>CM050165.1:453025173-453390173 GCA_027410445.1 Discoglossus pictus | reverse complement strand
GACCCATATGCACAATATCCATGGCCCAATACTCATTATCCATGGCCCATATACACACTATCCATGATCCATATACACACTATCCATGGCCCATACACACACTATCCATGGCACATATACACACTGTCCATGACCTATATATATATATATATATACACACACACTACTATCCATGGCCCATATACACAATATCCATGACCCATATATATATATATATATATATATATATACACACACACACTACTATCTATGGCCCAGATACACACTATTTATGGCCCAGATACACACTATCTTTGGCCCAGATACACACTATCTATGGCCCAGATTCACACTATCTATGGCCCATATACTCAATATCCATGGCCCATATACACACTATCCATGGCCCATACACACACTATCCATGGCCCATATACACACTATCCATGGTCCAATACTCACTATCCATGACCCATATACACTATCCATAGCCCAATACTCAATATCCATTGTCCAATACTCACTATCCCTGACCCATATACACTATCCATAGCCCAATATTCAATATCCATGGCCCAATACTCACTATCCATGACCCATATACACACTATCCATAGCCCAATACTCACTATCCATGGCCCAATACTCACTATCCATGGCCCATGTACACACTATCCATGACCCATATATATATATATATTTATATATATATACACACATACACACTACTATCTATGGCCCAGATACACACTATCTTTGGCCCAGATACACACTATCCATGGCCCATATACACACTATCCATGGCCCATATACACACTATCCATGGCCCAGATACACACTATACATGGCCCAGATACACACTATCCATGGCCCATATACTCACTATCCATGGCCCATATACACATTATACATGTCCAATATCAACACTATGCATGTCCCTTATACACACAATACATGCCCAATATACACACCATACCTTTCCCATATACACACTATACCGGTCCTATATGTACACACACTCCATCTGTTCCATATACACACTAACTCAATTGAAAAACAAACTGAAATCTTTTAGGTAGAGGGAAGAAAAAATATAAAAATAAAATAATATGGTTGCATAAGTCTGCACACCCTTAAACTAATACTTTGTTGAAGCACCTTGTGATTTTATTACAGCACTCAGTCTTTTTGGGTATGAGTCTATCAGCATGGCACATTTTGTCTTGGCAAGATTTGCCCACTATTTTTTGCAAAAACACTCCAAATCTGTCAGATTGTGAGGGCATCTCCTGTGCACAGCCCTCTTCAGATCACAATGGGATTCAGGTCTGGGCTCTGGCTGGGCCATTCCAAAACTTTAATCTTCTTCTGGTGAAGCCATTCCTTTGTTTATTTGGATGTATGCTTTGGGTCGTTGTCATGCTGAAAGATGAAGTTCCTCTTCATGTTCAGCTTTCTAGCAGAAGCCTGAAGGTGTTGTGCCAATATTGACTGGTATTTGGAACTGTTCATAATCTTAACTAAGGCCCCAGTTCCATCTGAAGAAAAACAGCCCCAAAGCATGATACTGCCACCACCATGCTTCACTGTGGGTATGGTGTTCTTTTGGTGATGTGCAGTGTTGTTTTTGCTCCAAACATAACTTTTGGAATTATGGCCAAAAAGTTCAATCTTGGTTTCATCAGACCATAACATATTTTCCCACTTGCTTTTGGGAGACTTCAGATGTGTTTTTGCAAAACGTAGCCTAGCTTGGATGTAGCGTGGCAATATGGGGTAGAATGGCAATACGAAAAGGCTTTTGTATTGCCACTCTACCCCGTAGCCCAGACATATGAAGAATACAAGAGATTGTTGTCACATGTACCACACAGCCAGTACTTGCCAGATATTCCTGCAGCTCCTTTAATGTTGCTGTAGGCCTCTTGGTAGCCTCCCAGACCAGTTTACATCTCGTCTTTTCATCAATTTTGGAGGGAGCTCCAGTTCTTGGTAATGTCACTGCCATATTTTCTCCACTTGATGATGACTGTCTTCACTGTGTTCCATTGTATATCTAATGCCTTGGAAATTATTTTGTACCCTTCTCCTGACTGATACTTTTTAACAATGAGATCCCTCTGATGCTTTGGAAGCTCTCTGTGGACCATGGCTTTTGCTGTGGGATGCGGCTAAGAAAATTTCAGGAAAGACCAACTAGAGCAGCTGAACTTTATTTGGGGTTAATCAGAGGCACTTTAAATGATGGCAGGTGTATGCTGACTCCTATTTAACACAATTTGGAATGTGATGGCTTAATTCTGTACACAGCTACATCCCCAGTCATAAGAGGGTGTGCAGACTTATGTAACCACATTATTTTTCTTCTTTTTTTTTTCCGTCACTCCACCTAAAAGATTTCAGTTTGTTTTTCAATTGAGTTGTACAGTTTATAGGTCACATTAAAGGTGGAAAAAGTTCTGAAATTATTTATCTTTGTCTAATTTTTTTACAGCACAGAAACCTGACATTTTAACAGGTGTGTGTTTATAGCCACTGTATATATATATATATATATATATATATATATACACACACACACACAATACCTGTCCCATATACACACACTATACCTATCCTAACACATATAATAGTTGTCAAATCGTCACGCTTTGCGTGGTGATTACGAGTTAGGCGATGAGCGCTGAAGGCGATGAAACATATATAATTCATTTAAACAAAACATTACAAATGCTTTCTATGTCATTTTACAGATTCATCATCTCTGCACCTGCATGAAGACAGATAGTGACCTCTGCAGGATTTGAGCTGCTATAACATCAAATTGACAGGCATATGATTTAATGATCACATTCTTTAGAAAAACAGGATTAAGTCTTTTATTTTCGCCATTGATGACAGTTAGTGATTAATTAATTAACGTAATTTAGTTAATTAATTATTTAATAATAAAAAAAAAATACATTTTGAATACATATATGCTTAGCCATTTATGTTTTCATGAATGAGAATTATACCTCATAACTTAATATATTGATTAATTAATTTAATCAAAACATTACAAAGCTTTTTTATGACAATCTAGAGTTTGCTCAAAGCTCTTTGGGTTTACCCCTCTTTAGGAAGACATGATTACCTGTATATGTTTTGCAGTCATGACAGTTTCATTAATGTATATTCATTTATTAATTATATAATTCAGTAAAAAAAAAAAAAAATATATATATATATATATGTTACCATTCAATTCTTGAACAATATATATATGCTTAGCGCTTTAGCTTTTAATGTATGCAGAATAAAAATAACCCATTGATTGATTAATCAATTTACTTTGTTATTCATGACAGTGCACCCCCTTATATCTCTGCTCTTGTTTCAAAATACTCTCCCAACCGCCCCCTTCGTTCTGCTAACGACCTTCTTCTTTCCACCTCTCTCATCACCTCCTCTCACTCCCGTCTTCAGGACTTTTCTCGTGCCGCCCCTACTATCTGGAACTCCTTGCCTCGCTCCATTAGATTAACTTCCTGCCTCAAAACCTTTAAAAAATTACAAAAAACACACCTATTTAAAAAATCATATCACCTTCAGCCTTTATAATTACAACTGCACACTCCACAGCTTAAAAACACTCCCACCCACAATCTACAGTACAGCTCACAGACCCCTCCAATTGATTAAACAAATTGCATTCACGTTCCCATTTTGTATTTGTCACCCTCTTGTATCACACCTAAACCCTTAGATTGTAAGTTTGCGAGTTTCATTTGTGTGTCCGTGTCTTGGAAACAAGCACTATGTACATTTGATTATATGCTCAAAAACAGGGCCCTCCATTCTTTAAGGTGTTAAGTTTATTTTTTGCCATGTACTAACCACCTGTAAAGCGCTACGGAATATGTTGGCGCGATATAAATAAAGATAATAATAATAATAATAATGACAGATAAAAATAATATGTACAATAAAAAAAAATAAAAAAAAAATTACACCTACATTTACAATTACAGATTACAATGGCAGACAACGCAGAAGACAAGATTGAATGTAAAAGATGAATGGCAAGGGAACGGAAGCAGAGACAGAAAGATGCACAGACCCCTGAGACTTTGCAATGCTTAAGAGAAGAAGACCGACAGAGGCTTCTAAATAAAAGAAAAATGGCTAAGAAAGCACAAACGGAGTGCGCTGGAGCTTCAAAGAAAAGAAATAGTAAACAAAAAAAGTGTCTGTAAAACATTCTCTAATTAACCAATATTGCCTCATGACACCAATGTTCATACAGATGACACCAATGTAGATATAGAAAGTTGTACTGAGATCTATGTTGAGGAAGCTCACGATAGTCCTTTATTTACAGCACTAACAGTAGACACTCATTATAGTAGATTAATGAATGTGATTTGTCAGTTTTGTGGGGCATATCATTTTCTGAAAGAAAGACAAACTTATGGAGAGTTTATTAGTTGCTGTCAGAAAGGAAAGGTAAGACTTCCAGAAAGACACACTTTTCCAGAATATTTAGAAAGTATAGTGAGTGATCCAAAATTTCCAAATTATACCAATTTTAAGAAAAACATTAAGTCTTAATTTGCTTCAATGGGTGCAACATTAGCAGAAAATGTCCCAGGACATGGTCCTTATTGTTTTAAAGTACAAGGACAATAGCAGAGTTTGAAAAAGAACAGGCACATGCGCAAATGAATCATTTGCCAATGCAAAGAGTAAATATGGTTCTCAAAAGAGATCGTCATACTGATTAAAGACGGTATAATTTACCAACAGCAAATGAGGTTGCCATGGTCTTTAAAAATGATGATTAGGAACCACCATTTGAGCGGGATATTAGAATATATCAACGCAATCAAGGAAAAACTTTTATAAACATAAATATTTTAATTAGTAATTTGGATCCAATGACATATCCCATTTTCTTTCCAAATGGTGAGCCAGGATGGCAACCAAATTTACAATTGCCAAGTTAACCCAATAGTATAGTTCGTGTTATTTCTATGCTGGAATATAAAGTGGCACAAACTGCTATTCGGGATCATTTTAATCCTATTTTATGTGGGGGCAAACTCACACAACAATGGATTATTGATTCCTATCTACAAGTCGAAGCAAATTATCTAAATTTTGTAAAATGTCAACAAAACAAGCTTTGAGTAGAACAATTTTGTGGATTGATGGATTATGTCGCTAAATTGGCTGCAAACAGTGACATTCCTGCTAGAAGAGCAATGATTTTGCCATCCTCTTTCCAAGGATCTCCTCGCAATATGGAAGAAAGATACAATGATGCCATGGCTATTGTCATTACATTTGGAAAACCAGATTTATTCATTACATTCACATGTAATCCACAATGCCCAGAGATCAAAGAAAATTTAAAACTTGGCCAAAATACTTCTGATCAACCAGATTTGGTGGCTAGAGTATTCAAAATAAAACTAAATTAATTAATTCATGATATAACTAAAGCACACTTATTTGGGAAATGTGTGGCTTTTGTTTATACCATTGAATTTAAAAAAAAGAGGCCTGCCACATGCACATATACTTTTAATTTTGCAAGAAAAAGATACATTGAATCCTGCAGAGAGAGTGGATTCAGTAATTACTTCTGAACTACCACATCCAGAGAACAATTCAAAGCTTTATGAGATTGTTACTCAAAGAATGATACATGGTCCATGTGGGGATATCAATCCAAATTCACCACGTATGGAAAATAAAAAATGCACAAAAGAGTTCCCAAAACAATTTCAAATGCAGACTTATTCTAATTGTGATGGATACCCTTTGTATAAAATAAGAGAAGGACAAACATCTATTATGCATGGCCAAAAGGTCAATAATAGATATGTGGTTCCATACAATCCACATTTGCTGATGAAGTACAATGCACACATCAATGTGGAAGCTTGCACTTCTATCAAATCCATCAAATATGTGTAAAAATATATATACAAAGGATATGATGCAGCAACTATTGTTGTGCAAAGTGCACAAAATGAACAAGACAATCCAATTTTACACAATGAACTTTCATCTTATTTAGATGCTCGCTATGTCAGTGATCCGAAGCAATGTGGCGTCTTCTCAAATTTGAGATGCATGATCGGTCACATGCTGTGTATAAATTAGCTGTCCATTTGCCATAAAGTCAATTTGTTTGCTTCACTGCAGGGATAAAAACATAATTATAAAATTATCCCACAAGTTTATACGTTAGTCCAAAAGACATTGAACGTTTCAGTTTAAGATTACTTCTTTTACATGTTCCTGGGGTAAAAAGTTATGAACATTTAAGCCCAGTCAATTACATAGTTTATGATACTTTCCACTTAGCTGCAAGACATCAAAACTTCCTGGCAGATGATACGGAATGGGAGAGATGTCTAGAAGAAGCAGCACTATGTTAAATGCCAAAACAAATGAGAGAACAATTTGCATTCATATGCATCTTGCAATGTACCTGATGCATTTGCTTTATGGAAAATATTTAAATTAAATATGTATGAAGACTTCTTGAAACGTTACGTTACAATAAGCCCATTGCACTCTTAAAAGCTTTAATGGAAATTCAAGAAATATTTCTTGCTCATGGATTAAATTGTGCAAGTTTTAATTTGGCTGATCCAGGACTTATAGATGACATCAACTTTGATGATTATGACACTGAGCTTCAACAACAAAAAACACAAGAAAAACTGGCAACTTTAAAAACTTTACAGATAAAAGCTTTTAATGCCATCACAAATGCTACAGATGATGAAATGGTCAAAGACCATTATTTCTTTCTGGATGGCCCTGGTGGATCAGGAAAAACGTATCTGTACAATTGTTTGAGGAGTTACATTCGAGCACAGGGTCAGATAGCAATGCCAATGGAATTTGAATCCAGGAATTATAGATGAAATTAACTTTGACGAGTATGACACTGAGATTGAATACCAAAAAACCACAAGAAAAAAATTGGAACTTTAAATGCATTACAATTGGAAGCATTTAATGCCATCACAAATGCAAAAGAGCGTTATTTCTATCTTGATAGCCCTGGTAGATCAGGAAAAACGTATCTGTATAATTTATTGATGAGTTGCATTCAAGCTCAGCGATAGCACTATCATTTGCTAAAGATGTGGTGCAGTAAGGAGGGGTTTGGCTTTTTAGAGCACTGGGCTGACTTCTCACTTCGGTACAATCTCTACAGTAGGGATGGATTGCACCTTAATGATGAGGGAGCTTTTGTACTAGGGGATAGGATGGTAGAAAGGCAGGAGGAGTTTTTAAACTAGTAGGTGGGGGGGAGGGACTAGATATAAGTAATGGGGTAGAAAGTGTAGAGGGTATAAGGGATGAATTAACTCATAGGGGAGGAGATGGGGGGAGGGGTAGTATAGTCAATATGGAGGTAGTACTAAGTAATTCAAGTTCAGTGGCAGGCACTTCAGAACTACAGACTCATAACATAAGGTGTATGCTTGCTAATGCCAGAAGCTTGCCAGGAAAAATGGGAGAGTTAGAATTATTAGCAATTAATGAAAAATGGGATTTAATAGGCATTACCGAAACGTGGTGGGATGAATCTCATGACTGGACTGTTAATCTGGATGGTTATAACCTATTTAGGAAAGATAGAGGCAATGGTAAACGAGGAGGAGGGATTTGTCTGTATGTTAAGCCTGAATTTAAGGCTATAGTCAGAGAAGATATTTATGGTGGACCTAGTGATAAAGTTGAATGTTTGTGGGTAGAGTTAAATAGCGGAGCAGCAAATTCCAAAAGAATATTAGTAGGAGTATGCTATAAACCCCCAAATATAGCTGAAAGTGAGGAAATACAATTATTGTTACAGATTGGAAATGCAGCTAAGCACGGGCAAGTTCTAATAATGGGAGATTTTAATTACCCTGAAATAAACTGGATAAATGAGACCAGCAGTTAAGCTAAGGGGAGCAGGTTCTTGAGTACACTCAGGGATCATTTTCTGGCCCAGGTTATACAGGAGCCTACTAGAAATGAAGCTATCTTAGATTTACTCATTACAAATAATATTGATATTGTATCAAATGTTGAAATAGGGCAACCTTTGGGAAACAGTGATCACAACACAGTCTCATTTGAGATTGAATTAAAAAAACAACATTTTAAGGGGCCAACAAAAACTCTTAATTTTAAAAGGGCAGATTTTAACGGTCTAAGGGCAGCGATACAAAGTATAGACTGGGACGGAGAACTGATAGGTAAAAACACTGAACATTAATGGACAACATTTAAATCCTTACTAAATATACATACACATCGGCATATGCAGTGTGGGAATAAAAGTAAAAGGAGTAAATCACAACCCATGTGGCTTAACAATGATTTAAAGATCAAGATACAGAGTAAAAAACAGGCATTTAAATTATACAAACAAGAGGGGACAGAGACTGCTTTAAGGGAATACAAGGAAATCAACAAGGCTTGCAAAAGCGCGATTAGACTGGCTAAAATAGAAAATGAAAAATTAATTGCAAAAGAGAGTAAGACTAACGCTAAAATATTTTTTAAGTATATTAATGGGAAGAAGGCGAGGAAGGAAGCTATAGGAACATTACAATGTGAAACAGGCTGTCTGAAAATTAGTGACCAGGAAAAGGCAGATGAGCTAAATAGGTTCTTTTCTTCGGTATACACAAGGGAGGTACCAGTGGTTGGGACACTGCGACATAATGGGGCTACGCTACCTTTGCCAAATAATTGGTTAACACAGGAAGTAATCCAAAAGAGGTTGGAAAAAATAAATGTTAATAAAGCCCCGGGTCCTGATGGAATACATCCAAGGGTACTGAGGGAACTGGGCTCTGTAATAGCCAAACCATTATATTTAATTTTTCAAGATTCACTCAACACAGGGTCTCTACCAGATGACTGGAGAAAAGCTGATGTGATACCTATATTTAAAAAGGGAGCAAGAGCAAATCCGGGGAATTATAGACCAGTGAGCCTCACTTCTGTAGTGGGGAAGCTTTTAGAAGGGTTAATAAGGGATAATATACAAGAATATGTCTATTTGAACAGGATTATAAGTAGGAGTCAACATGGGTTTATGAGGGATAGGTCATGTCAAACAAATCTAATTAGTTTCTATGAGGAGGCTAGTAGGAACCTGGATCAAGGCAACTCAGTGGATGTAGTCTTTTTGGATTTTGCAAAGGCTTTTGATACAGTGCCACATGGGAGACTATTGGGCAAACTAAGGGATACAGGAATTGCAGTAAATATCTGCTCATGGATTGAGAGCTGGCTAAAAGACAGGAAGCAAAGGGTTGTTGTAAATGGAACATACTCCGATTGGACTAATGTGGTAAGTGGGGTTCCTCAGGGTTCAGTATTAGGTCCTCTCCTTTTTAACATATTTATTAATGACTTAGAGGTTGGATTGGAGTGTGGGGTCTCCATTTTCGCTGATGACACAAAGTTGTGCAAGGTAAAAAAGTGGTGCAGTGCAGAGGGTTTTGGGTTTTTAGAGCACTGGGCTGACTTCTCACTTGGGTACAATCTCTATAGCAGGGATGGATTGCACCTTAATGATGAGGGCGCTTTTGTGCTAGGGAATAGGATGGTAGAACGGCTGGGGGAGTTTTTAAACTTGTAGGTGGGGGGGAGGGACTATATAGAAGTATTGGGGTAAATAGGGTAGAGAGGGAAAGGGATGAATTATTTACCCATGGGGGAGGAGAAGGGGGGAGGGTTACAATAGAAAGTAGGGAGATATTAATAGGGGCCTCAAATACAGTGGCAGGCACTTCACATCAGCAGAGCCATAGCAACATAAAGTGTATGATTGCAAACGCAAGAAGTTTGCCTGGGAAAATGGATGAGCTAGAAATATTAGCAGTACAAGAAAAATGGGGCTTAATAGGCATTACGGAAACATGGTGGGATGAATCTCATGACTGGACTGTTAATCTGGATGGTTATAACCTATTTAGGAAAGATAGGGGCAATGGTAAAAGAGGAGGAGGGATCTGTCTTTATGTTAAGCCTGAATTTAAGCCTATAGTTAGAGAAGATATTTATGCTGGCACTAACGGCATCATTGAATCCTTGTGGGTTGAGCTAAATAGTGGAGGAGCTAATTCTAAATGCATATTGGTGGGAGTATGCTATAAACCCCCAAATATAGCTGAAAGTGAGGAAATACAATTATTGTTACAGATTGGAAATGCAGCTAAGCATGGGCAAGTTCTAATAATGGGAGACTTTAATTACCCTGATATAAACTGGATAAACGAGACCAGCAGCTCAGCTAAGGGGAGCAGGTTCTTGAGTACACTCAGGGATCATTATCTAGCCCAGGTAATACAAGAACCTACTAGAAATGGGGCCATCTTGGATTTAGTCATCACAAGTAATATTGATATAATATCAAATGTAAAAATAGGGGAACCCTTGGGGAACAGTGATCACAACACAGTCTTATTTGAGATTGAATACAAAAAACAGAGTTGTAAGGGGCCAACAAAAACTCTAAATTTTAAAAGGGCTAACTTTAATGGGCTACGGGCAGCAATACAACATATAGACTGGGACAAAGAACTTACAGGGAAAAATACTGAAAATAAATGGACAACATTCAAATCCTTACTAAATAAACATACTCATCAGCATGTACCATGTGGAAATAAAATAAATAGGAGTAAATCACATCCCATGTGGCTTAACAATGACTTAAAGATCATGATGAGGAAAAAGAAGTATGCATTTAAATTATACAAGAAGGAGGGAACAGAGGCATCTTTATGTGACTATAAGGAAATCAACAAGGCTTGCAAAAGGGCTATTAGAATGGCTAAAATAGAAAATGAGAAGTCAGTTGCAATGGAAAGTAAGACTAACCCTAAAATATTTTATAAATATATTAATGGGAAGAAGGCCAGGAAGGAATCGATAGGACCATTACAATGTGACACAGGCCATCTGATAATTAGTGACCAGGAAAAGGCAGATGAGCTAAATAGGTTCTTTTCTTCGGTTTACACAAGGGAGGTACCAGTGGTTGGGACACTGCAACATAATGGGGCTACACTACCTTCACTAAATAATTGGTTAACGCAGGAAGAAATACAAAAGAGGTTGGAGAAAATAAATGTTAATAAAGCCCCAGGTCCTGATGGAATACATCCAAGGGTACTGAGGGAGCTGGGTTCTGTAATAGCCAAACCATTATATCTAATCTTTAAAGACTCGCTCACTACAGGGTCTCTACCAGATGACTGGAGAAAAGCAGAGGTGATACCTATATTTAAGAAGGGATCTAGAGCAAATCCGGGGAATTATAGACCAGTGAGCCTCACTTCTGTAGTTGGGAAGCTTTTAGAAGGGTTAATAAGGGACAGAATACAAGAATATGTCTATTTGAACAGGATCATAGGTAGCAGTCAACATGGATTTATGAAGGAAAGGTCGTGTCAGACCAATCTAATTAGTTTTTATGAGGAGGTTAGTAGGAACTTGGATCAGGGCAACTCAGTGGATGTAGTCTTTTTAGATTTTTCAAAGGCATTTGATACAGTGCCACATGGAAGACTAGTGAGCAAACTAAGGGATACAGGAATTGCAGTAAATATCTGCTCATGGATCGAGAGCTGGCTAAAAGACAGGAAGCAAAGGGTTGTTGTAAATGGAACATACTCCGATTGGTCTAATGTGATAAGTGGGGTTCCTCAGGGCTCAGTATTGGGTCCTCTCCTTTTTAACATATTTATTAATGACATTGAAGTAGGACTCGAATGTAGTGTCTCCATTTTTGCTGATGACACTAAGTTGTGCAAGGTAATAAAATCAGATAATGATGTACTTTCCCTACAAAAGGATTTGCATAAATTAGAGAAATGGGCGGCTAAATGGCAGATGAGATTTAATACAAATAAATGTAAGGTTATGCATTTGGGAAGGAAAAATAGCCAAGCAATCTATAATCTTAATGGAGCAAATCTAGGGGTATCAGATATTGAAAGGGATTTGGGAGTACTAGTGGACAACCACCTAGGTAACAGCGCTCAAAGCCAAGCAGCGGCTGCAAAGGCAAATAAAATATTAGCATGTATTAGGAAGGGTATAGAAGCCAGGGAAGAAGATATAATTCTGCCACTATACAAATCTCTAGTACGCCCTCATTTGGAATATGGAGTACAATTTTGGGCACCACCTCACAAAAAAGACATCTTAGAGCTGGAAAAAGTACAGAGAAGGGCTACAAAACTAATAAGGGGAATGGAGGGGCTAAGTTATGAAGAAAGACTAGCAAAATTAAACTTATTTTCGCTAGAAAAAAGGCGTCTAAGAGGAGATATGATTACGTTATTTAAATACATCCAGGGTCCATATAAGGCTTTGTCAAGTGAGCTTTTTGTAGCAAGAGATTTTCAACTGACAAGAGGACATCCGTTGAGGTTAGAGGAAAAAAGATTTCACCTTAAACAAAGAAAAGGGTTCTTCACAGTTAGGGTGGTTAAACTGTGGAATTCTCTACCAAAGGAGGTGGTGACAGCGAATTCGATAGACAACTTCAAAAAGGGGTTAGATATATTTCTGAATAAAGAGGGCATTCAAGGCTATCCTAGATAACTAGCGAAGGAATATTGATCCAGGGAGAAATTTGATCGCCAGTTTCTGGGGTCAGGAAGGAATTTTGCTTTTTTTCCCCCTTATGAGACAATTGGCAAAGTTTCAATGGGTTTTTTTTTATGTTTGCCTTCCTCTGGATCAATTAACAATAATTAACAATTAACAATAATAATAAATAGTCCAAATTAAAAAGATCAATAGAGATCTAAAAAGGTTGAACTTGATGGACTAACTCTTTATTCATTCTCCAATACTATACTATTAATAATTATTTAATCAATAATTTAATTAATAACTAATCCGCATATTGCAGATCAGAGGAGATCTTAACAGGTTGAACTTGATGGACTGAGAGTCTTTTTTCAACCTTAATTACTATGTAACTATGTAACTATGTAATTAAATCAGAAAATGATGTGCTTTCCCTCCAAGGGGATTTACATAAAATTGAGGAATGGGCATCTAAATGGCAGATGAGATTTAATACGAATAAATGTAAGGTTATGCATCTGGGAAGGAAAAATAGCCATGCAATTTATAATCTTAATGGAGCAAATCTAGGTGTATCAGATATTGAAAGGGATTTGGGAGTGCTTGTGGACAACCACCTAGGTAACAGTGCTCAAAGCCAAGCAGCAGCTGCAAAGGCAAATAAAATATTAGCATTGTAACGGAGCTGGAACACGCAGTCCAATATCTCCGCTGGTATACAGTAAAATACCCAAGAAGCACTACAGTCTCACCATTCCCGACCTCCCATATTGGACGACACACAATTTGGGAGTCAAATGAATACTGACTTTATTTTGTTATTGCAGAAATATTTATACCCATCTCTTTGGTCACAGGCAATACACATGCCCATATTTGGCCGCACAATACACATAAAGAGAACAATAGGTGGGTCACACCTCCCTGGCAACTTTGATACAATCAGACATTGATTCAATTACACTTCTTTGTTCTTATCTGAGAATGAAAACACTGTATACAATAGACTTCCTTTATCTTATGCGGAGTCGCTGTAACAAGATTATCTCCCATGCCAAGTAGCTGCAAATGTCTGGGACAATATTCTGCAGAGCATCAACCAACATACATATAGTAGGATCATATTTTAACCATAATAATCATAAAACAGGGTGAAACAGTGATGGGTTCCGCTACACACCTCCCCCGTGACCATAAGCCGGCATACACGGTCTGATCCCAACGGATCGGCCTGGGGATGTCCGGACAAAAGTATTTGTTGGTCAATTCTCTAGTTTGACAACCCATCAGCATTACTGCAATTCACATTTACTCACATTTCACATATCCCCAGATAGCTTTAATCTGAGCGCACAAAACTACCGAATAGCGCTCAGATCCTCTTCACACAGTTCAATTGCCAAGTAGATAAAGTCTTTCCCATAGTCTTTCATTATATGAATGGGCTCCATGACATAGCTATCTGGGGTATCATGGTTCACACAGGGCAAGTACCGAATGACCCCCCTGTATGTAAAGGGCCAGAATGAGTGACTTACACTCTGGTATGGCCGAACACTGGTTCCAAAGGGCAATATGTCCCAGGGCCATAGTCGCAGGGCAGGAGGCTGGCAAACAGTCCTCTCCAAGCCAAAGTGGCGAAGGGCACTTCGTCACACATCTCCCCTTTGGGGGGAAGTCTAACCAGGCACCTGGATATTTCGCTGGGGTGATGGTGCAACACGCTGAGGGGACTTGAGGGGCAGAGGCCAGCGGCACTCTGCCCTGATGCCAGCTCTTCTGCTGGTATAACCTGCAGGACCTCCTGCTCTGTACAAGGGACAAAGGGAGGGCAGAGGCCGACTGCACTCTGCCCCGCTGTCAGCTCTTCTGCTGGGGTACTTGGGACATATTCCGGCTCAGTAGCCAGGGAAACGTGGGGGTCAGTGGGGGTTAACATTTCCTCTGTTAACCCTGGGGCCACATTAGAAGTTAGCTGGGGAGGGGAATTTGTACTTACCCCCTCCTGCGGTTGTCCTTTGATGATTATGACACTGAGCTTCAACAACAAAAAACACAAGAAAAACTGGCAACTTTAAAAACTTTACAGATAAAAGCTTTTAATGCCATCACAAATGCTACAGATGATGAAATGGTCAAAGACCATTATTTCTATCTGGATGGCCCTGGTGGATCAGGAAAAACGTATCTGTACAATTGTTTGAGGAGTTACATTCGAGCACAGGGTCAGATAGCAATGCCAATGGAATTTGAATCCAGGAATTATAGATGAAATTAACTTTGACGAGTATGACACTGAGATTGAATACCAAAAAACCACAAGAAAAAAATTGGAACTTTAAATGCATTACAATTGGAAGCATTTAATGCCATCACAAATGCAAAAGAGCGTTATTTCTATCTTGATAGCCCTGGTAGATCAGGAAAAACGTATCTGTATAATTTATTGTTGAGTTGCATTCAAGCTCGAGTTTGCTAAAGATGTGGTGCACTAAGGAGGGGTTTGGCTTTTTAGAGCACTGGGCTGACTTCTCACTTCGGTACAATCTCTACAGTAGGGATGGATTGCACCTTAATGATGAGGGAGCTTTTGTACTAGGGGATAGGATGGTAGAAAGGCAGGAGGAATTTTTAAACTAGTAGGTGGGGGGGAGGGACTAGATATAAGTAATGGGGTAGAAAGTGTAGAGGGTATAAGGGATGAAATAACAACTCATAGGGGAGGAGATGGGGGGAGGGGTAGTATAGTCAATATGGAGGTAGTACTAAGTAATTCAAGTTCAGTGGCAGGCACTTCAGAACTACAGACTCATAACATAAGGTGTATGCTTGCTAATGCCAGAAGCTTGCCAGGAAAAATGGGAGAGTTAGAATTATTAGCAATTAATGAAAAATGGGATTTAATAGGCATTACCGAAACGTGGTGGGATGAATCTCATGACTGGACTGTTAATCTGGATGGTTATAACCTATTTAGGAAAGATAGAGGCAATGGTAAACGAGGAGGAGGGATTTGTCTGTATGTTAAGCCTGAATTTAAGGCTATAGTCAGAGAAGATATTTATGGTGGACCTAGTGATAAAGTTGAATGTTTGTGGGTAGAGTTAAATAGCGGAGCAGCAAATTCCCAAAAGAATATTAGTAGGAGTATGCTATAAACCCCCAAATATAGCTGAAAGTGAGGAAATACAATTATTGTTACAGATTGGAAATGCAGCTAAGCACGGGCAAGTTCTAATAATGGGAGATTTTAATTACCCTGAAATAAACTGGATAAATGAGACCAGCAGTTCAGCTAAGGGGAGCAGGTTCTTGAGTACACTCAGGGATCATTATCTGGCCCAGGTTATACAGGAGCCTACTAGAAATGAAGCTATCTTAGATTTACTCATTACAAATAATATTGATATTGTATCAAATGTTGAAATAGGGCAACCTTTGGGAAACAGTGATCACAACACAGTCTCATTTGAGATTGAATTAAAAAAACAACATTTTAAGGGGCCAACAAAAACTCTTAATTTTAAAAGGGCAGATTTTAACGGTCTAAGGGCAGCGATACAAAGTATAGACTGGGACAGAGGCATGATGGGTAAAAACACTGAACATAAATGGACAACATTTAAATCCTTACTAAATATACATACACATCGGCATATACCGTGTGGGAATAAAAGTAAAAGGAGTAAATCACAACCCATGTGGCTTAACAATGATTTAAAGATCAAGATACGGAGTAAAAAACAGGCATTTATATTATACACACAAGAGGGGACAGAGACTGCTTTACGGGAATACAAGGAAATCACCAAGGCAGCAAAAGGGCGATTAGACTGGCTAAAATAGAAAATGAAAAATTAATTGCAAAAGAGAGTAAGACTAACCCTAAAATATTTTTTAAATATATTAATGGGAAGAAGATCAGGAAGGAAGCTATAGGAACATTACAATGTGACACAGGTCGTCTGATAATTAGTGACCAGGAAAAGGCAGATGAGCTAAATAGGTTCTTTTCTTCGGTATACACAAGGGAGGTACCAGTGGTTGGGACACTGCGACATAATGGGACTACACTACCTTTGCCAAATAATTGGTTAACACAGGAAGTAATCCAAAAGAGGTTGGAAAAAATAAATGTTAATAAAGCCCCGGGTCCTGATGGAATACATCCAAGGGTACTGAGGGAACTGGGCTCTGTAATAGCCAAACCATTATATTTAATTTTTCAAGATTCACTCAACACAGGGTCTCTACCAGATGACCCATAAGCCTCTCTTTAACCCAATCAGTCTCATAAAAGCTTATGAAGACTCTCATGGGACAATTAGAACCCTAATATCAACCCCATAAGTGCCATGATGGTCTTTTAGGACCCTCATTACACTAAGAACAAACACTACACTACACCCCACAATAAACTACTAAATCTAAACTAACCACCTCTACCACAACCTATACTACCTAAATAAAAAATCTAAGTTACAAAAAATAAAAAAACATTACAACCCCCCTTACAAAACAAAACAAAACATTACAACCCTCACTACAAAAAAGAAAAAAGAAAATTACAAACCCCACTACAAAAAATAAAAAAGAACATTACAAACCCCCACTACAAAAAATGTAAAAATAATTACACACCTGCAAAGAGAATACATACACATATATACATAACATTAGAATACATTGCGAGCCTCTCCCCTCGTGTACTTTTGCTCCTCTGTGTACCCTCGGGAATCATTGCAAGCCCCGTGCTGAGCGCTTTCAGTGCTTATTACGAGCCTTTCCCTGCTCTCTCTCTCTCTCTCTCTCTCTCTATATATATAAAAAAAATTGTATTAATAATTAATTAATTAAATAATACATTTATATACTTTACCTATATGTAATTAATTTATGCAGCAATCAATATCCTGAAGAGCTAACAATCTGTTTTGATTTTCGTGCAGCATACAATGTACATTTGCGCTGTTGCTGACCTGAGTAAGTGTCAGCAATGTGGCAAGTGTGCAGTGTAAATAGGGTGCGTGCGCGAAGGCGAACCGTTTGTTTAGTTGTGTAAAGCGTCATTTTAGAATCGTAATGTTATCAGTTGCAAGTTAGTGTTGTGAAATGGCTGCGATCGTCTATGTGTTACGCAGGACTTGAGCATTTTCCATCCTTCCTAATAGTGTATTTTGTACCTAGTATGTTCCAGGGTAAAAGTCTTATGTGCCTGGCGGTGTTTAGCATGGTTAGTGGTCTTGTAGCCTTGTTTTCGTTTTTTTTCGTCTGACATTTTTTTTGTTGCTTAGGCGATTTTTGAGTGCTGAAACTCGCCAAATTGTGTGTAAATTGTCATGCAACCTCACTCCCAGATGTCCTGGCTGTCCGTCCCGCTCATCTCCACCAGCGCAGTGAGTGCTTCTGGCGCTCACTGCCTAAGTCGTACGGGGTTGTAGGGATGTGCGCCTATGGCGCTCATCTCCACAAGCGCAAAGAGCGCCTATGTCGCTCCTTGCCAGACACTGCGGCCCTCGCTTCGCGAGAGACTCAGTTGCTGCGGGCTCGCTGCGCAAGACCGCAAGCTTTAGCAACAACCCGTATTGCTCACAACTATATATGTGATTACAAATATATACTATTAACCCCCTAACTACATTTCCCCCTACCTACATTACATATCTCCCTGACTGCAAAATATTATCTATAACACATTACACCCTATCCATTAAACATTAACCCTATGTGAAGTGCATTTTCCCTCTTATGGATTAACCCATGTTGCAGCCGCGTTGGTTGCTGTGTGTTGTGCTGTTGCTGTAATCCATTTGTTGTCCACAAGATGGCACTGCAGGAGGTTGGGGTGATTGCAGGTCTTTGTTCAATTTGCCACTCTGGGGGCATGTGCAATGGGCCCAGTGTTCCACCCCTACACTGGGCAAGCCAAGCCCCCAGTTGTCCACTGATATGATTGGGAGATGCTAATCGGGCGGGGGATTTGAATGTGTTCAGCCCACTGTGATGTAACTGGGAGAGGGAAATCCTTTGTCTGTTGTCAGTTGTTGCAAAATGCAGTAAAGAGGGTCCATATTAAACCATGCTTCTGAAATACATAGACTATGGTGTATTTCTTTAAGAAGGACTGATATGACTGCCGGTCACCGAGAGGGCCATTACTTCAACGAAGGGGAATTCCTGTGGTCAAAGGCAGGGATTGTCTGTAGCTTTTTGGGATCTTCACACCCTATCTACATAACATTACCCCTTATCTATAACACAAAACTCACATCTATAACACATAACCCCTTATCTATAAAACATTACCCCCTATCTATTAAACATTAACCCTATCTATATAACATAACCCCTACCTAAAATACATTTCCTGCTATCTATAATACATTAAACCCTAAATCTAACCTAAAATAGAATAAATTGCACCCCTATGAAAAAGAGAAACATCAAATTAGTACAGAATTAAACACTACATAGAATAAATAAACATTCTTCTTTACTCGAAGGAGGAGCTCCATTCCTTTTTTTCTTTTAAAGCGCGGTTTCTTCAAGGGCCCAGCCGGGGCAGAAGAGGAGGAGGACGGGAACATCGGACAGGTACGTTTTAAATTTAGAATGTTTATTGTTTATTTATGTTGTGTTTATTTGTGTATGTGTGACTAATGTGATGCTTCTTATTTCCAGGGCCTGAGCCGGAGAAGACAAGAAGATTGACGGACGGACATGCTGGAGAGGTAAGTTTAATATTGTATTTAGAATGTTTATTTATTATATGTAGTGTTTAATTCTGTACTAATTTGATGTTTCTTATGTCCTAAGGGGCGATCCAAAGGGACATCTGCAAAGGTAAGTGGTCTTATTTATTCTGTTTTAGGTTAGATTTAGGGTTTAATGTATTATAGATAGGGGGTTATGTAGATAGGGGTAATGTTTAATATATAGGGGGAAATGTTATGTAGATAGGGGTAATGTTTTCTAGATAGGGGTAATGTTTTATAGATATGGGGTTATGTCTTATAGATAGGGGGTAATGTTTTATAGATGGGGTAATATTTTGTAGTTAGGGGGATATGTATTGTAGTTAGGGGTTAATAGTATATATTTGTAATGTATATATTGCTGTATTGTAATGTTATGTATATATGTGTATGTTTTTTCTTTGCAGGTGTGTAATTCTTTTTTTATTTTTTGTACTGGGGGGTTTGTAATGTTTTTTTATATTTTTTGTAACTTAGCTTTTTATATTTTGTGTAATTAGTTGGGTGGGGGCTTTAATAGGGGGTAGGTAGTGTAGGTGTTAGTTGGTTGGGGTAGAGGGGGGTTAGTTTAGATTTAGTGGTATATTAGGGGGTAATAGTGTAGTGTATTGTTTGAACTTAGTGTCATGAGGGTCCTGGGGGACCCTCATGGCACTTATGGGGTTAATATTAGGATTCTTATTGTCCCATGAGAGTCTTCATAGACCCTTATGGGACTGATTGGGTTAAAGAGAGGCTTACGGACCCCTATAAGTGAAGGGGTTAGATGGAGGCTTATGGGGGTCTGTATGGACCCCCATAAGTGAAGGGGTTAGATGGAGGCTTATGGGGGTCTGTATGGACCCCATAAGTGAAGGTGCTAGAGGGAATTTTATGGTGGTCTGTATAGACCCCCATAAGTGATGGGGTTAAATAGGTCCAGTTAGGGTTAAATAGGCCCAGTTATAGTTAGGTAAGCCCAGTTATGGTTAGATAGGCCTAGGTATGGTTAAATAGGTATATTTAGAGTTAAATAGGCCCAGTTAGGGTTAAATAGGCCCAGTTATGGTTATTAGGTACAGTTGGGGTTAAATAGGCCCAGTTAGGTTAAAATAGGTACAGTTTGGGATAGATAGGCCGACTAGGCCTATGCCGACCAGGAACCCCCGCTGCTAGGGGTTAATGTAGGGACACTTCGGGGGTCCAGATGGGGACCAATAGCATAGAAGGGGGTTAAGGTTAGGTGCTGCAGGGGTAATTACAGTACCCCCGGGGCAAAGATTGGTTTAAATAGCCCTTTAAGGACCGGCGACAGGAATTTTGAATATTTTAAATGCAGCAGGGATCTCGATCGATGCCGATCGGGGAATCCCATTGCAAGGGTTAATCTGGGGACACTTTGGGGGTCCCTATGGGGACCCCAGCATAGGAGGGGTTAATTTTAGATTCTGGGGTACTTGGAGTATCCCCATGGCAGGCCTTATGTTTAGGACTGACGCGGAGGTCCCAATTGGGCCCCCGCAGCAAGTGATGAGGTGTGAAGCCTGCAAGATCATCTCGCAGATTTTTCACTTCTCCTGTCAGTTTGACTCGGTCATCGTAGAACGGCCATGCTGCCAGCTCATACGTTGCTATCCGCAGGTCTAATTTGATATATTTCCAGTTTGCAGACCTAATGTTTCTAATTTAATGAGGCTGTATATACATCTCATATACACACTATACCTGTCCCATATAAACACAATACCTGTCCCATATACACACTATATCTGTGCTTAGAAAAGCCTGTAATTATAATATGTACTGAGGTCCATGCTTCTTAAAGGAACCTGGCCCAGTCTTGCCCAAGAGAAGCCCTCCCATCAGCCAACAAAAGATGGAAATGTCACACCTGGTTATTTCTAGCCCAGGTCTTCCCCATGATAACTATAGTTGCTGTAACGGATCTCCTGGCACCCCGACCGGGTACCTCCGTTGATAGACGCGTCCAAGTTTGCGCCGAGGACTACAACTACTGCACCGGACACCAAAACCACCACAGACTCCAAGGATAGTACATCAGGAACAAGAGTTCAGTAGTTACAGCTCAAGGGAGTATGCAAAAGCATAGCAATCCCCAGTATGATATAGCGATCCCCTCAAATAACGAGACGAGGCTACGTTTTGAAGGGTCAAGTAGAACTATAACTTTAATGACAGGGGATCTCCTTTTATGCAATCGTGCCCTCTGAAGGGCTACACCCACATAATTATCACAGCCAATTAGATACATGGTTCAACCCCCACGTCTCCTCCCCTCAGATAACAGGTAACACAATTAAAACAGACACAATTTTAACCACATTCTGGATGTACCCCAAATACAGGGGGTACACCTTTAAGTCCCGCACCATTCAATATCTCTCACCCAGGGGAACAACATATACAAAAATGTCATGAATCAGACCAGGGGTTCAAAAGTTAGTAAAAGTATGTTTTTACACATAACACACAGACATTGCACATATCCCCCATACAATACACATATAGGACAATAGGTGAGTCACACCTCCCTGGCAACTTGGATACAATCAGACATTAATTAGATCATTCTTCTTTGTTCTTATCAGAGAATGAAAACACTTTGGAAAATGCAAGGATCCTTTACAACTTTCTTATCTCTTGAATCTCTGTAACAGGATTATCTATTAGCCTAGGTCTGCAAAAGTCTGGCTAATATTCTGAGCCAATATATTCTGTAGAACATCAACCAACATACATATAGTAGGATCATATTTTAACCATAATAATCATAAAACAGTTTAAAACAGTGATGGGTTCCGCTACAGTTGCCTATGTTTGGACTGTCTATGGTGGGGAGACCCTCATCCCCAGTGAATACCCCTAGGGTCTGTGTGTTTTGGACATTGTGTGGATAACTGCTCACTATACTGATTATATTCATGTTGGATATGCTTAACATTGGTATGTATTTTTTATATGTAATTTCGTAATCTCATATACTTTGATCCAGTTATTGTTTGCAGGGCAAGGTCTGGAAGGCCAATTGTGAAACTAACACAGTGGGGACGTTCAGCATTGAAGACCTCCTGCCGAGTTAGCTGCCTTCCTATCTTAATTACATTACCTTGTGTCACTCTGCACCCAGACTTATTACATTTCCAGGTCTGTTTTGTTCTCCCATGTATTATTTGATATGTGCTTCTAAAAAGTGAATTACCACACCTGGAAAGTATACAAGCCTGAGGGATAATAAATAGTTGTTTAATAACTTTGCTCCTGATTTTTGCAGATGATAATGGTTTCCTCCCCAGAGACATCTCTTTAAGCCCGTGCCTGGGCTCCAAGAATGACCTAGATATTAGTCCAGTTTGAGTCTTCAGTCATCTGGGGCCTTATTAAATTAGCCCTCGAAGTTCCCTCGGTCCTCGCAAAAGGCAGTTTTTTGCTGTTTGCGAGGACTGAATCCCCAATACTTCCCTCGCAGCCTGCTTTGCGAGATGACTCCGAAAAATGGCTGAGAATAAGCTCTGAGAGAGCTACGGAGTAACACGCAGCCTTAAATCTATGAGGTGAATCTCGCACCTCAGAAGAATCCCTACGGGCACAAAAAAGTGCTAGCAAGGGATCCTAAAGTCTCTACGTGTGGCCTTGTAGCAGCCCGAGACAGCCGTGTGATGCTCCCCCTGCTCCCTATACACATCCCCATGCCCTTGTAGCCACCCAAATTAACCCCTTGCAGTGGGGGTCGCTTACCAGCATAGATCAGACCCCATTACATTTCAAACTTTTAAATTCCCTGCCACAGCTCCTTAAAGGGCCCGCAGCACACTAACAGCAATCCCACGGCTGCAGCACCTAAAATTACCCCCCTCTATGCTGGGGGTCCCCATCGGGACCCCCAAAGTGTCCCCACATTAACCCCTAGCTGCAGGGGTCCATAGGGAACCCCGCAGTCCCCCCACATTATTCTCTTGCAGCGAGTTTTCCCCGATCCGCACCGATCCTGACCCTGCTGCTTTTAAAATGTTAAATTTCCCGCCTTGCAGGTCCTTAAAGGATCGTAAAGGTCCTGAAAGGACTCACGCTAAAACATATTAAACACAGGCAACTAAAATTAACCCCATAACTGATGGGGGTCAATACAGACCCCCATAAGCCCTTAATTAACCCTATAACTCATGGGGGTCAATACAGACCCCCATAAGCCCTTAATTAACCCTGTCACTCATGGGGGTCAATACAGACCCCCATAAGCCCTTAATTAACCCTGTCATTCATGGGGGTCAATACAGACCCCCCATAAGCCTCTATTTAACCCTATAACTCATGAGGGTCAATACAGACCCCCATAAGCCAATAAATAACCCTGTCACTCATGGAGGTCAATACAGACCCTCATAAGCCTCTATTTAATCCCATCAGTCCCATAAGTCCCATGTTGAACATGCCTGATATTTGGATATTTTTTTAATGTATTGTTCTGTAATTCATATAATGTGACTCAATTATCTAAGAGGTCCATTGTGAACCCAATACGATATCAGGATCCTTGTGGTCACTAAGGGCACGTGTGAAATTATAAGTGCAAAGGAAATTCTATTCAGTATTTTAATAATTATTCTGTATTTCATGATTCAGAGCGCTCTCATATAATTAACCTCAGAGAAATGACGAGGAGCGTGCACAGCCAAGATTTAATGGTTCTGCATTATGAGATCATCTACTTGGCTAGCAATCGGGGAAAATGGGAGCAGCTACGTCATTGGCTGGTAACTGAAAGAGATTGGATACAAAAAACAGAGTTGTAAGGGGCCAACAAAAACTCTAACTTTTAAAAGGGCTAACTTTGATGGTCTAAGGGCAGCGATACTACATATAGACTGTGACAAAGAACTTATAGGGAAAAATACTGAAAATAAATGGACAACATTCAAATCCTTACTAAATATACATACTCATCGGCATGTACCATGTGGAAATAAAATGAATAGGAGTAAATCACATCCCATGTGGCTTAACAATGACTTAAAGATCATGATAAGGAAAAAGAAACATGCATTTAAATTATACAAGGAGGGAACAGAGGCAGCTTTATGTGACTATAAGGAAATCAACAAGGCAGCAAAAGGGCTATTAGACTGGCTAAAATAGAAAATGAGAAGTCAGTTGCAAAGGAGAGTAAGACTAACCCTAAAATGTTTTTTAAATATATTAATGGGAAGAAGGCGAGGAAGTAAGTTAAAGGAACATTACAATGTGACACAGTCTGATAATTAGTGACCAGGAGAAGACAGATGAGCTAAATAGGTTCTTTTCGTTGTTATACACAAGGGAGGTACCAGTGGGATACCGCAACATAATGGGGCTACACTACCATCACTAAATAATTGGTTAACGCAGGATGTAATCCAAAAGAGGTTGGAGAAAATAAATGTTAATAAAGCCCCTGGTCCTGATGGAATACATCCAAGGGTACTGATGGAATACTTCCAAGGGTACTGAGGGAACTGGGCTCTGTAATAGCAAAACCCTTATATCTAATATTTCAAGACTCACCACAGGGTCTCTACCAGATGACTGGAGAAAAGCAGAGGTGATACCAATATTTAAAAAGGGGCAAGAGCAGATCCGGGGAATTTTAGACCAGTGAGCCTAACATCTGTAGTTGAGAAGGTTTTAGAAGGATTGATAAGGGACAGAATACAAGAATATGTCTATTTGAACAAGATCATAGGTAGCAGTCGACAGATTTATGAAGCATAGGTCATGTCAAACAAACCTAATTAGTTTCAATGAGGAGGTTAGTAGGAACTTGGATCAGGGCAACTCAGTGGATGTAGTCTTTTTGGATTTTGCAAAGGCTTTTGATACAGTGCCACATGGGAAACTTTTGAGCAAACTAAGAGATACAAGAATTGCAGTAAATATTTGCTTATGGATTGAGAGCTGGCTTAAAGTCAGGAAGCAAAGGGTTGTGGTAAATGGAACATACTCCGATCGGACTAATGTGGTAAGTGGGGTTCCTCAAGGTTCAGTATTAGGTCTTATCCTTTTTAACATATTTATTAATGACATTGAAGTTGGACTCGAAAGTAGTGTGACACTAAGTTGTGTAAGGTAATTAAATCAGATAATGATGTACTTTCCCTATAAAGGGATTTGCATAAATTAGAGAAATGGGCGGCTAAATGGCAGATGAGATTTAATACAAATAAATGTAAGGTTATGCATTTTGGAAGGAAAAATAGCCATACAATTTATAATCTTAATGGAGCAAATCTAGGTGTATCAGATATTGAATGGGATTTGCTTGTGGACAACCACCTAGGTAACAGTGCTCAAAGCCAAGCAGCAGCTGCAAAAGCAAGTAAAATATTTGCATGTATTAAGAAGGGTATAGAAGCCAGGGAAGCAAATATAATTCTGCCACTATACAAATCTCTAGTATGCCCTCATTTGGAATATGGAGGACAGTTTTGGGCACCACTTCATAAAAAGGACATTTTAGAGCTGGAAAAAGTACAGAGAAGGGCAACAAAACTAATAAGGGGAATAGAGGGGCTAAGTTATGAAGAAAGACTAACCAAATTAAACTTATTTTCACTAGTAAAAAGGCGTCTACGAGGGGATATAATTACCTTATATAAATACATCCAGGGTCAATATAAGGCTTTGTCAAGTGAACTTTTTGTAGCAAGAGATTTTCAACTGACAAGAGGACATCCTTTGAGGTTAGAGGAAAAAGATTTCACCTTAAAGAAAGAAAAAGGTTCTTCACAGTTAGGGTGGTTAAACTGTGGAATTCTCTACCAAAGGAGGTGGTGACAGCGAATTCGATAGTTAACTTTAAAAAGGGGTTAGATATATTTTTAAATAAAGAGGGCATTCAGGGTTATCCTAGATAACATGTGAAGGAATATTGATCCAGGGAGAAATTCGATCGCCAGTTTCTGGGGTCAGGAAGGAATTTTCTTTTTTTTTCCCTAATGAGACAATTGGCAAAGTTTTTTTTTTTTTTCCTTCGTCTGGATCAATTAACATTTAATAACAAATAGTCCACATATTAAAAAGTTCAAAAGAGATATAAAAAGGTTGAACTTGATGGACTAACAGTCTTTATTCAACCTCAAATACTATAAATTAAAGCAATAGAGAGAAACACCAGGGATCTCCTGCACTAGACTGACCTGTGTTTAGATTACTGACCTCCAGACTGATTAGGTTAGCTGGCCTTCCTATCTTAATTACCGTATATACTCGAGTATAAGCCGACCGAGTATAAGCGAGGTGTAACGGAGCTGGAACACGCAGTCCAATATCTCCGCTGGTATACGGTAAAATACCCAAGAAGCACTACAGTCTCACCATTCCCGACCTCCCATATTGGACGACACACAATTTGGGAGTCAAATGAATACTGACTTTATTTATCTTTACAGAAATATATATACATCTCTTTGGCCACAGGCAATACACATGCCCATATTTGGCCGCAAAATACACATAAAGAGAACAATAGGTGGGTCACACCTCCCTGGCAACTTTGATACAATCAGACATTGATTCAATTACACTTCTTTGTTCTTATCTGAGAATGAAAACACTGTATACAATAGACTTCCTTTATCTTATGCGGAGCCGCTGTAACAGGATTATCTCCCATGCCAAGTAGCTGCAAATGTCTGGGACAATATTCTGCAGAGCATCAACCAACATACATATAGTAGGATCATATTTTAACCATATTAATCATAAAACAGGGTAAAACAGTGATGGGTTCCGCTACACACCTCCCCCGTGACCATAAGCCGGCATACACGGTCTGATCCCAACGGATCGGCCTGGGGATGTCCGGACAAAAGTATTTGTTGGTCAATTCTCTAGTTTGACAACCCATCAGCATTACTGCAATTCACATTTACTCACATTTCCCATATCCCCAGATAGCTGGGATCTGAGCGCACAAAACTACCGAATAGCGCTCAGATCCTCTTCACACAGTTTAATTGCCATGTAGCTAAAGTCTTTCCCATAGTCTTTCATTATATGAATGGACTTCATGGCACAGTTATCTGGGGTATCATGGTTCACACAGGGCAAGTACAGAATGATCCCCCTGTATGTAAAGGGCCAGAATGAGTGACATACACTCTGGTATGGCCGAACACTGGTTCCAAAGGGCAATATGTCGCAGGGCCATAGTCGCAGGGCAGGAGGCTGGCAAACAGTCCTCTCCAAGCCAAAGTGGCGAAGGGCACTTCGTCACACATCTCCCCTTTGGGGGGAAGTCTAAACAGGCACCTGGATATTTCGCTGGGGTGATGGTGCAACACGCTGAGGGGACTTGAGGGGCAGAGGCCAGCGGCACTCTGCCCTGATGCCAGCTCTTCTGCTGGTATAACCTGCAGGACCTCCTGCTCTGTACAAGGGACAAAGGGAGGGCAGAGGCCGACTGCACTCTGCCCCACTGTCAGCTCTTCTGCTGGGGTACCTGGGACATATTCCGGCTCAGTAGCCAGGGAAACGTGGGGGTCAGTGTGGGTTAACATTTCCTCTGTTAACCCTGGGGCCACATTAGAAGTTAGCTGGGGAGGGGAATTTGTACTTACCCCCTCCTCCGGTTGTCCTAGTGAGGGTAGTTGGGGATCTGGACAGGCTGCGGGTGCAGAGACCACGGTCCCATCTGTGCCGTCTGGGAGATTGGTGTCTCCCCTGGTTAGGGTAAACTGTTGCTGGGGGGGAAGGACGACACCTTTGGCCCCCTGGGGTACCCACTGCCGCTGTGGAGGAAGGTCGACACCTTCTGCTCCCTGGGGTACTCACTGCCGCTGGGGGGAAGGACGACACCTTCTGCCCCCTGGGGTTCACACTGCAGCTGAGGGGGAAGGACGACACCTTCTGCCCCCTGGGGTTCACACTGCCGCTGGGGGGAAAGGACGACACCTTCTGCCCCCTGGGGTTCACACTGCCGCTGGGGAGGAAGGACGGCCCCTTCTGCTCCCTGGGGTACACACTGCCGCTGGGGGGGAAGGACGACACCTTCGGCCCCCTGTGGTACACACTGTCGCTGGGGAGGAAGGACGACACCTTCAGCTCCCTGGGGTACACACTGCCGCTGGGGAGGAAGGACGACACCTTCGGCCCCCTGGGGTACACACTGCTGCTGGAGAGGAAGGACGACACCTTCAGCTCCCTAGGGTACACACTGCCGCTGGGGAGGAAGGACGACACCTTCAGCTCCCTGGGGTACACACTGCCGCTGGGGAGGAAGGACGACACCTTGGGCTCCCTGGGGAACACACTGCCGCTGGGGGGGAAGGACGACACCTTCGGCCCCCTGGGGTACACACTGCTGCTGGGGAGGAAGGACGACACCTTCAGCTCCCTGGGGTACACACTGTCGCTGGGGAGGAAGGACGACACCTTCAGCTCCCTGGGGTACACACTGTCGCTGGGGAGGAAGGATGACACCTTCTGCCCCCTGGGGTACACACTGCCGCTGGGGAGGAAGGACGACACCTTCTGCTCCCTGGGGTACACACTGCCGCTGGGGGGGAATGACGACACCTTCGGCACCCTGGGGTACACACTGCTGCTGGGGGGGGGGAATTAGTTGGAGTATTCCACGTGGAGCGGTTTCTGTTTCTGGGACAGTCTCTCTGCATGTGACCCTGCTGGTTACACGTGTGGCACCTGATGTACCGTGGAGGGGTTTGGTAGTTCCCACCACCCGGACGCAGTGCTGGGGGGGGGTTAATGGTGGGAGGTGGGTTAGCAGCTCCCAAGATGGACCGCTCCCTTGCCCGCTGCTTTTCCATTATGGATTTGTGGACATCTGTCATTAACCATTCCAAGGTTTTCATGGGAAGCGTACCTGGGAAAAAGGCCAGTCTGCTTTGGAGTTCTCTTTGAAACTCAGTCTGTGGGGTAATAAGAGGTACTGTAACCATGAGTTCCTTTCTGTCTGCATCCCTGTAGTCCGCGGCCGCCCCCTCCTCCTCATGATGGAACGCTGTCTGAAAACTAGCCGGTTCCATCCTGCTGTAGCCAGGGGCGCTGTACGGATACTAGCGTTGCCCTCAATTTGTACTCCACGGAATGGTGTCTCCTGTAGCTGTCCTTCTGACCGTGGGAACAATTCCGACACTTGCCACCAAATGTAACGGAGCTGGAACACGTAGTCCAATATCTCCGCTGGTATACGGTAAAATACCCAAGAAGCACTACAGTCTCACCATTCCCGACCTCCCATATTGGACGACACAATTTGGGAGTCAAATGAATACTGACTTTATTTACCTTTACAGAAATATATATACATCTCTTTGGCCACAGGCAATACACATGCCCATATTTGGCCGCACAATACACATAAAGAGAACAATAGGTGGGTCACACCTCCCTGGCAACTTTGATACAATCAGACATTGATTCAATTACACTTCTTTGTTCTTATCTGAGAATGAAAACACTGTATACAATAGACTTCCTTTATCTTATGCGGAGTCGCTGTAACAGGATTATCTCCCATGCCAAGTAGCTGCAAATGTCTGGGACAATATTCTGCAGAGCATCAACCAACATACATATAGTAGGATCATATTTTAACCATAATAATCATAAAACAGGGTAAAACAGTGATGGGTTCCGCTACACGAGGCACCTATTTTACCACAAAATACTGGGAAAAATGAGTGACTCGAGTATAAGCCGAAGGTGGGAAATGTGCTGCCCCCTGTGTCCCTCTTGTGCCCTCTGTGTCCCCCTCTTGTGTGCCCTCTGTGCCCCTTTGTTGTGTCCCCCCTCTCTCTCCCCTGTGTCTCTTCCCCCTCTCCCTCCCCTATTTCTCTCCCCCTCTCCCTTCCCGGTGTCTCTTCCCCCCTCTCCATTCCCTGTGTCTCTTTCCCTCCCCCTCCAAACCCCTCATCCCCCATCCTCATCCTCAACCCCCCATCCTCAACCCCCTCCTCATCCTCAACCCACCTCCTCAACCTCCCTCCTCAACCCTCCTCCTCCCTTCTCAACCTCCCTCCTCACCCTCCCTCCTCAACCCCCCTCCTCAACCTCAACCTCCCTCCTCAACCTCAACCCCCCCATCCTCATCCCCCCATCCTCATCCTCAACCCCTCTCCTCATCCTCAACCCCCCTCCTCATCCTCAACCCCCCTCCACTCCTTCTGGCTGTGTCGGGACCAGGCCAATGCTAATGACGTCACGTCATTAGCATATGCCGGGTCCCGACGCAGCCGGAAGTAGCGTTGAGGAGCGGAGGAGCAGCTGCAGATGGAAGGTAAGTGAGGGGAAAGGAAGAGGGGGGTGTAATTAGAGGGGTAAAGTGAGGAGGGGGATTTAGGATGAGGAGGGGGGTTTGGGGATGGAGGGTTGAGGATGGGGGGGTTGAGGATGAGGATGTGGGTTATGGATGAGGATGGGGGGGTTGAGAATGGGGGGTTGAGGATGAGGGTGGGAGGGAAAGAGCCACGGGGGCTTCAAGAGAGCCACGGGGGGGGGGGGGGTTAAAGAGAGCCACGGGGGGTTAAAGAGAACCACGGGGGGATAAAGAGAGACACTGGGGTTAAAGAGAGACATGGGGGGAAGAGAGACACGGGGGGAAAGAGAGACACGGGGTAGTGACTCGAGTATAAGCCGAGGGGGCCCTTTTCAGCCTTAACAAAAGGGCTGAAAAACTCGGCTTATACCCAAGTATATATGGTATGTTACCTTTTGTTGCATCCAGACTAATTTAATAATATTAATAATAATAATAATAATTATTATTATTATTATTATTGTTGTTTATTTGTAATGCACCAATATATTCCGTAGCACTATACAAGGGTTATTATCAAGGCAAAACAATAGCAAATTAGAAATTTGATCGCCAGTTTCTGGGGTCAGGAAGGAATTTTCCTTTTTTTCCCCCTTATGAGACAATTGGCAAAGTTTTAATGTTTTTTTTTGCCTTTGTCTTGATCAATTAACAATTAATAACAAATAGTCCACATATTAAAAAGTTCAAAAGAGTTATAAAAAGGTTGAACTTGATGGACTAACAGTCTTTATTCAACCTCAAATACTATAAACTAAAGCAATAGAGAGAAACACCAGGGATCTCCTTCACCAGACTGACATGTGTCTAGATAAGTGTCTTTCAGACTGACCTGTGTTTAGATTACTGACCTCCAGACTGATTAGGTTAGATGGCCTTCCTATCTTAATTACCGTATATACTCGAGTATAAGCCGACCCGAGTATAAGCCGAGGCACCTATTTTACCACAAAATACTGGGAAAAATTAGTGACTCGAGTATAAGCCGAGGGTGGGAAATGTGCTGCCCCCTGTGTCCCTCTTGTGCCCTCTGTGTCCCCCTCTTGTGTGCCCTCTGTGCCCCTTTCTTGTGCCCCCCTCTCTCTCCCCTGTGTCTCTTCCCCCCTCTCCCTCCCCTATGTCTCTTCCCCCTCTCCCTTCCCGGTGTCTCTTCCCCCTCTCCATTCCCTGTGTCTCTTTCCCTCCACATCCAACCCCCATCCTCATCTCCCCATCCTCAACCCCCTCCTCATCCTCAACCCCCTCCTCATCCTCAACCCCCCCTCTCAACCCCCCTCCTCAACCTCAACCTCCCTCCTCAATCTCAACCCCCCATCCTCATCCCCCCATCCTCAACCCGCCTCCTCATCCTCAACCCCCCTCCACTCCTTCTGGCTGTGTCGGGACCCGGCCAATGCTAATGACGTGACATTATGTGACGTCACGTCGTTAGCATATGCCGGGTCCCGACGTAGCCGGAAGGAGCGTGGTGGAGTGGAGGAGCAGCTGCAGATGGAAGGTAAGTGAGGGGAAAGGAAGAGGGCGTGTAATTAAAAAGGTAAAGTGAGAATGGGGATTTAGGATGAGGAGGAGGTTTGGGGATGGAGGGTTGAGGATGGGGGGTTGAGGATGGGGGGTTGAGGATGAGGATAGGGGGGGTTGAGGATGGGGGGGTTGAGGATGAGGGTGGGAGGGAAAGAGCCACGGGGGTTAAAGAGAGCCACGGGGGGGGGGGGTTAAAGAGAGCCATGGGGGGTTTAAAGAGAGCCATGGGGGGGATAAAGAAAGACACAGGGTTTAAAGAAAGACATGGGGGAAAGAGAGACACAGGGGGAAAGAGAGACATTGGGTAGTGACTCGAGTATAAGCCGAGGGGGCCCTTTTCAGCCTTAAAAAAAGGGCTGAAAAACTCGGCTTATACCCAAGTATATATGGTATGTTACCTTTTATTGCATCCAGACTAATTTAATAATAATAATAATTATTATTAATATTATTATTGTTTATTTGTAATGCACCAATATATTCCGTAGCACTATACAAGGGTTATTATCAAGGCAAAACAATAACAGTATTAATACGTTGCAAGATGGAGGGCCCGGTCTCAGCTTAGACTCCAGTGTACAAAGAGCTTCCCCAAAGCTTTTTGTTCTCCCATGTATATAAATTCCTGTGTGTATTACCACTCTTGAAATTAAATAAAAGTGCATAAGTTCTATTTCTCAGGGTGGGTATGAGCTTTTTAATCAGTTTGTTCTAGTTCAGCTACCCAGGAATCCTTCATCTATGCTCCAAAACTCCATTCCTGCTCTCCATAGATTCTGAACCAATCCTCCTTCCAGGTAATCCCTAGCCTAACAAATGGTAGTGATATCTGTAGCTCTATAAGGAAAGTCACTAGATTACTAGGACACACCCACCTTAGGAAGTAACAGTCGGCATCAATAAGCTGCAGAATTAAAAGGTTGTGTTTAGTAAAATTTTGTATGTTATTGCGTTTATTTAAACAAAAAGTCATATAAAAACTACCATGGTCTTTTAACATTAACACTGTATTTAACTAGCCATTTTCTTGATAACTGATAAGATATGGTATTGATGTCAGGCTCTCATGTTGGGTGAGAGATCTGGCACACAGTCAGCATTCCAGTTGATCCCGATGGAATTCAATGGGTTTGAGGTCAGGCTCTGATATCTGGCGAGAGGTCTGACTGACAGTCGGAGATCCAATTTCTCAATGGAATTTAAAAGGTTGAGGTCAGAGCTTTGATTTTGGGCTAGAGGCCTGTTAAGCAGTTTGAGTTCCAATTTATCTCAATGCATTTCAGTAGGGTTGAGATCTGGGCTTTCAAGTTGGGCGAGATGCCTGGTGAGCAGTTAGCATTGTAGTTTACCCAATGGAATTTGATCAGGTTACATAGTATTTAAGGTTGAAAAAAGACTTTCAGTCCATCAAGTTCAACCTTTTAAGATCTCCTCTGATCTGCAATATGCGGATTAGCTATGAATTAATTAATTGTATAAAAAAAAAAAAAACAATTCCCTCCTGATCCCAGACACCGGCGACCGGACTTCTCCCTAGATCAATACTGCCTCTCTAATTATCCATGATAACCCTGAATTCCCTTTTTAATTAGAAATATATCCAGTCCCCTTTTAGAGTTATCTATCGAATCCGCTGTCACCACCTCCTCTGGTAGAGAATTCCACAGATTAACCACCCTTACTGTGAAGAACCCTTTTCTTTCTTTAAGGTGGAATCTTTTTAATTCTAACCTCAGGATGTCCTCTTGTCAGTTGAAAACCTCTTGGCACAAAAAGCTCCCGTGACAAATCTTTATACTGACCCTGGATGTATTTATATAAGGTAATCATATCTCCTCTTAGACACCTTTTTTCTAGAGAAAATAAGCTTAATTTGGTTAGTCTTTCTTCATAACTTAGCCCCTCCATTCCCCTTATTAGTTTTGTTGCCCTCCTCTGTACCTTTTCCAGCTCTAAAATGTCCTTTTTATGAAGTGGTGCCCAAAATTGTACTCCATATTCCAAATGAGGGCGTACTAGGGATTTGTATAGTGGCAGAATTATATTTGCTTCCCTGGCTTCTATACCCTTCCTAATACATCCTAATATTTTATTTGCATTTGCAGCTGCTGCTTGGCTTGGAGCACTGTTACCTAGGTGGTTGTCTACTAGTACTCCCAAATCCCTTTCAATATCTGATACACCGAGATTTGCTCCATTAAGATTATAAATTGCATGGCTATTTTTCCTTTCCAGATGCATAACTTTACATTTATTCGTATTAAATCTCATCTGCCATTTAGATGTCCATTCCTCAATTTTATGTAAATCCCTTTGGAGGGAAAGCACATCACTATCTGATTTAATTACCTTGCACAACTTCGTGTCATCAGCGAAAATGGAGACACCACACTCCAATAATATCTCTAAGTCATTAATAAATATGTTAAAAAGGAGAGTACCTAATACTGAACCCTGAGGAACCCCACTTACCACATTAGTCCAATCGGAGTATGTTAAATTTGCAACAACCCTTTGCTTCCTGTCTTTTAGCCAGCTCTCAATCCATGAGCAGATATTTACTGCTATTCCTGTATCTCTTAGTTTGCTCAAAGTCTCCCATGTGGCACTGTATCAAAAGCCTTTGCAAAATCCAAAAAGACTACATCCACTGAGTTCCCTTGATCCAGGTTCCTACTAACTTTCTCATAGAAACTAATTAGATTTGTTTGACATGACCGATCCCTCATAAATCCATGTTGACTCCTAGTTATAATCCTGTTCAAATAGACATATTCTTGTATATTATCCCTTATTAACCCTTCTAAAAGCTTCCCCACTACAGAAGTGAGGCTCACTGGTCTATAATTCCCCGGATTTGCTCTTGCTCCCTTTTTAAATATAGGTATTGTAACGGAACCCATCACTGTTTTACCCTGTTTTATGGTTATAGTTAAAATATGATCACATTGCTAAACTGTAGATATGTTGTTTTATGTTCTAAAGAATATAATGGCTCAGAATATTACAGCTACTAGGCTAATAGATAATCCTATAACAGAGACTCCTCATAAGATAAGGAAGTCTATTGTATAAAGTGTTTTCATTATAAGACATAAGTATAATCTGATCAATGTCTGATTGTATCAAAGTAGCCAGGTAGCCTCAGGGAGGTGTGACCACACCTATTGTCTCTCTATGTGTATTGTGTGGCCAACTATGGGGGATGTGTATTGCCTGTGGGAAGAGATGTGTATATATATTTCTGCACAACAAAATATAGAGAGTATTCTTTGACTCCCAATTGAGTGTCGTCCAATATGGGAGGTTAGGGATGGTGAGACTGTAGTGCTTCTTGGATATTTTACTGTATACCAGCGGAGATATTGGATTCGTGTTCCAACTCCGTTACATTTGGTGGCAAGTGGCGGAATTGTTCCCACGGTCAGAAGGACAGCTACAGGAGACACCATTCCATGGAGTTACAAATTGGGGGCAACGCTAGTATCCGTACAGCGCCCCTGGCTACAGCAGGATGGAACCGGCTAGTTTTCGGACAGCGTTTCATGATGAGGAGGAGGAGGCGGCCGCGGACTACAGGGATGCAGACAGAAAGGAACTCATGGAGGGAGACCGGGCAGCGGCTACAGCACCTCTTAAGGACAGCACACAGACTGAGTTTGGAAGAGAACTCGAAAGCAGACTGGCCTTTTTCCCAGGTACTCTTCCCACAATAACCTTGGAATGGTTAATGACAGATGTCCACGAATACATAATGGAAAAGCAGCGGGCACGGGGGCAGGCCACCTTGGGAGCTGCTAACCCACCTCCCACCATTAACCCCCCCAGCACTGCGTCCGGGTGGTGGGAACTACCAAACCCCTCCACGGTACATCAGGTGCCACACGTGTAACCAGCAGGGCCACATGCAGAGAGACTGTCCCAGAAACAGTAACCGCTACACGTGGAATACTCCAACTAATTCCCCTCCCCAGCAACAGTGTGTATCCCAGGGAGCGGAAGGTGCCGTCCTTCCTCCCCAGCGGCAGTGTGTACCCCAGGGAGCAGAAAGTGCCGTCCTTCCTCCCCAGCGACAGTGTGTATCCCAGGGGGCCGAAGGTGTCGTCCTTCCCCCCCAGCGGCAGTGTGTATCCCAGGGAGCAGAAGGTGCCGTCCTTCCTCCCCAGCGGCAGTGTGTACCCCAGGGAGCAGAAGGTGCCGTCCTTCCTCCCCAGCGACAGTGTGTATCCCAGGGAGCAGAAGGTGCCATACCTCCTCACCAGCGGCAGTGTGTACCCCAGGGAGCAGAAGGTGCCGTCCTTCCTCCCCAGCGTAAGTGTATACCAGGGAGCAGAAGGTGCGGTCCTTCCTCCCCAGCGGCAGTGTGTACCCCAGGGAGCAGAAAGTGCCGTCCTTCCTCCCCAGCGGCAGTGTGTACCCCAGGGGGCCGAAGGTGTCATCCTTCCCCCCCAGCGGCAGTGTGAACCCCAGGTAGCTGAAGGTGTCGCCCTCTCCCCCCAGCGACAGCTAACCCTAAAAAGGGGAGGCACCAATCTCCCAGACGGTGCAGATGGGACCGTGGTCTCTGTGTCTGACCTACCGGGATGCTGGACAGCCTGTCCAGATCCCCAACTACCCTCACTGGGACAACCGGAGGAGGGGGTAAGTACAAATTCCCCTCCCCAGCTAACTCCTAATGTGGCCCCAGGGTTAACAGAGGAAATATTAACCCCCACTGACCCAACCTTTCCCTGGCTACTGAGCCGGAATATGTCCCAAGTACCGCAGCAGAAGAGCTGACAGCGGGGCAGAGTGCAGTCGGCCTCTGCCCTCCCTTTGTCCCTTGTACAGAGCAGGATGTCCTGCAGGTTATACCAGCTGTTGCCCCATCCCCACAGCGAAATATCCAGGTGCCTGGTTAGACTTCCCCACAAAAGGGAGATGTGTGATGAAGTGCCTTTCACCACTTTGTCCTGGAGAGGACTTATTGCCAGCCTCCTGCCCTGCGACTATGGCCCTGGGACATATTGCCCTTTAAAAACAGTATTCGACCATACCAGAGTGTATGTCACTCATTCTGGCCCTTTAAATACAGGGGGGTCATTCTGTACTTGCCCTGTGTGAGCGGTGATACCCAAGATAACTATGCCATGGAGCCCATTCATATAATGAAAGACTATGGGAAAGACTTTAGCTACATGGCAATTGAACTGTGTGTTATGTGTAAAAGGTGACTTTATGTATTTTAAAGTGGTTTATGTTTTTTTTGAAACCATGTGCTCAATGGAGTCTGCCTCTATCCCTGGATAATTGGAGTACTTCCCCCATTGTCTCCAGTACAGAGGCCTCTGTAAAACCAGTTTGTAAAATGTATTTTCCCTCTCCTTGAAATGTTTATTGCTGGGAATGCTGTATGAAGTGTGCGTTTGTTTTGTTCTTGAAATGTGAGTAAAGGTGAATTGCAGTAATGCTGATGGGTTGTCAAACTAGAGAATTGACCAACAAATACTTTTGTCCGGACATCCCCAGGCCGATCCGTTGGGATCAGACCGTGTATGCCGGCTTATGGTTACGGGGGAGGTGTGTAACGGAACCCATCACTGTTTTACCCTGTTTAATGGTTATTTAATTCTTGGTTAAAATATGATCACATTGCTATACTGTAGATATGTTGTTTTATGTTCTACAGAATATATTGGCTCCGAATATTACAGCTACTAGGCTAATAGATAATCCTATTACAGAGACTCCTCATAAGATAAGGAAGTCTATTGTATAAAGTTTTTTCATTATAAGACATAGGAACAAGAGACTGTAGTGCTTCTTGGATATTTTACCGTATACCAGCGGAGATATTGGATTCGTGTTCCAACTCCGTTACAGGTATCACATCAGCTTTTCTCCAGTCATCTGGTAGAGACCCTGTGTTGAGTGAATCTTGAAAAATTAAATATAATGGTTTGGCTATTTTAGAACCCAGTTCCCTTAGTACCCTTGGATGTATTCCATCAGGACCCGGGGCTTTATTGACATTTATTTTTTCCAACCTCTTTTGGATTACTTCCTGTGTTAACCAATTATTTGGTGAAGGTAGTGTAGCCCCATTATGTTGCTGTGTCCCAACCACTGGTACCCCCCTTGTGTATACCGAAGAAAATAATCTATTTCGCTCATCTGCCTTTTCCTGGTCACTAATTATCAGACTGTGTCACATTGTAATGTTCCTATAGCTTCCTTCCTGATCTTCTTCCCCTTAATATATTTAAAAAATATTTTAGGGTTAGTCTCACTCTCCTGACATATTACTTGCCATTTTCTATGTTAGCCAGTCTAGTCGCCCTTTTGCTGCCTTGTTGATTTCCTTGTACTCCCGTAAAGCAGTCTCTGTCCCCTCTTGTGTGTATAATATAAATGTCTGTTTTTTACTCACTATCTTGATCTTTAAATCATTGTTAAGCCACATTGGATGGGATTTACTCCTTTTACTTTTATTCCCACACAGTATATGCCGAGTTGTATGTATATTTAGTAAGAATTTGAACGTTGTCCACTTGTGGTCAGTATTTTTACCCATCATGCCTCTGTCCCAGTCTATACTTTGTATCGCTGCCCTTAGACCGTTAAAATCTGCCCTTTTAAAATGTAAGAGTTTTTGTTGGCCCCTTACGGTTATGTTTTTTTAATTCAATCTCAAATGAGACTGTGTTGTGATCACTGTTTCCCTAAGGTTGCCCTATTCCAACATTTGATACCATATCAATATTATTTGTGATTATTTTGTTGAGGTAAGGACTTTCATAGTTACATAGTAATTGAGGTTGATAAACAACTTTTAGTCCATAAAGTTCAACCTTTTAAGATCTCCTCTGATCTGCAGTATTCAGATTAATTATTAATTAATCCAGAGGAAGCAAACAGAAAAACTCCAGTGATACTTAGCCAATTGTCTCAAAAGGGGAACAAAAATAAAATTCCTTCCTGACCCCAGATACTGGCAATCGGACCCCTCCCTGGATCAATACTTTTTCTCTAATTATAAAGGATAACCCTGAATACCCTTTTTATTTAGAAATATATCCAATCCCTTTTTAAAGTTATCTATCAAATCTGCTGTCACCACCTCCTTTGGTAGAGAATTTCACATATGAACCCTTACGGTGAAGAACCCTTTTCTTTCTTTAAGGTGGAATCTTTTAACTTCTAACCTCAGGATGTCCTCTTGTCAGTTGAAAACCTCTTGGCCCAAAAAGTTCATCTGAAAAAAGCCTTATACTGACCCTGCATCTATTTATATAAGGTAATCATATCTCCTCTTAGACGCCTTTTTTCTAGAGAAAATAAGTTTAATTTGGTTAGTCTTTCTTCATAACTTCATAACAAAATTATCCTCCATATTCTCCAATCTGTCACATTTAACAGCAATAATCTCCCATCCACGGGCCCCTAAAGACCTGACTAGGGAATCCATAATTTGGTGGAGGTTAAGGGGGCTTGATAGACTGGGCGCCTGGATAGAAGAGGGACAACCTATCACTTTTGATATAATTAAGGATAAACACAACCTCCCACTAAGCAAACACTACAACTTCTGTAAATTCAGACACTCCAGGGACTTCCTAAGAAGAATTGTCTGTCCCTAATCAGTCAGAAACTTCCTCTTTCTAAAGCAATAATCACATATATAGTTGTCGTAATTGCGGGCTTGTCAAAAGTCGTTGGTAATGCAATGTTAAAATTGCAGGCTTGCACAGCGACCCTGCGCAACTGCGGCCCGCAGGCCTCGAGAAACAAGGGTTGCAGTTGTGGGCATGCGATGAGTGCCGAAGGTGCTCGTTGCACTGGTGAAGATAAGCTCCATGGTGCTCATTCCTACAACCTGTGCGACTTAGGCAGTGAGCGCTGAAGGCGCTCATTGCGCTGGTGGAGATGAACGCTGTAGGCGCTCATCCCCAGACCCGCGGGACTTAAGCAAACTGCGAGGGACGCAGTTGCGGCCCACATAACTGACACTGGCAAGGTCCTCCCTCCTTCACCTCATCCTTCTCCTCCCTCCCATTCCCCCTCTCCACTAACCTCCTTTTCCCCTCTCTCCTTACAGTGTCCGATGACCTCCTGCTGCTCTTTTCTCCCCAGGAGTGTCTTTTTGCTGTGATCGGACGTCACATCATTAGCATATGCCGGGTCACAGCAACAAGACGCGCTTTTGGGGAGAGAAGAGCAGCAGGAGGTCATCGGACACAGCACTGGTGCACACCCGCAGAGCCCACCACCATACCTGGTCCCTGCCAGTAGCCCCCCCGGATCCTCTCATCTTCCACCCGGAACCCCTCAGCCTTCTCCCCGGATCCCCAAAAGCTTACCGGTATATAGGCTTCTGGTCTGTCTCCCTGCAACTGCGCGTCCTTCTGCACACGCTGGGAGGCCTGTGTGGTGATGTCACCACTTCCCTGCCTCTGAAGAAGGATGCGCCGGTGCAGGGAGACAGAATACCATAAGAGGATATACCGGTAAGTCAGCGGGCATCTGGGGGTGGGAAAAGGATGAGAGGATCAGGGGGGGGGGGGGGAGGCTGAGGAGATCCAAAGGGAAGGAGCAGCCTAAGGGGATCTGGAAGGGTCGGATCCGGATGGGTGGCCTGAGGGAATCCGGAGGGCTGGCCTGAGGGGATCCGGAAGGGGGCTTGAGGGAATCCAGAAGTGGGGGGACTGAGGGGGTCCTGAAGAGGCTGAGGGGGGGAAGAGAGACAGAGGAGGGAGAGAGGGGGCAAAGAGACAGGGGAGAGAGAGGTCAAAGAGAGACAGGAGAGGGGGAGAGGGGGTAATGAGAAACAGGGGAGGGCCGAGAGGGGCAAAGGGAGACAGGGGAAGGAGAGAGGGGGCACAGCGAGACAGGGGAGAGAGAGAGAGAAGTGGGAAGAGAGACAGGGGAGGGAGAGCGGAGGCAAAGAGAGACAGGGAAAGGAGAGAAGGGGGAAGAGAGACGGGAGGGATAGAGGAGGCAAAGAGAGACAGGGGAGGAAGAGAAGGGGAAGAGACAGGGGAGGGAGAGAAGGGGAAGAGATGGGGAGAGCGGGGGCACAGGAAGGAGAGAGGAGGGGGGAAGATAGACACAGGGGAGGCAGAGGAGGGAGGAGAGACACAGGGGATGGAGAGGAGGGAGGGAAGAGGAGGTGGAGGCTACCACGTCAATTTGCTGAGGGGAAGTGAGGAGCCGCTTTTGCCGAGGTAAAAAACAACCCAGAAAAGCGAGATTTAGAAAAAAAAATACGGCGCCGCAGGACTTAGAAAAGAAAAAATATGACCAGCAGGACTTTAAAAAAAAAAATATTATGAGGTTGCAAAAATACAAAGTTAACTGCCAAAATGCGTACATCCAAAAACACTGAAAAAAAAAAAAAAAAAAACTCACACACAGCACCGGGGGACAGCCAGGTTGCACGCAAATTAAAGTCGAATTTATGGAGTTTCAGAATTTGAAAATGGCGGCTTAAAAAAATGAAAACGAGGCTACACGACCCCAAAGTGCGCAAAACACTACCAGGCACGTACGATTTTGCCAGGGACGTACGAGGTAAAAAAATACACTGTTAGGAAACTAAACTAAAACACTAATTTGCAAATCTACACATTATGATTCTGAAATGGTTCTGTCTCGCAGCCTATATATAGGGCACAATTGCCACATTGCTGACACTTTTTCTCCTCCGGTAATGACAATCTGACTTAACATTTTCTGCTGCCGCAAAAGAGATTGTTAGCCCTTCAGGAAAATTGATTGCTGGCTATTAATAATAAATAGGTAAAGTATAATAATTTATTGATTAAATATTTATAATATATATATATATATATATATATATATATATATATATATATATATATACATTTTTCAAATAATATGCATAATCATATTTTACGCTGCCTTTATAAATACATTAATTGTTAACACTTTCAAATATATTTATTACTTGATTATTTCTAATGGACATTCATTTACGAATTAGTAATCATTATTAACAAAAAATGAACAAAAAATGTATATTTGTGACTGCCTTTATTCTTTGATTAATTCATTATTAAATGTTTAAACTGGCTCAAAAAATATGTACATTTTACAGTGCACTTATATTTCTGTGTTGCTGCTCATTGCCTGAAAGGGATAGGATCCTCAAAGCAGTTAAATATTGAAATCAGTTTATTATATTATGACCTGCTACATTTAATATTTTATAGTTCATTCAGTTATGAATATATCCATGCTTATACCTTTACGTTTTGCATGTATGCCAATTAAACATGATACTCTTAATGATTAATTAATTAATTGCATTCAAACATTAAAAATGCTTTTCATGTCATTTTACAGTTTAATCATCTGTGCAGCTGATTAAATACACATAAGTGACGTTTGCAGCATTTGATTTGCAATAAGATTACCTATACAGGTATATCATTTAATGATGCTTGTAATGGAGTTGGAACATGAATCCAATATCTCCGCTGGTATACGGTAAAATATCCAAGAAGCACTACAGTCTCACCATCCCCAACCTCCCATATTGGACGACACTCAATTGGGAGTCAAAGAATACTGTCTTTATTTACCTTTACAGAAATATATATACATCTCTTTGGCCACAGGTAATACACATGCCCATATTTGGCCACACAGTACACATAGAGAGAACAATAGGTGGGGTCACACCTCCCTGAGGCTACCTGGCATCTTTGATACAATCAGATATTGATTAGATCATCCTTCCCTTTGTTCTTATGTCTCATAATGAAAACACTTTATACAATAGACTTCCTTATCTTATGAGGCGTGTCTGTAATAGGATTATCTATTAGCCTAGTAGCTGTAATATTCTGAGCCAATATATTCTGCAGAGCATAAACCAACATACATACAGTATAACAGTAGGATCATATTTTAACCATAATAATTAAATAACCATAAAACAGGGTAAAACAGTGATGGGTTCCGCTACAATGCTCTTTTTTAGAAGAAAAGGATTAAGGCTTTTTGTTTTCCATTGATCACTGTTATTGATTAATGAATTAATGTCTATTAATTAATTATGAATTAGTAATCATTATAAAAAATAAATATTGTCTATTTTACAATGTACAGATTCAATATTGCATTTACATATCTGAAGTACTGATCATTAATGTACATTCATTGATTAACTATTAATTATTAATAATTACAGGGGGAAAAATTGCCTAAAAATTAGGTACATTTTATAATTCACTTATATATCTATGTTCCTGCTCATTGCCTAACAGGATAGGACCCTATAAGCACTTAAATATTTAAATCAGTTTATTATATTATGACATTTTTTTTATATTTTTTAAATGCATTTACTTATGAATATATTGATGATTAGGCTTTTACGTTTTGCATGTATGCCAATTAAACAGGATATTTTCAATGATTTATGAATACATTCAATCAAAACATAAAAAATGCTTTTTATGTCATTTTACAGATTCCTCATCTCTGCACCTGCCTGAAGACAGAGAGTGAGCTCTGTAGGATTTGATCTGCTATAACATCAATTTGACAGGTATATGATTTAATGATGACATTCTTTAGGAAAACAGGATTAAGTCTTTTTATTTTGCATTGATGACACTTATTGATTAATTAACATATTTTATTGTATTAATTAATTATTAATCAATAAAAAAAAAACAACAACAAAAACATTATGAATACATATATGCCTAGCCATTTATGTTTTAATTAATGACAATTACACCTCATAACTTGATTTATTGATTAATTAATTTATTTAAAAAATTACAAATCCTTTTCAGGCCAATCTATAGTTTGCTCATAGCTCTTTGTGTTTGCCCTTCTTTAGGAACACATGATTACCTGTTTATGTTTTGCATTTGTGACAGTTTTAGATTATTTCATTATTGTATATTCATTTATTAATTCATAATTCATTATACAAAAATATATATATTTTACAATTAAATTATTGATCAATATATATGTACTTAGCTCTTTAGCTTTTAATGTATGCAAATTAAAAATAACCCATTGATTGATTAATTAATTCATTTATTGAAAACATTACAAATGCATTTCAAGTAATTTTAATGATTCATTACTGTTATTTAGGTTTTGCATTGAAGACAGGTTAAAAAAAAATATGTACAATAAATAAAAAACAATATCTTACACCTGCATTTACAATTACAGATTACAATGGAGGAGAATGCAGAAGACAAAATGAATGTAAAAGAAGAGCGGCAAGGGAACAGAAGCAGAGATGGAGAGATGCACAGTCCCCTGAGCAATGCTTAAGAGACAGATAGAGGCTTCTAAATAAAAGAAAATGGCAAAGAAAGCACAAACTGAATGTGCTGGAGCTTCAAAGAAAAGAAAAAGTAAACAAACAAATGTCTGTAAGACATCCCCTAATGACCCAATGTTGCCTCATGACACCAATGTTCATACACATGACACCAATGTAGATAAAGAAAGTTGTACTGAGATCTATGTTGAGGAAGCTCATGATAGTCCTTTATTTACAGAACTAACAGTAGACCCTCATTATTGTGGATTAATGAATGTGGTTTGTCAGTTTTGTGAGGCCTATCATTTTCTGAAGGAAAGACCAACTGATGGAGAGTTTATTAGTTGCTGTCAGAAAGGAAAGGTAAAACTTCTAGAAAGACACACATTTCCAGAATATTTAGAAAGTATAATAAGTGATCCAAAAGTTCCAAATTATACCAATTAAGAAAAAACATTATGTCTTATAACAGTGCAATTTCATTTGCTTCAATGGGTGCAACATTAGCAGAAAATGCTGCAGGACATGGTCCTTACTGTTTTAAAATACAAGGACAAATTTACCACCAGACTTTACATTTACACCCAGAAGCAGGAGAGCAAAGGAAATATGCAGTTATGTGTCCTTGATACAATGGACGCTGTTGAAAAACGAATGATGCTTCCTGATAATAAACAATGCTTACCCATAGTCTTTGAACAGCTCGATATCATTATGGCCAACAACCCATATAGTCAAGCATACAAAAAATTAGCAGAGGTTGAAAAAGAAAAGGACAGATAAGGTGTCTCTAAGTATTGAACCCAGGATACTTTGTTAGGATAGGGTGCTACCAGGGATCCACAATATGATGCATAATAATAAAGCAAAGGAAAGAAAATCCCTGTGTATGTAAAGAAGTCATCGGCCAGCGACTAAGGCAGCGAGGGCAGCGTGGTGTCAACCCGACGCACGTTTCCTGGATTTCATCAGGGGTTACCTCCTGCCCCTCCAGGGGCTCTTTTATAGCAAGGCGGTTGTCATGGTAATAGAAAATAAATAAAATCTGATTCATGAAGGTTTAAAAATAGTCATTATTTAAAAGACAGGCAAATATTGTAAAGATCAATGGTGGGACAATATAATGAAGGTGGAGGATAGTGAATATAATCAAGTGGCATATATTAGTAGGAATGGCCATATCTAAAAGGGAAAGTAAGTGTATATTAACTCCCAATAATACAGGGAGTGCAGAATTATTAGGCAAGTTGTATTTTTGAGGATTAATTTTATTATTGAACAACAACCATGTTCTCAATGAACCCAAAAAACTCATTAATATCAAAGCTGAATATTTTTGGAAGTAGTTTTTAGTTTGCTTTTAGTTTTAGCTATTTTAGGGGGATATCTGTGTGTGCAGGTGACTATTACTGTGCATAATTATTAGGCAACTTAACAAAAAACAAATATATACCCATTTCAATTATTTATTTTTACCAGTGAAACCAATATAACATCTCAACATTCACAAATATACATTTCTGACATTCAAAAACAAAACAAAAACAAATCAGTGACCAATATAGCCACCTTTCTTTGCAAGGACACTCAAAAGCCTGCCATCCATGGATTCTGTCAGTGTTTTGATCTGTTCACCATCAGCATTGCGTGCAGCAGCAACCACAGCCTCCCAGACACTGTTCAGAGATGTGTACTGTTTTCCCTCCTTGTAAATCTCACATTTGATGATGGACCACAGGTTCTCAATGGGGTTCAGATCAGGTGAACAAGGAGGCCATGTCATTAGATTTTCTTCTTTTATACCCTTTCTTGCCAGCCACGCTGTGGAGTACTTGGACGCGTGTGATGGAGCATTGTCCTGCATGAAAATCATGTTTTTCTTGAAGGATGCAGACTTCTTCCTGTACCACTGCTTGAAGAAGGTGTCTTCCAGGAACTGGCAGTAGGACTGGGAGTTGAGCTTGACTCCATCCTCAACCCGAAAAGGCCCCACAAGCTCATCTTTGATGATACCAGCCCAAACCAGTACTCCACCTCCACCTTGCTGGCGTCTGAGTCGGACTGGAGCTCTCTGCCCTTTACCAATCCAGCCACGGGCCCATCCATCTGGCCCATCAAGACTCACTCTCATTTCATCAGTCCATAAAACCTTAGAAAAATCAGTCTTGAGATATTTCTTGGCCCAGTCTTGACGTTTCAGCTTGTGTGTCTTGTTCAGTGGTGGTCGTCTTTCAGCCTTTCTTACCTTGGCCATGTCTCTAAGTATTACACACCTTGTGCTTTTGGGCACTCCAGTGATATTGCAGCTCTGAAATATGGCCAAAGTGGTGGCAAGTGGCATCGTGGCAGCTGCACGCTTGACTTTTCTCAGTTCATGGGCAGTTATTTTGCGCCTTGGTTTTTCCACACGCTTCTTGCGACCCTGTTGACTATTTTGAATGAAACGCTTGATTGTTCGATGATCACGCTTCAGAAGCTTTGCAATTTTAAGAGTGCTGCATCCCTCTGCAAGATATCTCACTATTTTTGACTTTTCTCAGCCTGTCAAGTCCTTCTTTTGACCCATTTTGCCAAAGGAAAGGAAGTTGCCTAATAATTATGCACACCTGATATAGGGTGTTGATGTCATTAGACCACACCCCTTCTCATTACAGAGATGCACATCACCTAATATGCTTAATTGGTAGTAGGCTTTCGAGCCTATACAGCTTGGAGTAAGACAACATGCATAAAGAGGATGATGTGGTCAAAATACTCATTTGCCTAATAATTCTGCACTCCCTGTATATGTAGTCATCTCTCGAGAATTAAGAATGCACAAATGACCTAAAAAATATATGTTTCCAGCAATCACAATACATCACTATACAGTGGTTATCTCTAATATATAAAACTAGCGTATTGCCGGTCAAAAAATGACGGCAATCAGATGTGTATGTTTTTAAAGTTGTTTAGTTATTAATATACATATGGAATTGTAAGGTAGCGAATGTTGTTTTGGGTGTACTACTGAAATATATAATTCAAATTAATGAATTTACGTATTTTTATGCTTTGTTTAGAAGAGCTGGCAATCTGTGTTGATGTTGCAGCAGCATTAGTGGTGTGGAGCTGCTGTGTAAGCGTGATGAACGTGTGCAGTGTAATAGTGTGCGTGCGCGAACCGAAACCGTTAACGTAGCTGTGTACTTCCGCATTATCCTAGAATGGCGGATAATGTGTGGTATGCGTCTTAGCGGATTATCAGTACGTGTTTTGCGTGGTTATAGTGCTGTAGCCTCGTTTTCGTTTTGTTCATCCGCCATTTTTTCTGCGGCGCTCATTGCCAAAGTACTACGGTTTAACGGCTCGCCTCGCTGTGCGAGGCTCGCCGGGCGATGATCGCCTGCATCGCTCATCGCTAAGCCCGCTAAAGTACTACGGTTTAACAGTAAATTTGGTAAAACGGTAAAATGACGGTCAATAAAAATTAAATGTTGTGAAATTTGTTTGCCACACAACATGACGTACACATTTTTTTTTTGAACTTTTATTTTTTTGAACTTTGAACTTATATTTCATCAAATGCGTTGTTTTAGGTGGGAAATCCGATGTTGCGCGAGACAAAGGCGTTAAATCTGTGTTAATTCGTAAATCTGTAATTGCGTTTCGTAAAATGTACTTGCTACTGTCTTTTTACTCATTGCATGGTTAATCCGCATCCTTTGTCTCGTTGTTTTTCGAGCACATACGTCTGTGCCTGTGTTTTACGCAGTTCATAGTAGTATAGCCTCGTTTTCATTTTTTTCAGCGGCCATTTTTTTCTCGCTGATTTTTGATCTTTGTAACTCGTCTAAATCAATGTCAATTGGAGTTCCAACTCACTCCCAGACGTCCTGCCTGGTTCCCCATTCTGTAAGTGACCTTTTTTTTATTTTTTTGTATGTATTTAGTGTTTTTTTTATTGTTTTGGTTCTGCCGCTTATCTCGTAATTTTTTTTCATCTTGTATTTTTGCTACGGTTTAACAGCTCGCCTGCAATGAGCTCCTGCGGCACTCATTGCCAAAGTGCTACTATTTAACGGCTCGATCGCTGCGCGAGGCTTGCCTGCAATGAGCGCCTGCGGCGCTCATTGCCAAAGTGCTACTATATAACGACTCACTGCGCGAGGCTCGCCTACAATGAGTACCTGCGGCGCTCATTTCCAAAGTGCTACGATTTAACGGCTCGCCTCGTTGTGCGAGGTTCGCCGGGCGATGAGCAACTGCGCCGCTCATCGCAAAGTGGTACGATCGGCAAAGTGGTACGATTTAATGGCTCGCCTCGCTGTGCGAGGCTCGCCGGGCGATGAGCGACACAGCGTGACGACGAATCGTAGTTGGACAATTATAATATGTGATTATACATTAATGATTGTTGGAACCATTACCTTAATGTAACTCCATAATTATCTCTAGGTAGGAATATGCGCATACAATTGAAATATTTCAACTATTGTGCCCTAGATAGTCTATTTTATCCCCAAAGTTATAGGGTATAAGACGCCTTATGATAATTATATAACGACTAGTATATTGCCCGTCAAAAAATGACGGCAATCAAATTGCAAGTGAGCTAATGCTGTTTGGTGTAAAATAATAAAATAACTAATAGATTAATAAACTAATATACTTTACCTATTTTAAAGTAATATATGGAGGAATCATAGTGTAGAAGAGCTGGCAATCTGTTTTGATATTGCTGCAGCATTAGTGGTGTGGAGCTGCTGTGTAAGCGTGATGAATGTGCAGTGTAATAGTGTGTGTGCGCGAGACCAAACCGTTAGCGTAGCTGTGTACTTCCGCATTGTTGTAAAATGGTGGCTAATGTGTGGTATGCAGCTGTGACGGAATATCCGTAGGTCTTTTGTGGTGTTTTGCGTGTTTCTTGTGGTGTTTTGCGTGTTTCTTGTGGTGTTTTGCGTGTTTAGAGTGCTGTAGCCTCGTTTTCGTTTTGTTCGGCGGCCATTTTTTCTCTCGGTTCAAGAATTTTTTAGTGTCTAAACTCTTTTATTTTGAGTTAAGTGAAGGTGTAAGTAGCTTTTTTGAAGTCCTGGATGCCCCCCCTTGCTGTAGGTAAGCTTTTATGTATGTGCTGTGTGTATTTATTGTGTTTTTCATTTTTTCATGTCCGCTGGTTGCGGCCAATTTTTGCGAGGTCGTAATTGGTCGTAACGTGTGTCGTACTTTTTTGCGAGGGCCGCAGTTGCTCCATGCCTCGCTTCAAATCAACACTGCAAATCTACGCTACATGCTGCAGGAACATCAAAACAGATTGTTAGCTCTTCAGACCATTGCTTGCTGCATATATTAATTAAAAATAGGTAAGGTATCCTTTCATTTATTTACTAATTAATTATCATTAAAACATACACATATACAACACTTTAAAAAACACCACTATACACGATTGTAATCAACGGCGAAGGCACTCATTGCCAGCCACACGATGAGCGCCAAATGCCAAAACCCTTACTGTCTGGGGCTTACCTGACTTACAATTGTATTGCCCCGTCATTTTTGACGGTTAAGTCGCTAGTTAAAATAAATAAATAAACTGTTTGCATACATTGTCAAAGTCTGCTTTTTTTAATGCATCCTGCTACTATATAAGGTTATATTCTGTTTTTTTATTGTTTTATTATGCGGTTTTCAGGCTGAAATTTTTTAGGGAAGATTACTGGTGTCAAATATTAATATACAGGAACTATATTTGAAATATTAAAAATGAATAATTTTGCAAAGTGAAGATTTCTAATACTTTTAATTTTTCAAATAAAGTTACCCTATATTTAGTTTTGATTTTGTGTAACTATTGGTGTCAAGCACTGGAAGATTTTCTCTAAGGAGCTTTGTATAAGTTTGGTGAAGATTACATTTTTTTGGGAATTAATATGTACCTAGTGCTATTACTAATACTATTCATCTTCTGAGCTAGGCCTGTCGTTTCCATGGCCACAGGATGCCTGCTTTAGCTCTTGCCACACAGAGTATGGCCGACCGCACCACGTGACGGCGCCATGTTGGAGGTGGCGCTCTCGCATGCTACAGCTCTTTCGGACATGGACACGTGCAGCGGGGTGAGCGGAGAGCCTCGGGTGCTGGGCACGGCCTCCCCCTTGGCACCGGAACCCGAGGAATTTCTCCGGTACCGCTCCCCGCTTGTGTCCCTCCATGCTTGTGTCCCGCGAGGGCCTCAGTTGCTGGCAAGGAGCGCCTTTGGCCCTCGCTTCGCATACGAGCCCGCAAGCGTGAGCAACGGCTCAAACGGGCTCGTATGCTCACAACTATATATGTGATAGCAACGATGAGATGACATTTGTCTTCATACCTTCACAATATAAAAATGGTTTCCATATTTTTGAAGAACAAATAGAGTGTGGAATAAAGTTAGAGATTTCCACACTCTATTTTCCACAGTCTATTTTACCCTGATATTCTATATCTCTATGTTGGGAATCAATACGATGCATTGTTATAACATAGGGATAAAATAAGCACTAACAAATATGACACTTACATTTTTAATTAAATGACAGAATATCATACTCTAGGGGAGTCTTGAAGATCTTATCAAATGTGGAAACTGTGTATCTTCCTGTGAAGACATAATGGTTACTGTCTTTTCATTGGATGTCATCTGAATAAAAATATAGTATATCATTAGGCAATAGCAGAAATATAAAGTGGCACAAACTGCTATTCGGGATCATTTTAATCCTGTATTATGTGGGGCAAACTCACACAACAATGGATTATTGATTCCTATCTTCAAGTCGAAGCAAATAATCTAAATGTTATCACAAGCTACGCATAGAACAATATTGTGGATTGATGGATGCTGCAAACAGAGACATTCTTGCTGGAAGAGCAATGATTTTGCCATCCTCTTTCCAAGGATCTCCTCGCCATATGCGATGATGAGATATAATGATGCCATGGCTATTGTGACTAAATTTGGCAAACCAGATTTATTCATTACATTCACTGTACACACACAATGGCCAGAGATCAAGGACAATTTCAAACTTGGCCAAAATACTTCTGACTGACGAGATTTGGTGGCTAGAGTACTCAAAATAAAACTAAATTAATTAATTCATGATATAACTAAAGCACACTTATTTGGGAAATGTGTGGCTTTTGTTTATACCATTGAATTTCAAAAAAGAGGCCTGCCACATGCACATATACTTTTAATCCTGCAAGAAAAAGATAAATTGAATACGGCAGATAGAGTGGATTCAGTAATTACTGCTGAACTGCCACATCCAGAAAAACATTCAAAACGTTATGATATTGTAACTCATAGAATGATACATGGTCCATGTGGAGATATCAATCCAAATTCACTATGTATGGAAAATCAAAAATGCACAAAAGAGTTCCCAAAACAATTTCAAATGCAGACGTATGCTAATTGTGATGGATACCCTTTGTATAAAAGGAGAGAAGGACATAAAGCTATTATCCATGGCCAAAATGTCGATAATAGATATGAGGTTCCATACAATCCACATTTGCCGATGAAGTACAATGCACACATCAATGTGGAAGCTTGCACTTCTATCAAATCCATCAAATATGTGTAAAAATATATATACAAAGGATATGATGCAGCAACTATTGTTGTGCAAAGTGCACAAAATGAACAAGACAATCCAATTTTACACAATGAACTTTCATCTTATTTAGATGCTCGCTATGTAAGTGCTCCAGAAGCAATATGGCCAATGGGGACAACTAAAAAAAGATAATCATAAAATTATACCGTTAGTCCAAGAGACATTGAACGTTTCAGCTTAAGATTACTTATTTTGCATGTTCCCGGTGCACAAAGTTATGAACATTTATGCACAGTCAATGACATAGTTTATGATACTTTCCAATTAGCTGCAATACATCAAAACTTACTGGCAGATGATACGGAATGGGAGAGATGTCTAGAAGAAGCAGCACTATGTCAAATGACAAAGAGAGAACAATTTGCTTTCATTTGCTTCTTTTGCAATGTACCTGATGCATTAGCTTTGTGGGAAACATTCAAATTACATATGTTTGAAGACTTCTTGAAATGTTACAATGAGACAATTGCGCTATTAAAAGCATTAATCGAAATTCAGGAAATCTTTCTTTGTCATGGATTAAATTGTGCAAATTTAAATCTGCCTAATCCAGGAATTATAGATGAAATTAACTTTGAGTATGACACTGAGCTTCTATACCAAAAAACACAAGAACAAATTGGAACTTTAAATGCATTACAATTGAAAGCAATTAAAGCCATCACAAATGCAATTGACGATGACACGCTCAAAAAACGTTATTTCTATCTAGATGGCCCTGGTGGATCAGGAAAAACGTATCTATATAATTTATTGATAAGTTGCATTCGAGCAGAGGGTCAAATAGCACAGCCATTTGCAACAACTGGAATTGCAGCACTTTTGTTAGAAGGTAGTAGAACTGTGCCACTTTCCATTCTAGAAACATCAGTGTCGGATATTTAAATGAATTCATTACAAAGCCAAACCTGTCACAACAGTAAATTTAATTATAATAGATGAGGCAACAATGATGTCAGGTCATGCCCTGCAATGTATTGATCGATTATTAAAATAAGTTATGGGAAATGATTTGCCATTTGGTGGAATGGTGATGTTGTTAGGAGGAGATTTTAGGCAAACATTACCTGTGGTGCTACATGGCAATAGGACAGACATCGTCAAAACGTGTATAAAGAGAAGTAAACTGTGGAAAATATTTACACACCTTAAATAAGAAATAAATATGAGATCTGAAGGCCCAGCAAAGTCATATTGACATAAAAAATATAGATGCCTTGAATCTAAATAACAACATTTTAGAATTAATCAATACATCCCAGAAAAACCATTACAGTGCAGATTCTGTTCTGGCTGATGACAAAGACAGTGAATCTAACTTTACAATGAAATTTATTAATTCTTTAACTCCCTCTGGAATGCCACCACATATTTTGCAACTTAAAAAAGGGGCAATTGTCATGCTACTGAGAAATATGAATCCAACAAAAGGACTTTATAATGGGACCAGATTCATTGTGAAAGATTTAAAGGATCATTTCATACATGCAGAAATTATGAATGGTACCCATTAAGGAGAACCGGTTCTTATACCAAGAATTAATGTGGCTCCAAGTGAGAGTGGCTTGCCTTTTGTCCTTCAAAGTCGACAATTTGCCATTATCATGGCATTTGCCATGACCATTAATAAATCCCAAGGACAAACTTTTGAGTCTGTGGGTATTTTTTTAAAGGAACCTGCCTTTGCACATGGACAACTTTATGTTGCATTTTCAAGATGCAACAATCCAGAGGAAATTAAAATTCATATTTAAGAAAACCCAAGTCAAGGTGATTTATTGGAGGATGGAGATATGTTTAGCAAAAACATTGTGTACTATTAGGTTCTGTAAACATAGAGAACAGTGGTTTTATTTTGGTGGACAAAATATTATGTCACTCGGACTCATTTTGGAGGACCACTATTTCACTAAGAAACTCTATAAATGGCCAAAAAACATAGATAACAGTGGTTTTACTTCCAGAACGAACTTTTATGTCACTGGGACTCTTTTTAGAGTACCACTATTTCACATAGGAAACTCTGTGTGCCATTTTTAAGAACTACAAGAATAACAAAAACAAAAAAATGCAAAGACAAAGTAACGTATTGGAATGTGTTAGAAATTACCTTTTTGCATGATTGGACCCACAAAATTAGGTGTTACTATTTTAAGGTACTACTTCAGATGTTAACATTGTATTTTAAACGGGTGTGCAAAGTTGTTTAATTGTATATAATTAAGGATTTATGTTAGTAGGAGGATAACCATTTGTTAATAAATTGAAATGTATAATTAAATACAGAGTATTGATCCCGGGAGCAATCTGATCGCAAGTTAATGGGGTCAGGAAGGATTTTTTTTTTCCCTCGTTGATACAATTGGCTAAGTTTCAATGGGGTTTTTTACTGTTTGCCTTCCTCTGGATTCAATACCTATGTGGTTTACCAATACTTGAAATAAAAGTTGCATGTTACAAAGCATTATGCAATGGTTGCAAGTACTTATTCAGAGAAAGTTGACCTATTATTTTGCTACTCATACATACCTCTGATTTAAAAATGTTAGTATTGTTAAAAAAATGGTTCAACATTGTTTCAAATATAAGTTGCAGGTTACAAAGTATTATGTAATGGTTTACAATACGTATTCATCAAAACTTCAGCCATTGTTATATTATATTTATTTAATTTGCACAACTTTGTCATCAGCAAAAATAAAGACAATACTTTCTAATCCTACCTCTAAGTCATTAATATGTTAAAAAGGAGAGTACTTAATACTGGACAATACTGGACCCTGAGGAACCCCAATTATTATTATTATTATTATTATTACTAGCGACTTGCCCGTCAAAAAATGACGGTCAATTAAAGAAAGTGTTGAAATGCTGTTTGCCACACAATGTGAGTGTACTGTGTGCCTCAACTATATAGACCCCTCTAACACACTAATGAACGCATGTAATAACACTATAAGTGCCATGAGGGTCATCCAGGACCCTCATGACCCAAAGTTTAAGCACTACACCATTTTAACCCGGTCACTTATGGGGGTCTATCCAGACCCTCATGAGCCTCTATTTAACCCCATCAGTCCCATAAGGGTATATTATGACCATTATGGGCCTGTTACAACCCAACATTAAACACATAAGTGCCATGAGGGTCCTCAAGGACCATCATGACACTAAGTATAAACACTACACTGCACTATACCCCCCAATAAAACATTAAATATCAACTAAACACCCTCTACACTAACCTATTAACACCTACACTACCTACCTACCTACCCCCTAATAACCCCCTCCCCACCACTGTAATTACAGAAATCAAAAAAACTAAAGTCATCAAAAATCAAAATCTACATTACATAAAATAAAAAAAAACTAAAATCACCAAAAATAAAAAATGTACATTACAGAAAAAAAAAAACTGTCACAAAAAATAAAAAAAGGAACATTACAGAAAATAAAAAAATACATTACAACCCCGCCCACTACAGAAAAAAAAAATTACACACATGAAAAGGAAATACATATAATACATACAATACAATACAATTAAATACAATACAATACATACAATATAATATACATCCCCTATCTAATTTACATCCTATCTAATATACAATACTATCTATCTAATATACATCCCCCTATCTATCTAATATACAATAAATACTATCTATGTACTATACATCCCCCTATCTATCTAACATACAATACATGCTATCTCTATATACCAACCCTAATTCTAAGCTAAAATAAAATTATTAATACCACTTACCTTTGAGATGTTTCTTCAGATCACCAACCTAGGGTAAAAAAGATTTAAAAAATTACTACAACACGTTCACATAAAATAAATAAACATTCTAAACATTCTAAATCTTCTACTCACCTTTTCAGCATGTCCCGTCCATCTTTGTTTCTCCGGCGCGGCCCCTGTTAAAAAAAAAACATTACATTAGCACACATACATAAACATAAAACCAAGTAAAATCAACACAATCTACATTATTATTATTATCTTTATTTATATCGCGCCAACATATTCCGTAGCGCTGATTGTACATTGACACATTGTACTTACCTCCCCGCGATGTCTCTGGCCTCCTCGTGTTGTGCCACGGATGGGCCCTGGAAGCATCCGCGCTCTTTAAAAAAAACAAAAAAAAAACAACACACATCCGCCCTGGCAGATGTCCCCGACGCTAATGAGTTTCCTACGGAGTGTTCCAGAATAAAATTGGCAAAGGCGGCTTCTGTTCGGCTGAAAAAGCTGTCTGTCAAATTCAGCCAATGAGAAGACTCCAATTGTGAACCAATGAGAAAGGGATACACCCCAAAATCCCACGCTGATTGTATAACGCACCTGTCAATCTTTATTTGAACTAATCCGAAGGCTTTATTGCCATCAGCCAATCACAATGGGATACACCCCCACGCGGTGATTAGCTGAAGACATCTCTGCGCCTTCCCATTGGCTGTAATACTGATTGACATTGACAATAGCCAATGATTAGGCGCAAATGCCTTCACCAATCAGTACGTGGGGGTGTATTCCATTGTGATTGGCTATTGTCAGTGCAACCAATCAGAATGCGCAGATGTCTCCAGCCAATCACCCTGTGGGGGTGTATTCCATTGTGATTGGCTGAAGGCATCTGCGCCTTGTGATTGGTTTAAATAAAGATTGACAGGTGCATTATCCAATCAGAGTGGGATTTTAGGGTGTATCCCTTTCTGATTGGCTCACACATTGGTGCCTCCTGATTGGGTGAATTTGATAGACAGCGTTTTCAACCAATCAGAAGGCGCCATTGCCTATTTTCTTCTGGAATAGTCTCCGGGAGCCTCATTAGCGTTGGGGATGTCCGTGAGTGCGGATGTGAGTTCTTTTTTTTTTTTTTTAGAGTGCGGTTCCAGGGCGGGGCAGAAGAGGAGGAGGCCGGAGACATCGCCGGGATTTAAGTACAATTTAGATTATGTTTATTTCATTATGTTTTTATGTTTATGTATGTGTACTAATGTTATGTTTTTTTTAACAGGTGCCGCGCCGGAGAAGAGTAAAAGAATAGGGACGGGACATGCTGGAAAGGTGAGTAGAATATTTAGAATGTTTAGAATGTTTATTTATTTACTGTAAATGTGTTGCACTAATTTTTTTTTTCCCTAGGTGGCTTATCTGAATGGTCATCTGCAAAGGTAAGTGGTCTTAATTATTTTATTTTAGCTTAGAATTAGAATATTTTATATATAGATAGCATTTATTGTATGTTAGCTAGGGGTATGTGTTTTATATAGATAGCATAGCATGTATTGTATATTAGATTGTGGTATTTATTTAGATAGATTGGTGCATCTATATTAGATAGATAGGATGTATATTAGATAGATAGTATTGTATATTACATATATTGTGTGATGTATATTATATAGATAGGATGTATATTAGATTATGGTATTTATTTATATAGAGTGGGGGATGTATATTAGATAGATAGTATTGTATTGTATTGTATTTAATTGTATTGTATTGTATTATATTGTATGTATTGTATTGTATGTATTATATGTATTTCCTTTTCAGGTGTGTACATTTTTTTTTTCTGTAGTGGGGGTGGGGGGTGGGGTTGTAACATGTTTTTTTATTTTCTGTAATGTTCCTTTTTTATTTTTTGTGACTTAGGTTTTTTTACTTTCTGTAATGTAGATTTTTTATTTTTTGTCACAGGTTTTTTATTTTATGTAATGTAGATTTTTTGTGACTTTAGGCTTTTTTATTTTCTGTAATTTGAGTGCTGGGGGGTTATTAGGGGTTAGGTAGGTAGTGTAGGTGTTAATAGGTTAGTGTAGAGGCTGTTTAGTTGATATGTAATGTTTTATTGGGGGGGTATAGTGCAGTGTAGTGTTTATACTTAGTGTCATGATGGTCCTTGAGGACCGTCATGTGGTTAATGTTGGGTTGTAACAGGCCCATAATGGTCTTAATATACCCTTATGGGACTGATGGGGTTAAATAGAGGCTTATGAGGGTATGTATGGATCCCCATGAGTGACAGGGTTAATTAGCGGTTTATGGGGGTCTATATTGACCCCCATGAGTGACAGGGGTAATTAGGGGACTATGGGGGTCTGTATTGACCCCCATGAGTGAGGGGTTAATTAAGTGCTTATGGTGGTCTGTATTGATCCCCATGAGTGACAGAGTAAATGAATGGCTTATGGGGGTCTATATTGACCCCCATGAGTGACAGGGTTAATGAAGGGCTTATGGGAGTCTGTATTGACCCCCATGAGTGAGGGGGTTAATTAAGTGCTTATGGGGGTCTGCACTGACCCACATGAGTGACAGGGTTAATGAAGGGCTTATGGGGGCCTGTATTGACCCCCATGAGTGACAGGGTTAATGAAGGGTTTATGGGGGTCTGTATTGACCCCCATGAGTGACAGGGTTAATGAATGGCTTATGGGGGTCTATAGTGACCCCCATGAGTGACAGGGTTAATGAAGTGCTTATGGGGGCCTGTATTGACCCCCATGAGTGACAGGATTAATGAAGGGCTTATGGGGGTCTGTATTGACCCCAATGAGTGACAGGGTTAATTAGGGGTTTATGGGTTCTGTATTGACCTCCATGAGTGAGGGGGTTAATTAAGTGCTTATGGGGGTCTGTATAGACCCCCATGAGTGACAAGGTTAATGAAGGACTTATGGGGGTCTATATTGACCCCCATGAGTGACAGGGTTAATTAGGGGTTTATGGGGGTCTGTATTGATCCCTATGAGTGACAGAGTAAATGAATGGCTTATGGGGGTCTATATTGACCCCCATGAATGACAGGGTTAATGAAGGGTTTATGGGGGTCTGTATTGTCCCCCATGAGTGACAGGATTAATGAAGGTCTTATGGGGGTCTGTATTGACCCCCATGAGTGACAGGGTTAATTAGGGGATTATGGGTTCTGTATTGACCCCCATGAGTGAGGGGGTTAATTAAGTGCTTATGGGCGCTGTATTGACCCCCATGAGTGACAAGGTTAATGAAGGACTTATGGGGGTCTATATTGACCCCCATGAGTGACAGGGTTAATTAGGGGTTTATGGGGGTCTGTATTGATCCCCATGAGTGACAGAGTAAATGAATGGCTTATGGGGGTCTATATTGACCCCCATGAGTGACAAGGTTAATGAAGGACTTATGGGGGTCTATATTGACCCCCATGAGTGACAGGGTTAATTAGGGGTTTATGGGGGTCTGTATTGATCCCTATGAGTGACAGAGTAAATGAATGGCTTATGGGGGTCTATATTGACCCCCATGAATGACAGGGTTAATGAAGGGTTTATGGGGGTCTGTATTGTCCCCCATGAGTGACAGGATTAATGAAGGTCTTATGGGGGTCTGTATTGACCCCCATGAGTGACAGGGTTAATTAGGGGATTATGGGTTCTGTATTGACCCCCATGAGTGAGGGGGTTAATTAAGTGCTTATGGGCGCTGTATTGACCCCCATGAGTGACAAGGTTAATGAAGGACTTATGGGGGTCTATATTGACCCCCATGAGTGACAGGGTTAATTAGGGGTTTATGGGGGTCTGTATTGATCCCCATGAGTGACAGAGTAAATGAATGGCTTATGGGGGTCTATATTGACCCCCATGAGTGACAGGGTTAATGAAGGGCTTATGGGGGTCTGTATTGACCCCCATGAGTGAGGGGGTTAATTTAGTGCTTATGGGGGTCTGTATTGACCCCCATGAGTGACAGGGTTAATGAAGGGCTTATGGGGGTCTATATTGACCCCCATGAGTAAGGGGGTTAATGAAGTGCTTATGGGGGCCTGTACTGACCCCCATGAGTGACAGGGTTAATGAAGGACTTATGGGGGTCTATATTGACCCCCATGAGTGAGGGGGTTAATGAAGTGCTTATGGGGGCCTGTACTGACCCCCATGAGTGACAGGGTTAATGAAGGGCTTATGGGGCCTGTATTGACCCCCATGAGTGACAGAGTTAATTAGGGGTTTATGGGGTTCTGTATTAACCCCCATGAGTGAGGGGGTTAATTAAGTGCTTATGGGGATCTGTATGCTCACAACTATATATGTGATTCTAGGAGCCTGGCTCCCGGGTGGTTTTCACCCCTGTGTGTAATTTTTATATATTACATCACAGGGACACACACTCGCAATATAAAGCACTGTAACGGATCTCCTGGCACCCCGATCGGGTACCTCCGTTGATAGACGTGTCCTAGTTTGCGTCGAGGCCTACAAGCACTGCACCGGACACCAAAACCACCACAGACTCCAAGGATAGTACATCAGGAACAAGCGTTCAGTAGTTACAGCTCAAGGGAGTATGCAAAAGCATAGCAATCCCCAGTATGATAGCGATCCCCTCCAATAACGAGACAAGGCTAGGTTTTGAAGGGTCAAGTAGAACTATTCTTTAATGACAGGGCATCTCCTTTTATGCAATTGTGCCCTCTGAAGGGCTACACCCACATAATTATCACAGCCAATTAGATACATGGTTCAACCCCCATGTCTCCTCCCCTCAGATAACAGGTAACACAATTAAAACAGACACAATTTTAACCACATTCTGGATGTACCCCAAAAACAGGGGGTACTCCTTTAAGTCCAGCACCGTTCAATATCTCTCACCCAGGGGAACAACATATAAAAAAATGGCATGAATCAGACCAGGGGTTCAAAAGTTAGTAAAAGGATGTTTTTCACATAACACACAGACATGTCACATATCCCCCACACAATACACATATAGGACAATAGGTGTGGTCACCCCTCCCTGAGGCAACTTGATATAATCAGACAATGATTAAATCAGCCTTCTTTGTTCTTATCTGAGAATGAAAACAGTTTATACAATCGACTTTTCTTATCTGTAACAGGATAATCTATTAGCCTAGTAGCTTTGATATTCTGAGCCAATATATTCTGTAGAACATAAAACAACATATCTACAGTACAGCAATGTGATCATATTTTAACCAAGAATTAAATAATCATAAAACAGGGTAAAACAGTGATGGGTTCCGTTACAGCTGGGATCTGAGCGCACAAAACTACCGAATAGCGCTCAGATCATCTTCACACAGTTCAATTGCCATGTAGCTAAAGTCTTTCCCATAGTCTTTCATTATATGAATGGGCTCCATGGCATAGCTTTCTGTGGTATCATGGTTCACACAGGGCAAGTACCGAATGACCCCCCTGTATGTAAAGGGCCAGAATGAGTGACATACACTCTGGTATGGCCGAATACTGTGTTTGAAGGGCAATATGTACCAGGGCCATAGTCGCAGGGCAGGAGGCTGGCAAACAGTCCTCTCCAAGACAAAGTGGCGAAGGGCACTTCGTCACAAGCACATACACATGCATACAAGCCCAGTACTGAGAGCAGAGACACACATACACTGCAAACACAACATACAACAGACACACAACATACATAAAACACATAACATACACTGCACACACAACATACAGCGGACACACACTTACACTTCACACACACAACATACAGCAGACACACACACACTGAACACACACCGCACACATACAGCAGACACACACTTACACCGCACACATACAACATACAGCAGACACACACACACTGCACACACACCGCACACACACATCATACAGCAGGCACACACATAGGCCACACACACAACATACAGCAGACACATAGTCCCAGACACAAGTTCCTCTCTCCTGCTGTCACATGTTCCATTTCTCGGTTTCTCGTCCCACTCCCTCCCACTCTCTCAGGCTGCGCTCTCTTGCTGGGCCTTTCTTCCTATTAATTGCTCTGTACAGTTCCTGCTCTCTATTATTCACCAGTTTTTACTCCCCCTCATATTATTTTCCATATTCTGTGTTTCTCAATCTTTCATTTTCATCTACTTTCAGCAGTGATTTCTCATATAATAATGAGTGCTCTAACACCACAAATGGTGAGACCAAGACACATAGAGAGGAGATAACATGTCCTTTAATACACCAAGAAAGAGTCATCAAATATCAAATAGTGAGACCAAGACAGAGAAAGAGGAGATAACATTGTAACGGAACCCATCACTGTTTTACCCTGTTTTATGGTTATTTAATTCTTGGTTAAAATATGAGCCTACTGTTATACTGTATGTATGTTGGTTTATGCTCTGCAGAATATTAGCCCAGACTATTGCAGACCTTGGCATAATAGATAATCCTATTACAGAGACTCCTCTTAAGATAAGGAAGTCTATTGTATAAAGTGTTTTCATCATCAGACATAAGAACAAAGAAGTGTAATTGAATCAATGTCTGATTGTATCAATGTTGCCAGGTAGCCTCAGGGAGGTGTGACCCACCTATTGTCCCTCTATGTGTATTGTCTGGCCAACTATGGGGGATGTGTATTGCCTGTGGGAAGAGATGTGTATATATAGTTCTGCACATAACAAAATAAAGTCAGTAGTCTTGAACTCCCAAATTGAGTGTCGTCCAATATGGGAGGTTGGGAATGGTGAAACTGTAGTGCCTCTTGGGTATTTTACCGTATACCAGCGGAGATATTGGATTCGTGTTCCAACTTCGTTACATTTGGTGGCAAGTGGCGGAATTGTTCCCACGGTCAGAAGGACAGCTACAGGAGACACCATTTCGTAGAGTACAAATTGAGGGCAACGCTAGTATCCGTACAGAGCCCCTGGCTACAGCAGGATGGAACCGGCTAGTTTTCAGACAGCGTTCCATGATGAGGAGGAGGGAGCCCGGGCAGCGGTTACAGTACCTCTTACGGACAGCACACAGACTGAGTTTGGAAAAGAACTCCAAAGTAGACTGGAATTTTTCCCAGGTACGCTTCCCATAAGAACCTTGGAATGGTTAATGACAGATGTCCACAAATACATAATGGAAAAGCAGCGGTCCATCTTGGGAGCTGCTAACCCACCTCCCACCATTAACCCCCCCCAGCACTGCGTCCGGGTGGTGGGAACTACCAAACCCCTCCACGGTACATCAGGTGCCACACGTGTAACCAGCAGGGCCACATGCAGAGAGACTGTCCCAGAAACAGAAACCGCTCCACGTGGAATACTCCAATTCCCCTCCCCAGCGACAGGGTGTACCCCAGGGAGCAGAAGGTACCGTCCTTCCTCTCCAGCGACAGTGTGTACCCCAGGGAGCAGAAGGTGTCGTCCTTCCTCCCCAGCAACAGTGTGTACCCCAGGGGGCCGAAGGTGTCGTCCTTCCCCCCCAGCGGCAGTGTGTACCCCAGGGAGTAGAAGGTGCCGTCCTTCCTCCCCAGCGGCAGTGTGTACCCCAGGGGGCCGAAGGTGTCGTCCTTCCCCCCCAGCGGCAGGGTGTACCACAGGGAGCTGAAGGTGTCATCCTTCCTCCCCAGCAGCAGTGTGTACGCCAGGGGGCCGAAGGTGCCGTCCTTTCCCCCCAGCAGCAGTGTGTACCCCAGGGGGCCAAAGGTGCCGTCCTTCCTCCCCAGCGACAGTGTGTACCCCAGGGAGCAGAAGGTGACGTCCTTCCTCCCCAGCGGCAATGTGTACCCCAGGGGGGCGAAGGTGTCGTCCTTCCCCCCCAGCGGCAGTGTGTACCCCAGAGAGCTGAAGGGGCCGTCCTTCCTCCCCAGCGACAGTGTGTACCCCAGGGAGCAGAAGGTGCCATCCTTCCTCCCCAGCGGCAGTGTGTACCCCAGGGGGCCGAAGGTGTCGTCCTTCCTCCCCAGCGGCAGTGTGTACCCCAGGGAGCTGAAGGTGTCATCCTTCCTCCCCAGCGGCAGTGTGTACCCCACGGAGCAGAAGGTGCCATCCTTCCTCCCCAAGCGGCAGTGTGTACCCCAGGGGGCCGAAGGTGTCATCCTTCCCCCCCCCCAGCGGCAGTGTGTATCCCAGAGAGCAGAAGGTGTCGTCCTTCCCCCCCAGCGGCAGTGTGTACCCCAGGGGGCCGAAGGTGTCGTCCTTCCCCCCCCATCGGCAGTGTGAACCCCAGGGAGCTCAAGGTGTCGCCCTCTCCCCCCAGCGACAGCTTACCCTAACAAGGGGAGACACCAATCTCACAGATGGTGCAGATGGGACCATGGTCTCTGTGCCTGACCTACCGGGATGCTGGACAGCCTGTCCAGATCCCCAACTACCCTCACTGGGAAAACCGGAGGAGGGGGTAAGTACAAATTACCCTCCCCAGCTAACTCCTAATGTGGCCCCAGGGTTAACAGAGGAAATGTTAACCCCCACTGACCCCCACCTTTCCTTGGCTACTGAGCCAGAATATGTCCCAAGTACCCCAGCAGAAGAGCTGACAGTGGGGCAGAGTGCAGTCGGTCTCTGCCCCCCCTTTGTCCCTTGTACAGAGCAGGATGTCCTGCAGGTTATACCAGCAGAAGAGCTGGCATCAGGGCAGAGTGCCGCTGGCCTCTGCCCCTCAAGTCCCCTCAGCGTGTTGCCCCATCAACCCAGCGAAATATCCAGGTGCCTGGTTAGACTACCCCCCAAAGGGGAGATGGGTGACGAAGTGCCTTTTGCCACTTTGTCCTGGAGAGGACTCATTGCCAGCCTCCTGCCCTGCGACTATGGCCCTGGGACATATTGCCCTTTAAACACAGTATTCGGCCATACCAGAGTGTATGTCACTCATTCTGGCCCTTTACATACAGGGGGGTCATTCGGTACTTGCCCTGTGGGAGCGGTGATACCCCAGATAGCTATGCCATGGAGCCCATTCATATAATGAAATACTATGGGAAAGACTTTAGCTACATGGCAATTGAACTGTGTGAATAGGATCTGAGCGCTATTCGGTAGTTTTGTGCGCTCAGATCCCAGCTATCTGGGGATATGTTAAATGTGAGTAAATGTGAATTGCAGTAATGCTGATGGGTTGTCAAACTAGAGAATTGACCAACAAATACATTTGTCCGGACATCCCCAGGCCGATCCATTGGGATCAGACCGTGTATGCCGGCTTATGGTCACAGGGGAGGTGTGTAACGGAACCCATCACTGTTTTACCCTGTTTTATGGTTATTTAATTCTTGGTTAAAATATGATCCTACTGTTATACTGTATCTATGTTGGTTTATGCTCTGCAGAATATTAGCCCAGACTATTGCAGACCTTGGCATAATAGATAATCCTATTACAGAGACTCCTCTTAAGATAAGGAAGTCTATTGTATAAAGTGTTTTCATCATCAGACATAAGAACAAAGAAGTGTAATTGAATCAATGTCTGATTGTATCAATGTTGCCAGGTAGCCTCAGGGAGGTGTGACCCACCTATTGTCCCTCTATGTGTATTGTCTGGCCAACTATGGGGGATATGTATTGCCTGTGGGAAGAGATGTGTATATATAGTTCTGCACATAACAAAATAAAGTCAGTAGTCTTGAACTCCCAAATTGAGTGTCGTCCAATATGGGAGGTTGGGAATGGTGAAACTGTAGTGCCTCTTGGGTATTTTACCGTATACCAGCGGAGATATTGGATTCGTGTTCCAACTGTTACAAACATGTCCTCTGATACACCAAGAACGAGTCATCAAATATCAAATGGTGAGACCAAGACAGAGAAAGAGGAGATAACATGTCCTCTAATACACCAAGAACGAGTCATGAAATATCAAATGGTGAGACCAAGACACATAGAGAGGAGATAACATGTCCTCTAATACACTAAGAACGAGTCATCAAATATCAAATGGTGAGACCAAGACACATAGAGAGTAGATAACATGTCCTCTGATACACCAAGAACGAGTCATCAAATGGTGAGACCAAGACAGAGAGAGAGGAGATAACATGTCCTCTAATACACCAAGAACGAGTCATCAAATGTCAAATGGTGAGACCAAGACATAGAGCGAGGAGATAACATGTCCTCTAATACACTAAGAACGAGTCATCAAATATCAAATGGTGAGACCAAGACACATAGGCCCTCATTCAATTGCAATTTTGACAATTGAATAGGGGTGTAAATAAGCACATCAGATATATTATTTAAAGAAGTTTTTAGTAATTAAGCATCTATACAAAAGGAAGGTTTTCACTAACGAAAAACTTCTTTAAAAAATATATGTGTAACGGATCTACTGGCACCCCGACCGGGTACCTCCGTTGATGGATGCGTCCTAGCTTGCGTCGAGGCCTACAAGCACCGCACCGGACACCAAAACCACCACAGACTCCAAGGATAGTACATCAGGAACCAGCGTTCAGTAGTTACAGCTCAAGGGAGTATGCAAAAGCATAGCAATCCCCAGTATCATATCGCGATCCCTTCAATAACGAGACGAGACTACGTTTTGAAGGGTCAAGAAGAACTATATTTTAATGACAGGGAATCTCCTTTTATGCAATGTTGCCCTCTGAAGGGCTACACCCACATAATTATCACAACAGCCAATTATCTGCATGGTTCAACCCCCACGTCTCCTCCCCTCAGATAACAGGTAACACAATTAAAACAAACACAATTTTAACCACATTCTTGATGTACCCCAAATACAGGGGGTACACCTTTAAGTCCTGCACCATTCAATATCTCTCACCCAGGGGAACAACATATACAAAAATGGCATGAATCAGACCAGGGGTTCAAAAGTTAGTAAAAGTATGTTTTTACACATAACACACAGACATTGCACATATCCCCCATACAATACACATATAGGACAATAGGTGAGTCACACCTCCCTGGCAACTTGGATACAATCAGACATTAATTAGATCATTCTTATCAGAGAATGAAAACACTTTGGAAAATGCAAGGATCCTTTACAACTTTCTTATCTTTTGAATCTCTGTAACAGGATTATCTATTAGCCTAGGTCTGCAAAAGTCTGGCTAATATTCTGAGCCAATATATTCTGTAGAACATCAACCAACATATATATAGTAGGATCATATTTTAACCATAATAATCATAAAACAGTTTAAAACAGTGATGGGTTCCGCTACACTCCTCCCCCGTGACCATAAGCCGTCATACACGGTCTGATCCCAACGGATCGGCCTGGGGATGTCCGGACAAAAGTATTTGTTGGTCAATTCTCTAGTTTCACAACCCATCAGCATTACTGCAATTCACATTTACTCACATTTCCCATATCCCCAGATAGCTGGGATCTGAGCGCACAAAACCACCGAATAGCGCTCAGATCCTCTTCACACAGTTCAATTGCCATGTAGCTAAAGTCTTTCCCATAGTCTTTCATTATATGAATGGGCTTCATGGCACAGTTATCTGGGGTATCATGGTTCACACAGGGCAAGTACAGAATGACCACCCTGTATGTAAAGGGCCAGAATGAGTGACTTACACTCTGGTATAGCCGAACACTGGTTCCAAAGGGCAATATGTACCAGGGCCATAGTCGCAGGGCAGGAGGCTGGCAAACAGTCCTCTCCAAGCCAAAGTGGCGAAGGGCACTTCGTCACACATCTCTCCTTTGGGGGGAAGTCTAACCAGGTACCTGGATATTTTGCTGTGGTGATGGGGCAACACGCTGAGGGGACTTGAGGGGCAGAGGCCAGCGGCACTCTGCCCTGATGCCAGCTCCTCTGCTGGTATAACCTGCAGGACATCCTGCTCTGTACAAGGGACAAAGGGAGGGCAGAGGCCGACTGCACTCTGCCCCGCTGTCAGCTCTTCTGCTGGGGTACTTGGGACATATTCCGCCTCAGTAGCCAGGGAAACGTGGGAGTCAGTGGGGGTTAACATTTCCTCTGTTAACCCTGGGGCCACAGTAGAAGTTAGCTGGGGAGGGGAATTTGTACTTACCCCCTCCTCCGGTTGTCCCAGTGACGGTAGTTGGGGATCTGGACAAGCTGTGGGCGCAGAGACCACGGTCCCATCTGCGCTGTCTGGGAGATTGGTGTCTCCCCTGGTTAGGGTAAACTGTCGCTGGGGGGGAAGGACGACACCTTCTGCCCCCTGTGTTTCACACTGCCGCTGGGGGGGAAGGACGACACCTTTGGCCCCCTGGGGTACCCACTGCCGCTGTGGAGGAAGGTCGACACCTTCTGCTCCCTGGGGTACACACTGCCGCTTGGGGGGAAGGACGACACCTTCTGCCCCCTGGGGTTCACACTGCCGCTGAGGGGGAAGGACGACACCTTCTGCCCCCTGGGGTTCACACTGCCGCTGGGGAGGAAGGACGACACCTTCAGCTCCCTGGGGTACACACTGCCGCTGAGGGGGAAGGACGACACCTTCTGCCCCCTGGGGTTCACACTGCCGCTGGGGAGGAAGGACGACATCTTCGGCTCCCTGGGGAACACACTGCCGCTGGGGAGGAAGGACGACACCTTCAGCTCCCTGGGGTACACACTGCCGCTGGGGAGGAAGGACGACACCTTCGGCCCCCTGGGGTACACACTGCTGCTGGGGAGGAAGGACGACACCTTCAGCTCCCTGGGGTACACACTGCCGCTGGGGGGGAAGGACGACACCTTCTGCCCCCTGGGGTTCACACTGCCGCTGGGTGGGGAGGACGACACCTTCTGCCCCCTGGGGTTCACACTGCCGCTGGGAGGGAAGGACGACACCTTCTGCCCCCTGGGGTTCACACTGCTGCTGGGGGGGAAGGACGACACCTTCTGCCCCCTGGGGTTCACACTGCTGCTAGGGGGGAAGGACGACACCTTCTGGCCCCTGGGGTTCACACTGCCGCTGGAGGGGAAGGACGACACCTTCTGCCCTCTGTAGGGCCGGTAGAGAGACCTCGGTCCCATCTCTACCTGCCATCTGGAGGTCATCCCAGGACCAGTCAATGATGTCTGGTTCTGCTTGTCGAGTAGGTTGGGGCTGCACAAGGCTGAGCAGGTGTTGGTAGTCCTGCTCCAGCTCCCACTCTCTCGTTACCAGGTGGGTCATGTCTTTGCTCACCTCGCCTTCGTCATCCCAGACATACATGCCCATCCGGTAGTCGTAGATGTCCCAAAACCTAGACCCCTCCGTGCTGCCAAGATCAATATCGTCCTCCAAGGCATCCCATAATAAACCCGGGCCATCATAATCATCCCCCTCCGGTAAGTCGTGTTCAGACGTCCAGGGGGTAAGTCGAACGGTATGCCACCAGAGGGCCTGGTATGCGTTGTCTAGCCAGAGCTCTCGCCATACCAGGGTTTCTAGTCTTGTCACCCACTCATCCAGGGGCTGCTCTCCCAATAGATACATCCGCATCACCACACGCTTCTGTAGCCGCTGCTCATCACTGGGGAGACTCTCACCTCGCCGCCATTGGGCATCTTCCAGGGCATCATACCAGAGTTCCTTTCTGTCTGCATCCCTGTAGTCCGCGGCCGCCTCCTCCTCCTCATCATGAAACGCTGTCTGAAAACTAGCCGGTTCCATCCTGCTGTAGCCAGGGGCGCTGTACGGATACTAGCGTTGCCCTCAATTTGTAACTCCAAACGTTACCGGTGTCTCCGTGCTGCTTTTCCTCTTACTAGGACGCCATCCCACCGCTGCCACCAATGTAACGGATCTACTGGCACCCCGACCGGGTACCTCCGTTGATGGATGCGTCCTAGCTTGCGTCGAGGCCTACAAGCACCGCACCGGACACCAAAACCACCACAGACTCCAAGGATAGTACATCAGGAACCAGCGTTCAGTAGTTACAGCTCAAGGGAGTATGCAAAAGCATAGCAATCCCCAGTATCATATCGCGATCCCTTCAATAACGAGACGAGACTACGTTTTGAAGGGTCAAGAAGAACTATATTTTAATGACAGGGAATCTCCTTTTATGCAATGTTGCCCTCTGAAGGGCTACACCCACATAATTATCACAACAGCCAATTATCTGCATGGTTCAACCCCCACGTCTCCTCCCCTCAGATAACAGGTAACACAATTAAAACAAACACAATTTTAACCACATTCTTGATGTACCCCAAATACAGGGGGTACACCTTTAAGTCCTGCACCATTCAATATCTCTCACCCAGGGGAACAACATATACAAAAATGGCATGAATCAGACCAGGGGTTCAAAAGTTAGTAAAAGTATGTTTTTACACATAACACACAGACATTGCACATATCCCCCATACAATACACATATAGGACAATAGGTGAGTCACACCTCCCTGGCAACTTGGATACAATCAGACATTAATTAGATCATTCTTATCAGAGAATGAAAACACTTTGGAAAATGCAAGGATCCTTTACAACTTTCTTATCTTTTGAATCTCTGTAACAGGATTATCTATTAGCCTAGGTCTGCAAAAGTCTGGCTAATATTCTGAGCCAATATATTCTGTAGAACATCAACCAACATATATATAGTAGGATCATATTTTAACCATAATAATCATAAAACAGTTTAAAACAGTGATGGGTTCCGCTACAATATGTTATGTGATTATTTTGATCCCTATTGAATTAGCAAAATCGCAATTGAATAAGGGGCATAGAGAGTAGATAACATGTCCTCTGATACACCAAGAACGAGTCATCAAATGGTGAGACCAAGACAGAGAGAGAGGAGATAACATGGCCTCTAATACACCAAGAACGAGTCATCAAATGTCAAATGGTGAGACCAAGACACATAGAGAGGAGAAAACATGTCCTCTAATACACTAAGAACGAGTCATCAAATATCAAATGGTGAGACCAAGACTGTGGCAGAAGCAGCCACAAGAGACTTTTGCCTTGATTCTTCCCTGTATTTGAGCTGTATGTTATTTTAGCATAGTGGATTTTATTAGACTGGTTCTGGCCCTTTTAAATGCTCTGACAAAGGATCTGCAGTTTTGTTATGCACTTCGGATGCAGAGTGTGAAGAAAAACCCTGTTTTATGGACTTAGTTTGACTGTTTTATTCCCCTTCCTCTTAGAACACCAGTTTAGAACCCTTAATAACTGTCATATTTTCAAATACTGTCTGTTTTCAACTGTCAGTTTTCTCTGTCTGAGGAGGAGTTGCTCTAGCTGTGTGAGTGCTGGTGCTTTGGGTGCTCATTAAACAGACCTGCTTGACCCTTTCTGGAAGCCTTGGCTCATGCTTGGGGAAATGTGATAAGTCGGAGTGCCAGCGGGTCCGTTACAATTGGTGGCAGCAACGGGATTCAAACCTCACAGCAGACCGTTGTTCGGCAGTTACAGCCAATTGGGAAATATTGCCAGCAATAAAAACAAAGCTACCCTTATTGCTGAACTCATGGAGGGAGACCGGGCAGCTGCTACAGCACCTCTTATGGACAGCACACATAATGAGTTTGGAAGAGAACTCCAAAGCAGACTGGCCTTTTTCCCATGTACGCCTCCCACAGAAACCTTGGATGTCAGATGTCCACGAATACATAATGGAAAAGCTGCGGGCAGACCGGAGGTCCAAAGAGGGGTCCCTAATCACACCACACATAATACCGGGGAAGCCTAAAATCCCGTACCATGCTTTTAAAAACTATGTTGAGACCGAAGACATCGATGGCTACTTGCATGACTTTGAGAGGTTATGCCAATTACATGAGATCAACGCCGCCGACCAGGTACCCCTGTTGGTGGGTAAGCTAGCGGGCCTGGCAGCAGAAGCCTACCGCACTATGCCAGACGAGGATAGCAGAGACTACCAGAAAGTAAAGCAGGCGATCCTGGACAGGTTTGCAATTACCCCGGAGGCATACCGGCAGCAGTTCCGAGAAAGCCGAAAGACGGAGAAAGATACTAACATGGAGTGGGCACACCGCTTAACTAGGGCGGGCAAAGGTTGGGTGCAAGCCGCACAAGCAACCACAGTGGAGGACATGCTACAATTACTGCTATTGGAGCAATTCTTCCAGTGGTTAACCCCGGATTTACAAAACTGGCTGAGGGATCGGAAACCAAGCATCTTAACGGACGCCGACAGGTGGTCAGACGAGTACCAAGATGCCAGGAGGGCACAGCGGGCACAGGCACGGTTCATCTTGGGAGCTGCTAACCCACCTCCCACCATTAACCCCACCCCAGCACTGCGTCCGGGTGGTGGGAACTACCAAACCCCTCCACGGTACAACAATGCCCGATCTTTCATCAGATGCCACAAGTGTAACCAGCAGGGCCACATACAGAGACACTGTCCCAGAAACAGAAACCGCTCCACGTGGAATACTCCAACTAATTCCCCTGCAAACCGGGCAGCAGTACACTGCTACCAGAGTGAGCCTCGACAACCTGTCTTCGGGACCCGGTCTAATGAAGAATCTTTGGGCACCCTCCACGAGGTTAACCCAGTACAAGCAGCTGCAGACAACCGTCAGGGACACCGCCAAGGGGTACACGTAGAGGGAAAATGCCTTCAGGGTCTGTGCGATTCTGGGGCCACCATAACCCTGGTTCGCAATCACCTAGTCCCCAAGCACCAGCTCACTGGAGAATATGTGGCAGTCCGGGTGGCAGGGGGAGCAGTTTACAAAATTCCCACTGCTAAAGTACATTTGGATTGGGGAGCGGGGTCAGGGAATGTGGAAGTGGGCCTCATGCAGGACTTACCAGCTGATGTCATCCTGGGTAACGACTTGGGGAAGCTGACCTCCGCTTTTGTTTCTCAGCCCCCCGCGGTACCCGTGGTAACAAGGCAGCAGGCCCGCATCACCGCATCTTCTGAACACTCTGAGGCTCCGACGCTTCTATGTTTGGATTGGGAGCAGTGCTGAGCCAAGTTGGGGCCGATGGCGGCGAGCATCCAGTCGCTTACTTAAGTCGGAAACTACGACCCAGGGAAGTAAGCTATGCCGCCATCGAAAAGGAATGCCTGGCGGTGGTGTGGGCTCTCAAGAAACTACAGCCCTACTTATATGGACAACAATTTGCCTTGCTCACAGATCACAACCCGTTGGTGTGGCTAAACCGGGTGTCAGGGGACAACGCTAGACTACTGAGATGGAGCTTGGCACTACAACCATTTGATTTCACCATCCAGTATCGCCAAGGGAAACAAAATGGTAACGCCGACGGGTTGTCCAGACAGACAGAACTCGAGAAATGATCTGTGAGCACTCCTCCGGACATCCCCAAGCAGATCCGTTGGGATCAGACTGTGTATGCCGGCTTGGTTCTGGGGGAGCATTGTGGCAGAAGCAGCCACAAGAGACTTTTGCATTGATTATTGCCTGTATTTGAGCTGTATGTTATTTTATCATAGTGGATTTTATTAGACTGGTTCTGGCCTGTAACGGATCTACTGGCACCCCGACCGGGTACCTCCGTTGATAGACACGTCCTAGTTTGCGCCGAGGCCTACAAGCACCGCACCGGACACCACACTACCACAGACTCCAAGGATAGTACATCAGGAACAAGCGTTCAGTAGTTACAGCTCAAGGGAGTATGCAAAAGCATAGCAATCCCCAGTATGATAGCGATCCCCTCCAATAACGAGACAAGGCTACGTTATGAAGGGTCAAGTAGAACTATTTTTTAATAACAGGGAATCTCCTCTTATGCAATGGTGCCCTCTGAAGGGCTACACCCACATAATTATCACAACAGCCAATTATCTACATGGTTCAACCCCCACGTCTCCTCCCCTCAGATAACAGGTAACACAATTAAAACAGACACAATTTTAACCACATTCTGGGTGTACCCCAAATACAGGGGGTACACCTTTAAGTCCCGCACCATTCAATAGCTCTCACCCAGGGGAACAACATATACAAAAATGGCATGAATAAGACCAGGGGTTCAAAAGTTAATAAAAGTATCTTTTACACATAAGACACAGACATTGCACATATCCCCCATACAATACACATATAGGACAATAGGTGAGTCACACCTCCCTGGCAACTTGGATACAATCAGACATTAATTAGATCATTCTTCTTTGTTCTTATCAGAGAATGAAAACACTTTGGAAAATGCAAGGATCCTTTACAACTTTCTTATCTCTTGAATCTCTGTAATAGGATTATCTATTAGCCTAGGTCTGCAAAAGTCTGGCTAATATTCTGCAGAGCGTAAACCAGCATACATATAGTAGGATCATATTTTAACCATAATAATCATAAAACAGGGTAAAACAGTGATGGGTTCCGTTACACACCTCCCCCGTAACCATAAGCCGGCATACACGGTCTGATCCCAACGGATCGGCCTGGGGATGTCCGGACAAAAGTATTTGTTGGTCAATTCTCAAGTTTGACAACCCATCAGCATTACTGCAATTCACATTGACTCACATTTCACATATCCCCAGATAGCTGGGATCTGAGCGCACAAAACTACCGAATAGCGCTCAGATCCTCTTCACACAGTTCAATTGCCATGTAGCTAAAGTCTTTCCCATAGTCTTTCATTATATGAATGGGCTCCATGGCATAGCTATCTGGGGTATCACCGCTCCCACAGGGCAAGTACCGAATGACCCCCCTGTATGTAAAGGGCCAGAATGAGTGACATACACTCTGGTATGGCCGAATACTGTGTTTGAAGGGCAATATGTCCCCGGGCCATAGTCGCAGGGCAGGAGGCTGGCAAACAGTCCTCTCCAAGACAAAGTGGCGAAGGGCACTTTGTCACACATCTCCCCTTTGGGGGGAAGTCTAACCAGGAACCTGACCTTCTGCCGGTCCGTGCCTCCGTTAGACGATCCACCAACCCACAATAAGCCAGTGCTAGAGCAGCCCCCCCACAACAACAAAGTGCAAGAGCAGCCCACCCACAACAAACCATTACTGCAACTGGATATTTCGCTGTGGCAATGGGGCAACACGCTGATGGGACTTGAGGGGCAGAGGCCAGCGGCACTCTGCCCTGATGCCAGCTCTTCTGCTGGGGTACTTGGGACATATTCCAGCTCAGTAGCCAGGGAAAGGTGGGGGTCAGTGGGGGTTAACCTTTCCTCTGTTAACCCTGGGGCCACATTAGAAGTTAGCTGGGGAAGGGAATTTGTACTTACCCCCTCCTCCGGTTGTCCCAGTGAGGGTAGTTGGGGATCTGGATAGGCTGGGGGCGCAGAGACCACGGTCCCATCTGCGCCGTCTGGGAGATTGGTGTCTCCCCTTGTCAGGGTAAACTGTCGCTTGGGTGGAAGGATGACACCTTCTGCCCCCTGTGGTTCACACTGCCGATGGGGGGGAAGGACGACAACTTCTGCCCCCTGGGGTTCACACTGCCGCTGGGGGGGAAGGACGACAACTTCTGCCCCCTGGGGTTCACACTGCCGCTGGGGGGGAAGGACGACACCTTCTGCCCCTTGGGGTTCAAACTGCCGCTGGGGCGGAAGAACGACACCTTCTCCCCCCTGGGGTTCAAACTGCTGCTTGGGGGGAAGGATGACAACTTCTGCCCCCTGGGGTTCACACTGCCGCTGGTGGGGGAGGACGACACCTTCTGCCCCCTGGGGTTCACACTGCCGCTGGGGGGGAAGGACGACACCTTCTGCCCCCTGGGGTTCACACTGCCACTGGGGGGGAAGGACGACACCTTCTGCCCCCTGGGGTTCACACTTCCGCTGGGGGGGAAGGACGACACCTTTTGCCCCCTGAGGTTCGAACTGCCGCTGGGGGGGAAGGACGACATCTTCTGCCCTCTGGAGGGCCGGTAGAGAGACCTCGGTCCCATCTCTACCTGCCATCTGGAGGTCATCACAGGACCAGTCAATGAAGTCTGGTTCTGCTTGTCGAGTAGGTTGGGGCTGCACGAAGCTGAGCAGGTATTGATAGTCCTTTGCTCACCTCGGCTTCGTCATCCCAGACATACATGCCCATACGGTAGTCGTAGATGTCCCAAAACCTAGACCCCTCCGTGCTGCCAAGATCAATATCGTCCTCCAAGGCATCCCATAATAAACCCGGGCCATCATAATCATTCCCCTCCGGTAAGTCGTGTTCAGACGTCCAGGGGGTAAGTCGAACAGTATGCCACCAGAGGGCCTGGTATGCGTTGTCTAGCCAGAGCTCTCGCCATACCAGGGTCTCTAGTCTTGTCACCCACTCATCCAGGGGCTGCTCTCCCAATAGATACATCCGCATCGCCACATGCTTCTGTAGCCGCTGCTCATCACTGGGGAGACTCTCACCTCGCCGCCATTGGGCATCTTCCAGGGCATCATACCAGAGTTCCTTTCTGTCTGCATCCCTGTAGTCCGCGGCCGCCTCCTCCTCCTCATCATGAAACGCTGTCTGAAAACTAGCCGGTTCCATCCTGCTGTAGCCAGGGGCGCTGTACGGATACTAGCGTTGCCCTCAATTTGTAACTCCAAACGTTACCGGTGTCTCCGTGCTGCTTTTCCTCTTACTAGGACGCCATCCCACCACTGCCAGCCAATGTAACGGATCTACTGGCACCCCGACCGGGTACCTCCGTTGATAGACACGTCCTAGTTTGCGCCGAGGCCTACAAGCACCGCACCGGACACCACACTACCACAGACTCCAAGGATAGTACATCAGGAACAAGCGTTCAGTAGTTACAGCTCAAGGGAGTATGCAAAAGCATAGCAATCCCCAGTATGATAGCGATCCCCACCAATAACGAGACAAGGCTACGTTTTTAATAACAGGGAATCTCCTTTTATGCAATGGTGCCCTCTGAAGGGCTACACCCACATAATTATCACAACAGCCAATTATCTACATGGTTCAACCCCCACGTCTCCTCCCCTCAGATAACAGGTAACACAATTAAAACAGACACAATTTTAACCACATTCTGGATGTACCCCAAATACAGGGGGTACACCTTTAAGTCCCGCACCATTCAATAGCTCTCACCCAGGGGAACAACATATACAAAAATGGCATGAATCAGACCAGGGGTTCAAAAGTTAATAAAAGTATCTTTTACACATAAGACACAGACATTGCACATATCCCCCATACAATACACATATAGGACAATAGGTGAGTCACACCTCCCTGGCAACTTGGATACAATCAGATATTAATTAGATCATTCTTCTTTGTTCTTATCAGAGAATGAAAACACTTTGGAAAATGCAAGGATCCTTTACAACTTTCTTATCTCTTGAATCTCTGTAATAGGATTATCTATTAGCCTAGGTCTGCAAAAGTCTGGCTAATATTCTGCAGAGCGTAAACCAGCATACATATAGTAGGATCATATTTTAACCATAATAATCATAAAACAGGGTAAGACAGTGATGGGTTCCATTACATGGCCCTTTTAAATGCTCTGACAAAGGATCTGCAGTTTTGTTATGCACTTCGGATGCAGAGTGTGAAGAAAAACCCTGTTTTATGGACTTAGTTTGACTGTTTTATTCCCCTCCCTCTTAGAACACCAGTTTAGAACCCTTAATAACTGTCATATTTTCGAATACTGTCTGTTTTCAACTGTCAGTTTTCTCTGTCTGAGGAGGAGTTGCTCTGGCTGTGTGAGTGCTGGTGCTATGGGTGCTCATTAAACAGACCTGCTTGACCCTTTCTGGAAGCCTTGGCTCATGCTTGGGGAAATGTGATAAGTCGGAGTGCCAGCGGGTCCAGTACAAAGACACATAGAGAGGAGATAACATGTCCTCTGATAAACCAAGAATGAGTCATCAAATGTCAAATGGTGAGATCAAGACAGAGAGAGAGGAGATAACATGTCCCCTGATACACCAAGAACGAGTCATCAAATGGTGAGAACAAGACAGAGAGAGAGGAGATAACATGTCCTCTGATAAACCAAGAACGAGTAATCAAATGTCAAATGGTGAGACCAAGACATAGAGCGAAAAGATAACATGTCCTCTAATACACTAAGAACGAGTAATCAAATATCAAATGGTGAGACCAAGACACATAGAGAGGAGATAACATGTCCTCTGATAAACCAAGAACGAGTCATCAAATGTCAAATGGTGAGACCAAGGCAGAGAGAGAGGAGATAACATGTCCCCTGATACATCAAGAACGAGTCATCAAATATCAAATGGTGAGACCAATACAGAGAGAGGAGATAACATGTCCTCTAATACACCAAGAAATAGTCATCAAATGGTGAGACCAAGACAGAGAGAGAGGAGATAACACGTCCTCTAATACACCAAGAACGAGTCATCAAATGTCAAATGGTGAGACCAAGACAGAGAGAGAGGAGATAACATGTCCTCTGATAAACCAAGAATGAGTCATCAAATGTCAAATGGTGAGACCAAGACACAGAGAGACGAGATAACATGTCCTCTAATACACCAAGAAAGAGTCATCAAATGGTGAGACCAAGACAGAGAGAGAGGAGAAAACATGTCCTCTGATAAACCAAAAACGAGTCATCAAATGTCAAATGGTGAGACCAAGACAGAGAGAGAGGAGATAACATGTCCTCTGATACACCAAGAACGAGTCATCAAATATCAAATGGTGAGACCAATACAGAGAGAGGAGACAAAATGTCCTCTAGTACACCAAGAAAGAGTCATCAAATGGTGAGACCAAGACAGAGAGAGAGGAGATAACATGTCCTCTGATAAACCAAGAACGAGTCATCAAATGTCAAATGGTGAGACCAAGACATAGAGCGAGGAGATAACATGTCCTCTAATACACTAAGAACGAGTCATCAAATATCAAATGGTGAGACCAAGACACATAGAGAGGAGATAACATGTCCTCTAATACACCAAGAACGAGTCCTGAAATATCAAACGGTGAGACCAAGACAGAGAGAGAGGAGATAACATGTCCTCTAATACACCAAGAATGAGTCATTTAATGTCAAATGGTGAGACCAAGACAGAGAGAGAGGGGATAACATGTCCTCTGATACACAAAGAACGAGTCATCAAATATCAAATGGTGAGACCAAGACAGAGAGCGAGGAGATGACATGTCCTCTAATACACCAAGAACGAGTCATCAAATGGTGAGACCAATACAGAGAGTGAGGAGATAACATGTCCCCTGAAACACCAAGAACGAGTCATCAAATATGAAATGGTGAGACCAAGACAGAGAGCGAGGAGATAACATGTCCTCTGATACACCAAGAAGGAATCATCAAATTTCAAATGGTGAGACCAAGACACAGAGGAAGGAGATAACATGTCCTCTAATACACCAAGAACGAGTCCTCAAATATCAAACGGTGAGACCAAGACAGAGAGAGAGGAGATAACATGTCCTCTGATAAACCAATAACGAGTCATCAAATGTCAAATGGTGAGACCAAGACAGAGAGAGAGGACATAACATGTCCTCTAATACACCAAGAACGAGTCATCAAATGGTGAGACCAAGACAGAGAGAGGAGAGGAGATAACATGTCCTCTGATAAACCAAGAACGAGTCATCAAATGTCAAATGGTGAGACCAAGAAATAGAGCGAGGAGATAACATGTCCTCTAATACACCAAGAACGAATCATCAAATGTCAAATGGTGAGATTAAGACACAGAGGAAGAAGATAACATGTCCTCTAATACACCAAGAATGAGTCATCAAATGGTGAGACCAATACAGAGAGCGAGGAGATAACATGTCCCCTGAAACACCAAGAACGAGTCATCAAATATGAAATGGTGAGACCAAGACAGAGAGCGAGGAGATAACATGTCCTCTGATACACCAAGAAGGAATCATCAAATTTCAAATGGTGAGACCAAGACACAGAGGAAGGAGATAACATGTCCTCTAATACACCAAGAACGAGTCCTCAAATATCAAACGGTGAGACCAAGACAGAGAGAGAGGAGATAACATGTCCTCTGATAAACCAATAACGAGTCATCAAATGTCAAATGGTGAGACCAAGACAGAGAGAGAGGACATAACATGTCCTCTAATACACCAAGAACGAGTCATCAAATGGTGAGACCAAGACAGAGAGAGGAGAGGAGATAACATGTCCTCTGATAAACCAAGAACGAGTCATCAAATGTCAAATGGTGAGACCAAGACAGAGAGAGAGGAGATAACATGTCCTCTGATACACCAAGAACGAGTCATCAAATATCAAATGGTGAGACCAAGAAATAGAGCGAGGAGATAACATGTCCTCTAATACACCAAGAACGAGTCATCAAATGTCAAATGGTGAGACCAAGACAGAGAGAGAGGAGATAACATGTCCTCTAATACACCAAGAACGAGTCCTCAAATATCAAATGGTGAGACCAAGACATAGAGCGAGGAGATAACATGTCCTCTAATACACCAAGAACGAATCATCAAATGTCAAATGGTGAGATTAAGACACAGAGGAAGAAGATAACATGTCCTCTAATACACCAAGAACGAGTCATCAAATGGTGAGACCAAGACAGAGAGAGAGGAGATAACATGTCCTCTAATACACCAAGAACGAGTCATCAAATGGTGAGACACAGACAGAGAGAGGAGATAACATGTCCTCTGATACACCAAGAACGAATCATCAAATGTCAAATGGTGAGACCAAGACATAGAGCTAGGAGATAACATGTCCTCTAATACACCAAGAACGAGTCATCAAATGTCAAATGGTGGGACCAAGACAGAGAGAGAGGAGATAACATGTCCTCTGATACACCAAGAACGAGTCATCAAATGGTGAGACCAATACAGAGAGTTAATATACAGAGGAGATAATATACAGAGAGGATAATATACAGAGGAGATAATATACAGAGGGGATAATATACAGAGGAGATAATATACAGAGGGGATAATATACAGAGGAGATAATATACAGAGGGGATAATATACAGAGGGGATTGTAACAGAGCTGGAACACGCAGTCCAATATCTCCGCTGGTATACAGTAAAATACCCAAGAGGCACTACAGTTTCACCATTCCCGACCTCCCATATTGGACGACACACAATTTGAATGAATGAAAACACTGTATACAATAGACTTCCTTTATCTTATGCAGAGTCGCTGTAACAAGATTATCTCCCATGCCAAGTAGCTGTAAATGTCTGGGACAATATTCTGCAGAGCATCAACCAACATACATGCAGTATAATAGTAGGATCATATTTTAACCATAATAATCATAAAACAGGGTAAAACAGTGATGGGTTCCGCTACAATAACAAAATAAAGTCAGTATTCATTTGACTCCCAAATTGTGTGTCGTCCAATATGGGAGGTCGGGGATGGTGAAACTGTAGTGCCTCTTGGGTATTTTATCGTATACCAGCGGAGATTTTGGACTGCGTGTCTCAGCTCCGTTACACATGGGTACTGTATATATAACACATGGGTACTGTATATATAACACATGGGCACTGTATATAACATATGGGCACTGTATATAACACATGGGTACTGTATATAACACATGGGCACTGTATATAACACATGACTATTGCATATAATACATAGGTACTGTATATAACCCATGAATACTGCATATAACACATGGGCACTGTATATATAACACATGGGTACTGTATATATAACACATGGGCACTGTATATAACATATGGGCACTGTATATAACACATGACTATTGCATATAATACATAGGCACTGTATATATAACACATGGGCACTGTATATAACACATGGGCACTGTATATATAACACATGGGCACTGTATATAACATATGGGCACTGTATATAACACATGGGTACTGTATATAACACATGACTATTGCATACAATACATAGGCACTGTATATAACACATGGGCACTGTATATAACACATGAATACTGTATATAACCCATGGGCACTGTATATAACACATGGGCACTGTATATAACCCATGGGCACTGTGTATAACACATGAATACTGTATATAACCCATGGGCACTGTATATAGCACATGGGCACTGTATATAACACATGAATACTGTATATAACACATGGGCACTGTATATAACACATGGGCACTGTATATAACACATGGGCACTGTATATAACACATGACTATTGCATATAACCCATGGGAACTGTATATAACACATGGGCATTGTATATATAACACATGGGCACTGTATATATAACACATGGGCACTGTATATAACACATGGTACTGTATATAACATATGGGCACTGTATATAACACATGGGCACTGTATATAACACATGGGCACTGTATATAACACATGACTATTGCATACAATACATAGGCACTGTATATAACACATGGGCACTGTATATAACACATGGGCATTGTATATATAACACATGGGCACTGTATATAACACATGGGCATTGTATATATAACACATGACTATTGCATATAACCCATGGGCACTGTATATAACACATGGGCACTGTATATAACCCATGGGCACTGTATATAACACATGGGCACTGTATATAACACATGGGCACTGTATATATAACACATGGGTACTGTATATAGCACATGGGCACTGTATATATAACACATGGGTACTGTATATAGCACATGGGCACTATATATATAACACATGGGTACTGTATATAACCCATGGGCACTGTATATAACACATGGGCACTGTATATAACTGTTAGGTATTTTAATTGCTTCATTTAGAAATTAATTGTATGTTATAAAAATTGTATGTTGTAGAAATTATAAAAGCATGTCAGCATTTTCCTTATCTCACTAGAATGTTTAAGCGCGTGATCTGTAGAGTGTCTATGTATAAAACATCTGTATCCTGTTTCCTGTTTTTGCTTCAGATACTGCTGAGACAATGTATCTGAAGCAAACAGGGGTTTTTTTTAGATGGTGTTTTGCCGAGTAAACATTGTCTGAAAAGACAGTTGCTTGCAATTTTGTATTTAACCCTATTTCCAACTATGCTAATAAGTTGTGACGTGTTCTATGCTATATAAGAGACAGACTGTCTAAATAAAGAGCAGAGATTATCCTGATGACACTCTGATTTCTGTGCATTATTTATCTCTCATTATATCTAGGTGCCCAGATATAATTGACACACACAATCAGAATATAATTACTCACTAATCTGATCCTATCATTTTGGTCCTTCGAACGGTGGTTGTTTCCCTTATCATTCCTCGGACGAAGCAAAACTCCTTTTACCGTGCACGGGGGGGTAAGTCACTGTGGACTCCCTTACCTTGAGAAAGACCTCAGGCCTGATATATACGATCAGTTGGACCACAGAGGCAAGGTGTTTGTTTTTCCGGGGGATGACAAGGCACAGCTTACAGCGAACTGACAGTGAGTACCTGAATTTCTGTTGCATTTTGCATTTGTGTGTATGTTCTGTAGGTCCTTACCTTACGGTGATGTTAGGTAAAAGAGTTGTACAACTAGGTTTCTAGCCTAGTAATAGGTAGAAGGGTTGAAACTTACCCATAGGGAGGTAAAAGAGTCATTATCCTGAGGAAAAGACTATAAAATAAGTTCTCCGTACGTAACAATATTGAGAAAGCTTACCATGAAAAAGGGGTAAATGAGTCTGACTTTCACATGAGCTCTTGCAAGAAAATATGTATGTGTGTGCATGTTACCATTTTGTATGATTTAAATACCGGTACCGGCTGTATGTGTGTTTGTGAGGGGTGTAACACGGATAACAGTTTCTTGGTTATTATATATACCTGTAAACATTCTGTATATTTCTGTGTACTTGTGAGTGTATGTATATATATATACATGTATTCTTTCTCATTCTTTACTTGGTTATACAATGTTGAAATATTTTGTCTGCAGTTTTCTGTGTATTCATAACTTCTTACTAAAATACTCTGTAAGATTGTGTGTATGAAGCACTGGGTGGGAGATATACAGATTATTTCTGGAAAATGTATAAAAGGTCTGTTGGTTGTTGTATGTATATGTAATGCTATGTATATTTCCATGTACCTGTGATATTATTTGTTGTGTATATCTATTAACTTTAATTGATACTACAGGAGTTCAAGATATATATATATATATGTGGGTATATACATATGTATATGTATATATATATGTATATGTATAGGTGGATAGGCTCTCAAGGGCATAAATGGCACTGCCAGGAGTGTGGTTTCTAGACCCTGCAGTTTTCAAGGTTATCTCTACAGAAATGTTTAATATGCACAGGGTTTCTGGTGTGCATCTGGGACTTATGTCTGGTAAAAACACACTTATGTGTGGGAATTGTGAACACTGTATTCTAGAATTGTTTTCTTATGTGTATTTGTGTATATATATAAAGTTTCTGTGTCTTTGTACCTTTACTCAATGCTTTACCTTTGGGCAGGGAGGTGATTGATCTGTATTATGTGACGATGTGCAGGGTCTGGCCCACCCCCCACAGTCAGCATAGCAGACCACTCCCCTTTCTACTCCAATTTTCTCTGTGTGTGTGTGTTAGTTTTTTTTATGTAAAATATGTCTGTCTGTAACCTTAAGGGAACATAGCAGAAGGGAGGAAGTGTGGTTGCTGTAAAGAGAGACAAAGGCATGTTATTATAACTCTTTTAAGTGATGACAATGCTCACCGCACCCACTGGATACACAGCATCTACTATACTACCTCTGCTGGAAATCGGTGCCCTGTATCCACTACTTCTTGGCAATATTAATCCTTATTACAAGGAAGGTATAGGAGACGTTCAAACTTTATTGAGCTTTACTATATACAAAGAAGTATAGGAAAGGAAAAGTAAACGCAACGTTACTTAATTAAGGAAATCAACATAAAAATACTAAAAAGTAAATACATTTTCTATACTACAAATAACAAATTGTTGAAGATGAAAACAAAAAGTTAAATGTGTATCACAATGACGGTGCCTACGGGGGGAGGGACATGTAATGTTAACCAGCTCTCTCCTTCGGAAGAGGATATGTTTATGTGTACACAGAAAAGACTTCCACGACTGACCGCCCCTCCACCTCCTGGGAATATGGTCACTTATAGTGATGATGTAGAGGACGAATTTGATGATGCCCGCAAATACCTGCTTGCCGCCACCGCTCCAAATCCACCTCCTCCAACACCACCACCTTAGGGACGGCCCGCCAGAACCAGGCGGGCACCAGATCGTCAATACGGAGGTAAGGGAATAACATCTGTGCCATTTTATCCCTTAATTGAGGTTCCCAATCCTAGAGGGGGGAAATGTGTTGCCACCCACAATGCTAGTATACCGAGCATGGACAGATGCAGATGTGAGGAGAGCTGTAGAAGGAGTCCCCCACCCAAATGACAATATGGGAATTTTCAGACTTAAGTTCCAGCGATTGCAGCAAAGTTTTAAATTAAATGGTGTGGAGGTTGTACGGTGTCTGAGGCAGATATTAGGGTCCGATTGGATCCTTAGTGAAGGTGACTGGAATCCACTGGACCCAAGGGGGGAGCCATTGCAATATGGATCACAAGAACTGACCCAAAGAGTAGACACTCTAATAGGCAGAATAGCTGACAGACGCAGACTGGACTAAGATAAACGAGTGTGTACAGAAAGATGATGAAAGTGTGGAACAATATATAGGGAGGTTGCGGGTAGTATTTGACAGCCATAGCGGGGTAGCCAGACCTAACCCATATGATGATGCTGGACCATATGCTCAGCAGCTAAACAAATAAATGACTTTGTGATACAACACCAAATTACTTACAAAACATGTCCCCTTAGGGAAACCATAGAATATGCTAAACATGCAGAGGAGCAGTGTAAGAGAGCAAATGAAAAGAAACAGATAAAGCAAGATAGTAAACCAAAGGAGGTGTATTTGATGACTTCTGTTGATGGGAAAGCGCAACCTATAACTTTTTGCTTTCTTTTCTGGTGATGGTGGAAATAACCAAAAACGTGGAGGGAGAGGAGGTGGACGAGGTCGAGGTGGAAGCAGAGGACAAATTTTATGGAAATTGTTACGTGTGTGGCAAGGCCGGCCATTTAGCACGTCACTGCAGAAACAGAAAGTACCAGGAGGAAGAGGGAGCGGATGACGATGACCACCAGACTGACAAATGACTAGAACCAGGTTGTACCCTTCCTTTACTAATATTTGCTGAACAAGAATTGCATGAATCTGAATTGTATGAGTATGGTAATAATGACGCAAATTTGCCAGAAATAAATGATGTGTTGAATTTAGAATCATGTATAGACTTAATGGCTCTAGCAGAACAACCAGTCATTAAACTAGATGTAGAGGGGGTAATGATAACATTTTTATGCGATACAGGAGCCTGTAGGTCAGTATTGAGCGATGATGGCACATGGAGTGTTTATACGTCATCACAAAACATACTGGTTAGGTCAGCAGCAGGACAGACAAATAGTGAACCTGTATCATGCCCACTTACAGTGAGATTGTTCAATGGCTAAACATTTGAGCATCCTTTTATACTCTCCCCTAGATGCCCGATAAATCTCTTGGGTAGAGATCTGATGCTGAAATGCAACATTAGAGTGGTTCCCACATGGAAAGGCATGAAAGCATACATGGGGGACATACCTGTCGATGTAAATGTAGTGCAGGAGATGGGTGAACCACATTACTTTTACACATTAGACATGGTGTCGAAAGGGCCGGCACAAGTATCCAGCGCTTTGATAGCCATGGCTAATGACCTAGCTCCATCTTCCAGTGTAAAACAAAGCACAGAGTCATTACACTGCACTATGAAATTTGAAGGTACAGGTAGGAGGGATGGTAGAAGAGGCTCAGACAGATAAAACACCATGGGAGTACTTACCCTATGACCTCGGAGTGCAGTACTCACCGAGCACAAAAATATATCGGAAAATCCTAAACTGGGTAACAGAGACAAAGAAAGGAATACACTTACAGTCATCCAGGTGGGAGAAAGTTCTTCTGTTAGAGGAACCATGACACAACACACAGATACTGTTCACTCAGGAACAGGAGGTAGCATTAGAGAGCCTTCCGGACACCTTATGGTCCACAGGGCCCGCTGATGTAGGCCTTATAAAGGGGGTAGAGCCAGTAGAAATCACCCCAAAAAGTACTTTTCGGCCACATCAGAGACAGTATCCTCTAAAACCTGAAGCAGAGAAGGGCATAGAACCTATTATAAAGGTTTTGATTGAGAAAGGGATTATAATAGAATGCCCAGGATCCCCATGTAACACCCCACTTTACCCAGTCAGGAAAGCAACCGGAGCTTGGAGATTAGTGCAGGATTTACAAGCAGTAAACAAAGCTGTAATTCCCCGAGCACCCACGGTGCCAGATCCACATACACTCCTAAATGACATGCAGCCAGATAACACACATTTTTCTGTGGTAGACTTAGCCAATGCATTCTTCTCCATACCAGTGGATAAAGGTTCCCAATATTGGTTTGCCTTCACCTATATGGGGAGGAGGTACACATATACAAGATTGGCTCAAGGATATACCGAAAGTCCAACTATATTTTCCCAAGCTATGTCCTCCAATTTGGCGAAATTTACGCCCCCAAGGGGAAGCCAAATACTACTGTATGTGGACGATATCTTGGTGGCCTCTCCTTCTGAGGAGATATGCCAGGAGGACACGCTAGCCTTACTCACATTCCTGGCAGAAGAGGGACATAAGGTTAGTCGGGATAAATTACAGCTCTGGAAATCAGAAGTGAAGTACCTGGGATACCTAGTGAGCAGAAAGGGACGATCACTAGACCCAGTTAGGAAAAGGGCCATACTAGAAGCCCCTAAGCTGGTCACAAAGAGACAAGTTATGTCTTTCTTAGGGATGGTAAATTTCTGCAGGAGTTGGATTCCCAACTATGCAGAACTTACAGGGCCCATACAACACCTTATTTATGCACAATCAATGTCAGCTAATGAAAAGGTAGCGTGGACACATGAAGCTGAAGCAGCATTCATTCAGCTTAAGAACACAGTAGTGGGAACATCTGTATTGGGATTGCCAGATTACAGCAAGCCATTTGTACAAACTGTTGACTCAAGGGGAGGCTATATGACTTCTGTTGTGACTCAGAAACATGGCCTGCGAGACCGACCCTTGGTTTTTTACTCAACCAGGTTGGACCCTGTAGCCAGGGGACTTCCGGTTTGTGTACAGGCTGTAGTGGCGGCTTCCATGGCAGTTCTGGCGTCAGCAGCCTTAGTCCTGTTCCACCCTTTGACTCTAAGAGTACCACATGCTGTATCTGTCATTCTACTACAAAATAAGGTTTCATACCTTTCCCCTTCAAGACACTTATCATGCATGACTATACTTCTGTCACAACCACACTTGCACATAGAAAGGTGCACAACACTGAACCCATCAACGTTAGTTCCCATCCAGGAAGATGGTACACCACATGCATGTACTGAAATCATAGAAAAAGAAGTCTCACCAAGAGACGGCCTTAGAGATGTTGCATACACCGAGGCTACACTAACTCTGTTTGTAGATGGGTCATCAAGTAGAAACAAAGATGGTACAAATGCAACGGGATATGCAGTAGTAACACAAGAAGAAACTATAAGAGCAGGAAAACTTCCATCACATTTTTCAGCACAGGCAGCTGAGATCGTGGCCCTTACTGAAGCCTGTAAAATAGGAAAGGGACAAATAGTAAATATATACACCGACAGCCAATATGCATTCTCAACTGTGCACATATTTGCACAATTGTGGAAAAATAGAGGTATGGTCACATCTACTGGCAGGCAAGTCACTCATAAACAACTCCTTTTGCAGTTACTTGAAGCCATTCAACTGCCCTTGAAGATTGCGGTATGTAAATGTGTGGCTCATACCACGAACACAGACGCAATTTCAATAGGAAATGGCAGGGCAGATACAGCTGCAAAGCAAGCGGCTCAAACGGGAAACATACACATTTTTCTCTTACACAGCTACACATCTGTGTATTTAGTAAACCATATTGACAAGAGTATTCTACAGCAACTACAGGCAAATGCACCCTCACAGGAAAAAACATACTGGTTGAAGAAAGGGAGTAAACTAAATGCTGATAATATTTATGAGAGTATAGAAGGGAAACCAATTTTACCAAAATCGCTATTCAGATATGCAGCTATGTTGAGCCATGGAATTAGTCATGTCTCAAGAGGGAGTATGGTAGACATGGTCAGCAGAATATTTTCAGCCTATGGATTAAACACCTATTTTAAAAAATTTTGTGCAGGGTGCCTTGTTTGTGCACAACATAACCCTCAGGGTAACTATCACCCCATAAGAGGCACATTCCCAGAACCAACATACCCCTTCCAGACAATATGTATGGATTTCATTGAACTAACAAAGTGTGAAGGGAAGAAATATTGCCTAGTGATAATTGATGTATACTCTAGGTGGGTGGAAACGAAACCATGTGCACACCCTGACGCAATCACAGTGGCTAAAACCTTAGTGACACAAATAATTCCTAGGTTTGGTATACCAGAGAAAATATATAGCGATAATGGCACACATTTTGTGAACAGGTTTATCAACCACTTGAGTAAAGCATTAGACATAGAGTTGAAAAACCACTGTGCGTACCACCCACAGTCAGCTGGATTAGTGGAGAGAACTAATGGTACCATTAAAAATAAATTGAGGAAAACAATGGCAGCGACAGGGAAAAATTGGCTTTACTGTTTACCATTAGTCATGCTAAACATGCACATGCTTCCAGGCAGGAAGAAGTTAACCCCGTTTGAAATATTGTATGGGAGACCATTCCTACTACCAGAATTTAGACCATTTATCTCAGAAGATGAGAACATGAGTGAAAACTTAGCAGACTATATGAGAAAAATGTTAAGTAAGAAAGATATTACCTCCATCTCCCTCTCTCTTCCACAGCAACAGCAGGGACCCTGCTTGGTACAACCAGGCCAGTGGGTCCTAATTAAAGTAATCAAGCGTAAAAATTGGGCATCGGCCAGGTGGGAAGGACCGTACCAAGTTCTGCTGTCAACACCCACTGCCTTGAAAGTTGCCGAACGAGCCACCTGGATACACCTGACTCACTGCAAGAGAGTAAAAGTGCCAGAGCTTGAGCCAGTTGATTCCTAAAACCTGCTAGCTGACTCATTGCGAGTCAGGCTGGGCTACAAAGGGGGGGAAACTCGTCTCAAACCCAGTGAAGAACCGAATGGTGCGGGTTTTGGGGGTTCTCAACTGGCCCAAGAAAATGTCCTGGCACCTGTTCAAAAGACCTAACTGGTGTGGCCTAAGAATCTCACTGACATGCCTCATCTTGATAACTCTTTGCATAGTAGCACCCATAATCATATGGGAAGAAGTAACAAGACCCAGAGGCAACCAGACGCAATCTATTGGAGAGATGTGGATGAACAGAATGAGAAGAGACACGATGGAAGTCAATTTAACTGGCCAAGTGACCCTAGTGTTCAAGGAAGGGCAGATAGGAACCAACCAAATAGACCTATGTCAAGTACTAAGATGTGGACTTTCTGGAGGAGGACGTAGTGGAGGGGTGAGAAAAGCGCCAGTATATTTGTGTATAGCCTCTCCGTATGGAAATGAGAGATGTCCTAGCTGGAAACTGGCCTTATGGAATACAGGAGCTGACTGGGGTTACTCCCCACCTAATCACATGAAGTGCAAAAGTACAAAGAGACGCTTAAAGCTGACACGGGGTGTGGAGCCATCCTCTTGCAGCCAAAATCAGCTATGCAACCCCATCCGGATCACCCTCCAGGACCCACAAAAGTGTGATGAGGGGAGATATACTCTTGGAATTTACACCTCAGGCAGAGGTAACAACATGGAATATTTGCATATTCAGGTACTGCAAAAAGAGGAGCCCAGACAGACTATTGATACCATGCATCCGTGGATTGGTGAATAAGGTTGTTGACCAAGCAGTAACTCAACAATACCTAATAGAGACGATACCCCTCACTCAAGGAGAATCTGATTCTTATCTTGATCATGACATTGATGATGTATAAAAAACAAGTGGATTAAGAGAAGCACCATGATGGTCCAGACCCCAACTCTTCACTAAAGAAAGGACTATGACCTGAACCTTGCCTTAAGACCTTGGTCTAATACATTTATAAGAGGAGGGATATGTTAGGTATTTTAATTGCTTCATTTAGAAATTAATTGTATGTTATAAAAATTGTATGTTGTAGAAATTATAAAAGCATGTCAGCATTTTCCTTATCTCACTAGAATGTTTAAGCGCGTGATCTGTAGAGTGTCTATGTATAAAACATCTGTATCCTGTTTCCTGTTTTTGCTTCAGATACTGCTGAGACAATGTATCTGAAGCAAACAGGGGTTTTTTTTAGATGGTGTTTTGCCGAGTAAACATTGTCTGAAAAGACAGTTGCTTGCAATTTTGTATTTAACCCTATTTCCAACTATGCTAATAAGTTGTGACGTGTTCTATGCTATATAAGAGACAGACTGTCTAAATAAAGAGCAGAGATTATCCTGATGACACTCTGATTTCTGTGCATTATTTATCTCTCATTATATCTAGGTGCCCAGATATAATTGACACACACAATCAGAATATAATTACTCACTAATCTGATCCTATCAATAACACATGTATACTGTATATAACACATGGGCACTGTATATAACACATGTATACTGTATATAACACATGGGCACTGTATATAACACATGACTATTGCATATAACCCATGGGCACTGTATATAACACATGGGCACTGTATATAACCCATGGGCACTGTATATAACACATGGGTACTGTATATAGCACATGGGCACTGTATATATAACACATGGGCACTGTATATAACCCATGGGCACTGTATATAACACATGGGTACTGTATATAGCACATGGGCACTGTATATAACACATGACTATTGCATATAACCCATGGGCACTGTATATAACCCATGGGCACTGTATATAACACATGGGCACTGTATATAACACATGGGCACTGTATATAACACATGGGCACTGTATATATAACACATGGGTACTGTATATAGCACATGGGCACTGTATATATAACACATGGGTACTGTATATAACCCATGGGCACTGTATATAACCCATGGGCACTGCATATAACACATGGGCACTGTATATAACACATGGGCACTGTATATAACACATGGGCACTGTATATAACACATGAATACTGTATATAACACATGGGCACTGTATATAACACATGGGCACTGTATATATAACACATGGGCACTGCATATAACACATGGGCACTGTATATAACACATGGGCACTGTATATAACACATGGGCACTGCATATAACACATGGGCACTGTATATAACACATGGGCACTGCATATAACACATGGGCACTGTATATAACACATGGGCACTGTATATAACACATGACTATTGCATATAACCCATGGGCACTGTATATATAACACATGGGCACTGTATATATAACACATGGGCACTGTATATATAACACATGGGCACTGCATATAACACATGGGCACTGTATATAACACATGGGCACTGTATATAACCCATGGGCACTGTATATATAACACATGGGCACTGTATATATAACACATGGGCACTGTATATATAACACATGGGCACTGCATATAACACATGGGCACTGTATATAACACATGGGCACTGTATATAACACATGGGCACTGTATATAACACATGGGCACTGTATATATAACCCATGGGCACTGTATATATAACACATGGGCATTGTATATAACACATGGGCACTGTATATAACACATGGGCACTGTATATATAACCCATGGGCACTGTATATAACACATGGGCACTGTATATATAACACATGGGCATTGTATATAACACATGGGCACTGTATATATAACACATGGGCACTGTATATAACACATGGTACTGTATATATAACACATGGGCACTGTATATATAACACATGGGCACTGTATATAACACATGGGCACTGTATATAACACATGACTATTGCATATAACCCATGGGCACTGTATATATAACACATGGGCATTGTATATAACACATGGGCACTGTATATATAACACATGTATACTGTATATAACACATGGGCACTGTATATATAACACATGGGCACTGTATATATAACACATGGGCACTGTATATATAACACATGGGCACTGCATATAACACATGGGCACTGTATATATAACACATGGGCACTGTATATAACACATGGGCACTGTATATATAACACATGGGCACTGTATATATAACACATGGGCACTGCATATAACACATGGGCACTGTATATAACACATGGGCACTGTATATAACCCATGGGCACTGTATATATAACACATGGGCACTGTATATATAACACATGGGCACTGTATATATAACACATGGGCACTGCATATAACACATGGGCACTGTATATAACACATGGGCACTGTATATAACACATGACTATTGCATATAACCCCTGGGCACTGTATATATAACACATGGGCATTGTATATAACACATGGGCACTGTATATAACACATGGGCACTGTATATATAACACATGGGCATTGTATATAACACATGGGTACTGTATATATAACACATGGGCACTGTATATATAACACATGGGCACTGTATATATAACACATGGGCACTGTATATAACACATGGGCACTGTATATATAACACATGGGCACTGTATATAACACATTGGCACTGTATATAACACATGGGCACTGTATATAACACATGACAGTATCTATAAACCCATGGCCTAGTATATAACATCATGGGCACTGTATATAACACATGGGCAATGTATATAACACATGGGCACTGTATTATAACACATGGCACTGTATATAACACATGGGCACTGTTATATAACACATGGCCTGTATATATAACACATGGGCACGTATTAACACATGGGCACTGTATATATAACACATGGGCACTGTATATAACACATGGGCACTGTATATAACACATGGGCACTGTATATAACACATGGGCACTGTATATATAACACATGGGCACTGTATATAACACATGGGCACTGTAATATAACACATGGGGCACTGTATATATAACACATGGGCACTGTATATATAACAAGGGCACTGTATATAACACTTGGGCAACTGTATATATAACACATGGGCACTGTATATATAACACATGGGGCACTGTATATATAACACATGGGCACTGTATATAACACATGGCACTGTATATATAACACATGGGCACTGTATATAACACATGGGCACTGGTATATATAACACATGGGGTACTGTATGATAACACATGGGCACTGTATATATAACACATGTATACTGTATATAACACATGGGCACTGTATATAACACATGGGCACTGTATATAACACATGGGCACTGTATAATATAACACATGGGCACTGTAATAACACATGGGCACTGTATATATAAACACATGGCACTGTATATAACACATGGGGCACTGTATATAGCACATGGGCACTTGTATATATAACACATGGGTACTGTATATAACACATGGGTACTGTATGATAACACATGGGGCACTGTATATAACACATGGGTACTGTATATATAACACATGGGCACTGTATATAACACATGGGCACTGTATAGATAACACATGTATACTGTATATACACATGGGCACTGGTATATAACACATGGGCACTGTATATATAACACATGGGCACTGTATATATAACACATGGGCACTGTATATAACACATGGGCACTGTATATATAACACATGGGCACTGTATATATAACACATGGGCACTGTATATATAACACATGGGCACTGTATATAACACATGGGCACTGTATATATAACACATGGGCACTGTATATAACACATGGGCACTGTATATAACACATGGGGCACTGTATATATAACACATGGGCACTGTATATATAACACATGGGCACTGCATATAACACATGGGCACTGTATATAACACATGGGCACTGTATATAACCTATGGGCACTGTATATAACACATGACTATTGCATATAACCCATGGGCACTGTATATATAACACATGGGCACTGTATATATAACACATGGGCACTGCATATAACACATGGGCACTGTATATATAACACATGGGCACTGCATATAACACATGGGCACTGTATATAACACATGGGTACTGTATATAACACATGGGCACTGCATATAACACATGGGCACTGTATATAACACATGGGTACTGTATATAACACATGGGCACTGTATATATAACACATGGGCACTGTATATATAACACATGGGCACTGCATATAACACATGGGCACTGTATATAACACATGGGCACTGTATATAACCTATGGGCACTGTATATAACACATGATTATTGCATATAACCCATGGGCACTGTATATATAACACATGGGCACTGTATATATAACACATGGGCACTGCATATAACACATGGGCACTGTATATATAACACATGGGCACTGCATATAACACATGGGCACTGTATATAACACATGGGTACTGTATATAACACATGGGCACTGCATATAACACATGGGCACTGTATATATAACACATGGGCACTGTATATATAACACATGGGTACTGTATATAACACATGGGCACTGTATATAACACATGGGCACTGTATATAACACATGACTATTGCATATAATACATAGGCACTGTATATAACACATGGGCACTGCATATAACACATGGGCACTGTATATAACACATGGGCACTGTATATAACATATGGGCACTGTATATAACACATGACTATTGCATATAACCCATGGGCACTGTATATATAACACATGGGCACTGTATATAACACATGGGCACTGTATATATAACACATGGGCACTGTATATATAACACATGGGCACTGTATATAACCTATGGGCACTGTATATAACACATGGGTACTGTATATATAACACATGACTATTGCATATAACCCATGGGCACTGTATATAACACATGGGCACTGTATATAACCCATGGGCACTGTATATATAACACATGGGCACTGTATATATAACACATGGGCACTGTATATATAACACATGGGCACTGCATATAACACATGGGCACTGTATATAACACATGGGCACTGTATATAACACATGGGCACTGTATATAACACATGACTATTGCATATAACCCATGGGCACTGTATATAACACATGGGTACTGTATATAACACATGGGCACTGTATATAACACATGGGCACTGTATTATATAACACATTGGCACTGTATATATAACACATGGGCACTGTATATAAACACTATGGGCACTGTCTATATAACACATGGGCACTGTATATAACACATGGGCACTGTATATAACACATGGGCACTGTATATAACACATGGGCACTGTCTATAACACATGGGCACTGTATATATAACACATGGGCACTGTATATAACACATGGGCACTGTATATATAACACATGGGCACTTGAATATAACACATGGGCACTGTATATAACACATGAGACTGGTATATAACACATGGGGCACTGTATATAAACACATGGGGCACTGTATTAAAACACATGGCTCTGTTTATATAACACATGGGCACTGTATATAACCAAAATGGGCACTGTATATAACACGATGGGCACTGTATATATAACACATGGGCACTGTATATAACACATGGGCACTGTATATAACACATGGGCACTGTATATATAACACATGGGCACTGTATATAACACATGGGCACTGTATATAACACATGGGCACTGTATATATAACACATGGGCACTGTATATATAACACATGGGCACTGCATATAACACATGGGCACTGTATATAACACATGGGCACTGTATATATAACACATGGGCACTGTATATATAACACATGGGCACTGCATATAACACATGGGCACTGTATATAACACATGGGCACTGTATATAACACATGGGCACTGTATATATAACACATGGGCACTGCATATAACACATGGGCATTGTATATAACACATGGGCACTGTATATAACACATGGGCACTGTATATATAACACATGGGCACTGTATATAACACATGGGCACTGTATATATAACACATGGTATACTGTATATATAACACATGGGCACTGTATATAACACATGGGCACTGTATATAACACATGGGCACTGTATATAACCTATGGGCACTGTATATAACACATGGGCACTGTATATAACACATGGGCACTGTATATAACACATGTGCACTGTATATATAACACATGGGCTCTGCATATAACACATGGGCACTGTATATAACACATGGGCACTGTATATATAACACATGGGCACTGCATATAACACATGGGCATTGTATATAACACATGGGCACTGTATATAACACATGGGCACTGTATATATAACACATGGGCACTGTATATAACACATGGGCACTGTATATATAACACATGGGCACTGTATATAACACATGGGCACTGTATATAACACATGGGCACTGTATATATAACACATGTATACTGTATATATAACACATGGGCACTGTATATATAACACATGGGCACTGTATATAACACATGGGCACTGTATATAACCTATGGGCACTGTATATAACACATGGGCACTGTATATAACACATGGGCACTGTATATATAACACATGGGCACTGTATATAACCTATGGGCACTGTATATAACACATGGGCACTGTATATATAACACATGGGCACTGCATATAACCTATGGGCACTGTATATAACACATGGGTACTGTATATATAACACATGACTATTGCATATAACCCATGGGCACTGTATATAACACATGGGCACTGTATATATAACACATGGGTACTGTATATATAACACATGGGCACTGTATATAACACATTGGCATTGTATATATAACACATGGGCACTGTATATATAACACATGGGCACTGTATATAACCTATAGGCACTGTATATAACACATGGGTACTGTATATATAACACATGGGCACTGTATATAACCTATAGGCACTGTATATAACACATGGGGTACTGTATATATAACACATGGGCACTGTATATAACCTATAGGCACTGTATATAACACATGGGTACTGTATATAACACATGTATACTGTATATAACACATGGGCACTGTATATAACACATGGGCATTGTATATATAACACATGGGCACTGTATATATAACACATGGGCACTGTATATAACACATGGGCACTGTATATAACACATGGGCACTGTATATATAACACATGTATACTGTATATATAACACATGGGCACTGTATATATAACACATGGGCACTGTATATAACACATGGGCACTGTATATAACCTATGGGCACTGTATATAACACATGGGCACTGTATATATAACACATGGGCACTGTATATAACCTATGGGCACTGTATATAACACATGGGCACTGTATATATAACACATGGGCACTGCATATAACCTATGGGCACTGTATATAACACATGGGTACTGTATATATAACACATGACTATTGCATATAACCCATGGGCACTGTATATAACACATGGGTACTGTATATAACACATGGGCACTGTATATATAACACATGGGTACTGTATATATAACACATGGGCACTGTATATAACACATGGGCATTGTATATATAACACATGGGCACTGTATATATAACACATGGGCACTGTATATAACCTATAGGGCACTGTATATAACACATGGGCACTGTATATAACACATGGGCACTGTATATAACACATGGGCACTGTATATATAACACATGGGCACTGTATATATAACACATAGGCACTGTATATAACACATGGGCACTGTATATAAAACACATGGGCACTGTATATAACACATGGCACTGTATATAACACATGGGCACTGTATATAACACATGGGCACTGTATATAACACATGGGCACTGTATATAACACATGGGCACTGAATATATAACACATGGGCACTGTATATAACACATGGGCACTGTATATAACACATGGGCACTGTATATAACACATGGGCACTGTATATAACACATGGGCACTGTATATAACACATGGGCACTGTATATATAACACATGGGCACTGTATATATAACACATGGGCACTGTATATAACACATGGGCACTGTATATAACACATGGGCACTGTATATAACACATGGGCACTGTATATAACACATGGGCACTGTATATATAACACATGGGCACTGTATATAACACATGGGCACTGTATATATAACACATGGGCACTGTATATAACACATGGGCACTGTATATATAACACATGGGCACTGTATATAACACATGGGCACTGTATATAACACATGGGCACTGTATATATAACACATGGGCACTGTATATATAACACATGGGCACTGTATATAACACATGGGCACTGTATATAACACATGGGCACTGTATATATAACACATGGGCACTGTATATAACACATGGGCACTGTATATATAACACATGGGCACTGTATATATAACACATGGGCACTGTATATATACACATGGGCACTGTATATATAACACATGGGCACTGTATATAACACATGGGCACTGTAATATAACACATGGGCACTGTATATATAACACATGGCACTGTATATAACACATGGGCACTGTATATATAACACATGGGCACTGTATATAACACATGGGCACTGTATATAACACATGGGCACTGTATATAACACATGGGCACTGTATATAACACATGGGTACTGTATATAACACATGGGCACTGCATATAACACATGGGCACTGTATATAACACATGGGTACTGTATATAACACATGGGCACTGTATATATAACACATGGGCACTGCATATAACACATGGGCACTGCATATAACACATGGGCACTGTATATAACACATGGGCACTGTATATAACCTATGGGCACTGTATATAACACATGATTATTGCATATAACCCATGGGCACTGTATATATAACACATGGGCACTGTATATATAACACATGGGCACTGCATATAACACATGGGCACTGTATATAACACATGGGCACTGCATATAACACATGGGCACTGTATATAACACATGGGTACTGTATATATAACACATGGGCACTGCATATAACACATGGGCACTGTATATATAACACATGGGCACTGTATATATAACACATGGGCACTGTATATAACACATGGGCACTGTATATAACACATGACTATTGCATATAATACATAGGCACTGTATATAACACATGGGCACTGCATATAACACATGGGCACTGTATATAACACATGGGCACTGTATATAACATATGGGCACTGTATATAACACATGACTATTGCATATAACCCATGGGCACTGTATATATAACACATGGGCACTGTATATAACACATGGGCACTGTATATATAACACATGGGCACTGTATATATAACACATGGGCACTGTATATAACCTATGGGCACTGTATATAACACATGGGTACTGTATATATAACACATGACTATTGCATATAACCCATGGGCACTGTATATAACACATGGGCACTGTATATAACCCATGGGCACTGTATATATAACACATGGGCACTGTATATATAACACATGGGCACTGTATATATAACACATGGGCACTGCATATAACACATGGGCACTGTATATAACACATGGGCACTGTATATAACACATGGGCACTGTATATAACACATGACTATTGCATATAACCCATGGGCACTGTATATATAACACATGGGCATTGTATATAACACATGGGCACTGTATATAACACATGGGCACTGTATATATAACACATGGGCATTGTATATAACACATGGGTACTGTATATAACACATGAATACTGTATATAACACATGGGCACTGTATATAACCCATGGGCACTGTATATAACACATGGGCACTGTATATAACACATGGGCACTGTATATATAACACATGGGCACTGTATATAACACATGGGCACTGTATATATAACACATGGGCACTGTATATATAACACATGGGCACTGCATATAACACATGGGCACTGTATATAACACATGGGCACTGTATATATAACACATGGGCACTGTATATAACACATGGGCACTGTATATATAACACATGGGCACTGTATATAACACATGGGCACTGTATATAACACATGGGCACTGTATATATAACACATGGGCACTGTATATATAACACATGGGCACTGCATATAACACATGGGCACTGTATATAACACATGGGCACTGTATATATAACACATGGGCACTGTATATATAACACATGGGCACTGCATATAACACATGGGCACTGTATATAACACATGGGCACTGTATATATAACACATGGGCACTGTATATATAACACATGGGCACTGCATATAACACATGGGCATTGTATATAACACATGGGCACTGTATATAACACATGGGCACTGTATATATAACACATGGGCACTGTATATAACACATGGGCACTGTATATATAACACATGTATACTGTATATATAACACATGGGCACTGTATATAACACATGGGCACTGTATATAACACATGGGCACTGTATATAACCTATGGGCACTGTATATAACACATGGGCACTGTATATAACACATGGGCACTGTATATAACACATGTGCACTGTATATATAACACATGGGCTCTGCATATAACACATGGGCACTGTATATAACACATGGGCACTGTATATATAACACATGGGCACTGCATATAACACATGGGCATTGTATATAACACATGGGCACTGTATATAACACATGGGCACTGTATATATAACACATGGGCACTGTATATAACACATGGGCACTGTATATATAACACATGGGCACTGTATATAACACATGGGCACTGTATATAACACATGGGCACTGTATATATAACACATGTATACTGTATATATAACACATGGGCACTGTATATATAACACATGGGCACTGTATATAACACATGGGCACTGTATATAACCTATGGGCACTGTATATAACACATGGGCACTGTATATAACACATGGGCACTGTATATATAACACATGGGCACTGTATATAACCTATGGGCACTGTATATAACACATGGGCACTGTATATATAACACATGGGCACTGCATATAACCTATGGGCACTGTATATAACACATGGGTACTGTATATATAACACATGACTATTGCATATAACCCATGGGCACTGTATATAACACATGGGCACTGTATATATAACACATGGGTACTGTATATATAACACATGGGCACTGTATATAACACATTGGCATTGTATATATAACACATGGGCACTGTATATATAACACATGGGCACTGTATATAACCTATAGGCACTGTATATAACACATGGGTACTGTATATATAACACATGGGCACTGTATATAACCTATAGGCACTGTATATAACACATGGGTACTGTATATATAACACATGGGCACTGTATATAACCTATAGGCACTGTATATAACACATGGGTACTGTATATAACACATGTATACTGTATATAACACATGGGCACTGTATATAACACATGGGCATTGTATATATAACACATGGGCACTGTATATATAACACATGGGCACTGTATATAACACATGGGCACTGTATATAACACATGGGCACTGTATATATAACACATGTATACTGTATATATAACACATGGGCACTGTATATATAACACATGGGCACTGTATATAACACATGGGCACTGTATATAACCTATGGGCACTGTATATAACACATGGGCACTGTATATATAACACATGGGCACTGTATATAACCTATGGGCACTGTATATAACACATGGGCACTGTATATATAACACATGGGCACTGCATATAACCTATGGGCACTGTATATAACACATGGGTACTGTATATATAACACATGACTATTGCATATAACCCATGGGCACTGTATATAACACATGGGTACTGTATATAACACATGGGCACTGTATATATAACACATGGGTACTGTATATATAACACATGGGCACTGTATATAACACATGGGCATTGTATATATAACACATGGGCACTGTATATATAACACATGGGCACTGTATATAACCTATAGGCACTGTATATAACACATGGGCACTGTATATAACACATGGGCACTGTATATAACACATGGGCACTGTATATATAACACATGGGCACTGTATATAACCTATAGGCACTGTATATAACACATGGGTACTGTATATAACACATGGGCACTGTATATATAACACATGGGCACTGTATATAACCTATAGGCACTGTATATAACACATGGGCACTGTATATAACACATGGGCACTGTATATAACACATGGGCACTGTATATATAACACATGGGCACTGTATATAACCTATAGGCACTGTATATAACACATGGGCACTGTATATAACCTATAGGCACTGTATATAACACATGGGCACTGTATATAACCTATAGGCACTGTATATAACACATGGGCACTGTATATAACACATGGGCACTGTATATAACACATGGGCACTGTATATATAACACATGGGCACTGTATATAACCTATAGGCACTGTATATAACACATGGGTACTGTATATATAACACATGGGCACTGTATATAACCTATAGGCACTGTATATAACACATGGGCACTGTATATAACACATGGGCACTGTATATAACACATGGGCACTGTATATATAACACATGGGCACTGTATATAACCTATAGGCACTGTATATAACACATGGGCACTGTATATAACACATGTATACTGTATATAACACATGGGCACTGTATATATAACACATGGGCACTGTATATATAACACATGGGCACTGTATATATAACACATGGGCACTGCATATAACCCATGGGCACTGTATATATAACACATGGGCACTGTATATATAACACATGGGCACTGTATATATAACACATGGGCACTGTATATATAACACATGGGCACTGTATATAACACATGGGCACTGTATATATAACACATGGGCACTGTATATAACACATGGGCACTGTATATATAACACATGGGCACTGTATATAACACATGGGCACTGTATATATAACACATGGGCACTGTATATAACATATGGGCACTGTATATAACACATGGGCACTGTATATAACACATGGGCACTGCATATAACACATGGGCACTGTATATAACACATGGGCACTGTATATAACACATGGGCACTGTATATATAACACATGGGCACTGTATATAACACATGGGCACTGTATATATAACACATGGGCACTGTATATAACACATGGGCACTGTATATAACACATGGGCACTGTATATATAACACATGGGCACTGCATATAACACATGGGCACTGCATATAACACATGGGCACTGTATATAACACATGGGCACTGTATATATAACACATGGGCACTGTATATATAACACATGGGCACTGCATATAACACATGGGCACTGTATATAACACATGGGCACTGTATATAACACATGGGCACTGTATATATAACACATGGGCACTGTATATAACACATGGGCACTGTATATATAACACATGTATACTGTATATAACACATGGGCACTGTATATAACACATGGGCACTGTATATATAACACATGGGCACTGTATATATAACACATGGGCACTGTATATAACACATGGGCACTGTATATATAACACATGGGCACTGTATATAACACATGGGCACTGTATATATAACACATGGGTACTGTATATAACACATGGGCACTGTATATATAACACATGTATACTGTATATAACACATGGGCACTGTATATAACACATGGGCACTGAATATATAACACATGGGCACTGTATATATAACACATGGGCACTGTATATAACACATGGGCACTGTATATATAACACATGGGCACTGTATATAACACATGGGCACTGTATATAGCACATGGGCACTGTATATATAACACATGGGTACTGTATATAACACATGGGTACTGTATATAACACATGGGCACTGTATATAACACATGGGTACTGTATATATAACACATGGGCACTGTATATAACACATGGGCACTGTATATATAACACATGTATACTGTATATAACACATGGGCACTGTATATAACACATGGGCACTGTATATATAACACATGGGCACTGTATATATAACACATGGGCACTGTATATAACCCATGGGCACTGTATATATAACACATGGGCACTGTATATATAACACATGGGCACTGTATATATAACACATGGGCACTGTATATAACACATGGGCACTGTATATATAACACATGGGCACTGTATATAACACATGGGCACTGTATATAACACATGGGGCACTGTATATATAACACATGGGCACTGTATATATAACACATGGGCACTGCATATAACACATGGGCACTGTATATAACACATGGGCACTGTATATAACCTATGGGCACTGTATATAACACATGACTATTGCATATAACCCATGGGCACTGTATATATAACACATGGGCACTGTATATATAACACATGGGCACTGCATATAACACATGGGCACTGTATATATAACACATGGGCACTGCATATAACACATGGGCACTGTATATAACACATGGGTACTGTATATAACACATGGGCACTGCATATAACACATGGGCACTGTATATAACACATGGGTACTGTATATAACACATGGGCACTGTATATATAACACATGGGCACTGTATATATAACACATGGGCACTGCATATAACACATGGGCACTGTATATAACACATGGGCACTGTATATAACCTATGGGCACTGTATATAACACATGATTATTGCATATAACCCATGGGCACTGTATATATAACACATGGGCACTGTATATATAACACATGGGCACTGCATATAACACATGGGCACTGTATATATAACACATGGGCACTGCATATAACACATGGGCACTGTATATAACACATGGGTACTGTATATAACACATGGGCACTGCATATAACACATGGGCACTGTATATATAACACATGGGCACTGTATATATAACACATGGGTACTGTATATAACACATGGGCACTGTATATAACACATGGGCACTGTATATAACACATGACTATTGCATATAATACATAGGCACTGTATATAACACATGGGCACTGCATATAACACATGGGCACTGTATATAACACATGGGCACTGTATATAACATATGGGCACTGTATATAACACATGACTATTGCATATAACCCATGGGCACTGTATATATAACACATGGGCACTGTATATAACACATGGGCACTGTATATATAACACATGGGCACTGTATATATAACACATGGGCACTGTATATAACCTATGGGCACTGTATATAACACATGGGTACTGTATATATAACACATGACTATTGCATATAACCCATGGGCACTGTATATAACACATGGGCACTGTATATAACCCATGGGCACTGTATATATAACACATGGGCACTGTATATATAACACATGGGCACTGTATATATAACACATGGGCACTGCATATAACACATGGGCACTGTATATAACACATGGGCACTGTATATAACACATGGGCACTGTATATAACACATGACTATTGCATATAACCCATGGGCACTGTATATATAACACATGGGCATTGTATATAACACATGGGCACTGTATATAACACATGGGCACTGTATATATAACACATGGGCATTGTATATAACACATGGGTACTGTATATATAACACATGGGCACTGTATATATAACACATGGGCACTGTATATAACACATGGGCACTGTATATATAACACATGTATACTGTATATAACACATGGGCACTGTATATATAACCCATGGGCACTGTATATAGCACATGGGCACTGTATATAACACATGAATACTGTATATAACACATGGGCACTGTATATAACCCATGGGCACTGTATATAACACATGGGCACTGTATATAACACATGGGCACTGTATATATAACACATGGGCACTGTATATAACACATGGGCACTGTATATATAACACATGGGCACTGTATATATAACACATGGGCACTGCATATAACACATGGGCACTGTATATAACACATGGGCACTGTATATATAACACATGGGCACTGTATATAACACATGGGCACTGTATATATAACACATGGGCACTGTATATAACACATGGGCACTGTATATAACACATGGGCACTGTATATATAACACATGGGCACTGTATATATAACACATGGGCACTGCATATAACACATGGGCACTGTATATAACACATGGGCACTGTATATATAACACATGGGCACTGTATATATAACACATGGGCACTGCATATAACACATGGGCACTGTATATAACACATGGGCACTGTATATATAACACATGGGCACTGTATATATAACACATGGGCACTGCATATAACACATGGGCATTGTATATAACACATGGGCACTGTATATAACACATGGGCACTGTATATATAACACATGGGCACTGTATATAACACATGGGCACTGTATATATAACACATGTATACTGTATATATAACACATGGGCACTGTATATAACACATGGGCACTGTATATAACACATGGGCACTGTATATAACCTATGGGCACTGTATATAACACATGGGCACTGTATATAACACATGGGCACTGTATATAACACATGTGCACTGTATATATAACACATGGGCTCTGCATATAACACATGGGCACTGTATATAACACATGGGCACTGTATATATAACACATGGGCACTGCATATAACACATGGGCATTGTATATAACACATGGGCACTGTATATAACACATGGGCACTGTATATATAACACATGGGCACTGTATATAACACATGGGCACTGTATATATAACACATGGGCACTGTATATAACCCATGGGCACTGTATATAACCCATGGGCACTGTATATATAACACATGGGCACTGTATATATAACACATGGGCACTGTATATAACACATGGGCACTGTATATAACCTATGGGCACTGTATATAACACATGGGCACTGTATATAACACATGGGCACTGTATATATAACACATGGGCACTGTATATAACCTATGGGCACTGTATATAACACATGGGCACTGTATATATAACACATGGGCACTGCATATAACCTATGGGCACTGTATATAACACATGGGTACTGTATATATAACACATGACTATTGCATATAACCCATGGGCACTGTATATAACACATGGGCACTGTATATATAACACATGGGTACTGTATATATAACACATGGGCACTGTATATAACACATTGGCATTGTATATATAACACATGGGCACTGTATATATAACACATGGGCACTGTATATAACCTATAGGCACTGTATATAACACATGGGTACTGTATATATAACACATGGGCACTGTATATAACCTATAGGCACTGTATATAACACATGGGTACTGTATATATAACACATGGGCACTGTATATAACCTATAGGCACTGTATATAACACATGGGTACTGTATATAACACATGTATACTGTATATAACACATGGGCACTGTATATAACACATGGGCATTGTATATATAACACATGGGCACTGTATATATAACACATGGGCACTGTATATAACACATGGGCACTGTATATAACACATGGGCACTGTATATATAACACATGTATACTGTATATATAACACATGGGCACTGTATATATAACACATGGGCACTGTATATAACACATGGGCACTGTATATAACCTATGGGCACTGTATATAACACATGGGCACTGTATATATAACACATGGGCACTGTATATAACCTATGGGCACTGTATATAACACATGGGCACTGTATATATAACACATGGGCACTGCATATAACCTATGGGCACTGTATATAACACATGGGTACTGTATATATAACACATGACTATTGCATATAACCCATGGGCACTGTATATAACACATGGGTACTGTATATAACACATGGGCACTGTATATATAACACATGGGTACTGTATATATAACACATGGGCACTGTATATAACACATGGGCATTGTATATATAACACATGGGCACTGTATATATAACACATGGGCACTGTATATAACCTATAGGCACTGTATATAACACATGGGCACTGTATATAACACATGGGCACTGTATATAACACATGGGCACTGTATATATAACACATGGGCACTGTATATAACCTATAGGCACTGTATATAACACATGGGTACTGTATATATAACACATGGGCACTGTATATAACCTATAGGCACTGTATATAACACATGGGCACTGTATATAACACATGGGCACTGTATATAACACATGGGCACTGTATATATAACACATGGGCACTGTATATAACCTATAGGCACTGTATATAACACATGGGTACTGTATATATAACACATGGGCACTGTATATAACCTATAGGCACTGTATATAACACATGGGCACTGTATATAACACATGGGCACTGTATATAACACATGGGCACTGTATATATAACACATGGGCACTGTATATAACCTATAGGCACTGTATATAACACATGGGCACTGTATATAACACATGTATACTGTATATAACACATGGGCACTGTATATATAACACATGGGCACTGTATATATAACACATGGGCACTGTATATATAACACATGGGCACTGCATATAACCCATGGGCACTGTATATATAACACATGGGCACTGTATATATAACACATGGGCACTGTATATAACACATGGGCACTGTATATAACACATGTATACTGTATATAACACATGGGCACTGTATATAACACATGGGCATTGTATATATAACACATGGGCACTGTATATATAACACATGGGCACTGTATATATAACACATGGGCACTGTATATATAACACATGGGCACTGTATATAACCCATGGGCACTGTATATAACACATGGGCACTGTATATAACACATGAATACTGTATATAACACATGGGCACTGTATATATAACACATGGGCACTGTATATATAACACATGGGCACTGTATATATAACACATGGGCACTGTATATATAACACATGGGTACTGTATATATAACACATGGGCATTGTATATATAACACATGGGCACTGTATATAACACATGGGCATTGTATATAACACATGGGTACTGTATATAACACATGGGCACTGTATATATAACACATGGGTACTGTATATAACACATGGGCACTGTATATATAACACATGGGCACTGTATATAACACATGGGCACTGTATATAACACATGGGCATTGTATATATAACACATGGGCACTGTATATATAACACATGGGCACTGTATATAACCTATAGGCACTGTATATAACACATGGGTACTGTATATAACAAATGAATACTGTATAAAAAAACGTGGGTATTATGGCTCCTCCCCCTTCCCTCCTCACGTCACACGTCACACGTCATATGATGTCTAAGCTCCGGTTTCTTGCCCTTTCCAAAGATGGCTGCCGGTTTGTCTCTAGTGGGAGGAGCCTGACAGGGAAGTTAAAGAGACAGAACTCAAAGTCACCCTGTGTGTGCAGTAAGGAAGTTTCAGGCTGTGTGCCAGTTATTTTGTTCAGCAAGAAAGTGTCAGGCTGTGTGCTAGTTAGTGTGTGCAGTAAGAAAGTGTCAGGCTGTGTGCCAGTTAGTGTGTGTAGTAAGGAAGTGTCAGGCTGTGTGCTAGTTAGTGTGTGTAGTAAGGAGGTTTCAGGCTGTGTGCCAGTTAGTGTGTGCAGTAAGAAAGTGTCAGGCTGTGTGCCAGTTAGTGTGTGCAGTAAGAAAGTGTCAGGCTGTGTGCCAGTTATTTTGTTCAGCAAGAAAGTGTCAGGCTGTGTGCTAGTTAGTGTGTGCAGTAAGAAAGTGTCAGGCTGTGTGCCAGTTAGTGTGTGTAGTAAGGAAGTGTCAGGCTGTGTGCTAGTTAGTGTGTGTAGTAAGGAGGTTTCAGGCTGTGTGCTAGTTAGTGTGTGCAGTAAGGAAGTGTCAGGCTGTGTGCTAGTTAGTGTGTGCAGTAAGAAAGTGTCAGGCTGTGTGCCAGTTAGTGTGTGTAGTAAGGAAGTGTCAGGCTGTGTGCCAATTAGTGTGTGTAGTAAGGAAGTTTCAGGCTGTGTGCCAGTTAGTGTGGGTAGTAAGGAAGTGTCAGGCTGTGTGCTAGTTAGTGTGTGCAGTAAAAAAGTGTCAGGCTGTGTGCCAGTTAGTGTGTGCAGTAAGAAAGTGTCAGGCTGTGTGCTAGTTAGTGTTTGCAGTAAGAAAGGGTCAGGCTGTGTGCTAGTTAGTGTGTGCAGTAAGAAAGTGTCAGGCTGTGTGCTAGTTAGTGTGTGCAGTAAGAAAGTGTCAGGCTGTGTGCCAGTTAGTGTGTGTAGTAAGGAAGTGTCAGGCTGTGTGCTAGTTAGTGTGTGTAGTAAGAAAGTGTCAGGCTGTGTGCCAGTTAGTGTGTGTAGTAAGGAAGTGTCAGGCTGTGTGCCAATTAGTGTGTGTAGTAAGGAAGTTTCAGGCTGTGTGCCAGTTAGTGTGTGTAGTAAGGAAGTGTCAGGCTGTGTGCTAGTTAGTGTGTGCAGTAAAAAAGTGTCAGGCTGTGTGCCAGTTAGTGTGTGCAGTAAGAAAGTGTCAGGCTGTGTGCTAGTTAGTGTTTGCAGTAAGAAAGGGTCAGGCTGTGTGCTAGTTAGTGTGTGCAGTAAGAAAGTGTCAGGCTGTGTGCCAGTTAGTGTGTGTAGTAAGGAAGTGTCAGGCTGTGTGCTAGTTAGTGTGTGTAGTAAGGAAGTGTCACACTGTGTGCTAGTTAATGCATGCAGTGTCAGGCTGTGCGCTAGTTAGTGTGTGCTGAGATTCCCGCTGTGTGCTAGTTATTGTGTGCTGTGTCACGCTGTGTGCTAGTTATTGTGTGCTGAGTGTCACGCTGTGTGCTAATGTGCATTATGGAAATCCGTTTTCCTCCATCTTTGCACAGCGGTGTCCTGCTGGGTGTCAGCACCGCATGTGTGTACTATGTGTATTACTACTGGACACGCGTGTGTCAGGTGAGTGTGAGACCCCCCGAGAGCGACACTCTGAGAGACCTCCTCCCCACGAGTGTCACTCCGAAACCCCTCCGAGAGAGACACTCCAAGAGACTCCCCTCTGAGAGACTCCCTTGAGAGAGACACTCCGAGAGACCCCCTCCACACGAGTGACACTCCGAGAGACCCCCTCCACACGAGTGACAGTCCGAGAGACCCCCCCAGAGTGACATTCCGAGAGACCCCCCCAGAGTGACACTCCGAGAGACCCCCCCAGAGTGACACTCCGAGAGACCCCCCCAGAGTGACACTCCGAGAGACCCCCCGAGAGTGACACTCCGAGAGACCCTCCCCCGAGAGTGACACTCCGAGAGACCCTCCCCCGAGAGTGACACTCCGAGAGACCCTCCCCCGAGAGTGACACTCCGAGAGACCCTCCCCCGAGAGTGACACTCCGAGAGACCCTCCCCCGAGAGTGACACTCCGAGAGACCCTCCCCCGAGAGTGACACTCCGAGAGACCCTCCCCCGAGAGTGACACTCCGAGAGACCCTCCCCCGAGAGTGACACTCCGAGAGACCCTCCCCCGAGAGTGACACTCCGAGAGACCCTCCCCCGAGAGTGACACTCCGAGAGACCCTCCCCCGAGAGTGACACTCCGAGAGACCCTCCCCCGAGAGTGACACTCCGAGACACCCTCCCCCGAGAGTGACACTCCGAGAGACCCCCCTGAGAGTGAGACTCCGAGAGTGACACTCCGAGAGACCCCCCTGAGAGTGAGACTCCGAGAGTGACACTCCGAGAGACCCCCCTGAGAGTGAGACTCCGAGAGTGAGACTCCGAGAGACCCCCCCCGAGTGAGACTCCGAGAGACCCCCCCCGAGTGAGACTCCGAGAGACCCCCCCCGAGTGAGACTCCGAGAGACCCCCCCGAGTGAGACTCCGAGAGACCCCCCCCGAGTGAGACTCCGAGAGACCCCCCCCGAGTGAGACTCCGAGAGACCCCCCCGAGTGAGACTCCGAGAGACCCCCCCGAGTGAGACTCCGAGAGACCCCCCCCGAGTGAGACTCCGAGAGACCCCCCCCGAGTGAGACTCCGAGAGACCCCCCCCGAGTGAGACTCCGAGAGACCCCCCCGAGTGAGACTCCGAGAGACCCCCCCGAGTGAGACTCCGAGAGACCCCCCCCGAGTGAGACTCCGAGAGACCCCCCCCGAGTGAGACTCCGAGAGACCCCCCCCGAGTGAGACTCCGAGAGACCCCCCCCGAGTGAGACTCCGAGAGACCCCCCCCCCCCGAGTGAGACTCCGAGAGACCCCCCCCCCCCCCGAGTGAGACTCCGAGAGACCCCCCCCCCCCCGAGTGAGACTCCGAGAGACCCCACCCAGAGTGAGACTCCGAGAGACCCCCCCCAGAGTGAGACTCCGAGACACTCCCCCCCAGAGAGACCACTAGGGTGACAGCTGAGATCTTGTATAGAGACCCCGAGCGACAGCTGAGATCTTGTATAGAGACCCCGAGAGAGAGCGCTGAGATATTGTTTAGAGACCCCGAGAGAGAGCGCTGAAACCTTGTATAGATACTCTGAGAGAGACAGCTGAGATCTTGTCTAGAGATCCTAAGAGAGAGAGCTGAAAACTTGTATAGAGACCCTGAGAGAGACAGCTGAGATCTTGTATAGAGACTCAGAGAGAGAGACCACTGAGATCTTGTATAGAGACTCCGAGAGAGAGACCGCTGAGATATTGTATAGAGACTCCGAGAGAGAGACAGCTGAGATGTTGTATTGAGACTGACAGCTGAGACTATGTATGGAGATGAGAGTTTCCATTTCACCCTCCTATGTTTTTCAGAGACCTCGCCTGGTGTCCAGCTCTCGCCTCGGTCACTTCCTGAGGTCTCACTGTCCAGTGGTCACTGAGAGATACTGTCCGACATTCTGGTGTTTTGGGGGACGACTGCAGACCGTGCTGAGGGTCCTTCTTTTGTCCAAGCCCCCTGTGCACTATAGAAAGTAAGGACAGGAGCGACAAGAAGAGCATAGAGGAGAGAAGAGACCGCTGAGATAATAGAGAGATGAAGTGAGAGAGGACAGGTTATGAAAGCAGAGATGAGTTAAGAGTAGCTAGCAGATCGGTAGATGAGAGAGCAGAGAGGTAGATGAGAGAGCAGAGAGGTAGATGAGAGAGCAGATCGGTAGATGAGAGAGCAGATCGGTAGATGAGAGAGCAGATCGGTAGATGAGAGAGCAGATCGATAGATGAGAGAGCAGATCGATAGATGAGAGAGCAGATCGATAGATGAGAGAGCAGATCGGAAGATGAGAGAGCAGATCGGTAGATGAGAGAGCAGATAGGTAGATGAGAGAGCAGATAGGTAGATGAGAGAGCAGATAGGTAGATGAGAGAGCAGATAGGTAGATGAGAGAGCAGATAGGTAGATGAGAGAGCAGATAGGTAGATGAGAGAGCAGATCGGTAGATGAGAGAGCAGATCGGTAGATGAGAGAGCAGATCGGTAGATGAGAGAGCAGATCGGTAGATGAGAGAGCAGATCGGTAGATGAGAGAGCAGATCGGTAGATGAGAGAGCAGATAGGTAGATGAGAGAGCAGATCGAGAGAGCAGATAGGTAGATGAGAGAGCAGATCGGTAGATGAGAGAGCAGATCGAGAGAGCAGATAGGTAGATGAGAGAGCAGATAGGTAGATGAGAGAGCAGATAGGTAGATGAGAGAGCAGATAGGTAGATGAGAGAGCAGATAGGTAGATGAGAGAGCAGATAGGTAGATGAGAGAGCAGATCGGTAGATGAGAGAGCAGATCGGTAGATGAGAGAGCAGATCGGTAGATGAGAGAGCAGATAGGTAGATGAGAGAGCAGATAGGTAGATGAGAGAGCAGATCGGTAGATGAGAGAGCAGATCGGTACATGAGAGAGCAGATAGATAGATGAGAGAACAGAGAGGAAATTTTCAGAGAAATAGGAAAAACAATATATTGCCAAGACAAAAGAGATAGCAGAGAGGTCAGAGGGATGGTGGTCCATACATAGTCATCTGGTTATCGTTTTGTTGAATGGTTGTCCATACATAGTAACCTGTGGTCATTTTGTTAGATGGAGGTCCATACCTGGTGGACGTTTTGTTGGATGGAGGTCCATAGTAGTCACTTGGTGGTCTTTTTCTTGAATACAGGTCTTTACCTTGTTATCTGATGGTTGTTTTCTTAAATGGAGGTCCATACATAGTCACCTGGTGGTCATTTTGTTGGATGGCAAGTGCAAACACAGTTGGCATTGCTATCCAGCTGCCAAGACAGTGGGCAATCCGGCTGCCTATGATGTCAAGAAATGAGGCATATGAAGTCCACTGACTGCAAGTAAAGGGGGTGACCTGGATAAGACACTGCCACTGATGCAGGTTCCTGTCCCTAGAGATAGCCTACTTGGCGACCCCAACAGAGACCCATTTGAAGACACAGTTTGGTTGGCACTGGTCCTCTTCAGCAGAGGGATGGAATTTATCTTGTCGTATTGTTTTGACATTCTAGTGCTGGCTATTGTGGTGAAAGTGGCCTTTATCCTTGCTCCCTTGTTTAAGCTTGTTTTTTGGGTGACATTGAGCCTTTAACATTGTCTCCTTGTTTTTTGGGTGACATTGAGCCTTTATTTGGATCTTTTAAGACTTGTTGTTTGGGTTATAGTGGGCCTTGTTGTTGGAGTGACCTTTAACCTTCTGTCTTTTGGACATTATAGGACTAGTTGTTGATATGACAGTGAACCTTTAACCATGCCTTCTTATTCTAACAGTATAGGGCTTATTGTTGGTGTCAGTGATCCTTTATCCTTATCGTCTAATACAGAGGTTGGCGGTTAAGTAACCGTGTTTTTTTTAACCACATCTTGTCATTGTAGGGCTTGTGATTGGGTGGCAGTGGATCTTTATCCTTTTTTTTTTTTATATATATATATATATTTTTTATTTCAGAAAAATTTATAGATTGTTCCATATATACATTCTTGCTTTATCAAACAGTATTATCTACTTGGGGAGAGCAGTGGACATCATTACTGGGGGGAAAAAGAGTCCCTTAGTGGAACCAACCCACTCATTTACTTATTGAGTCAACATATATTTATCCCATAAATGCCAATTGGAAGTTAATCCTTTTCTTCTTTTTTTTTTTTTTTTTTTTATTCAGGACAGACAGAATAGTACATTTGAAGTTTGTTACATCTTTCTTTAAATCACATACATTACATTATATACCATGTTACAATATCCATAAGGACTTGTTTTACTGGCTAATAACCCTGATATATTTATTTTAAACAAAGTAACCTGCTAGTTTATCTAATCTGTCTGTCTACTCCATTTTCCCCCCAAAAATAAAAATATATATATATACAGTCAGGTCCATAAATATTGGGACATCGACACAATTCTAATCTTTTTGGCTCTATACACCACCACAATGGATTTGAAATGAAACGAACAAGATGTGCTTTAACTGCAGACTTTCAGCTTTAATTTGAGGGTATTTACATCCAAATCAGGTGAACGGTGTAGGAATTACAATAGTTTGTATATGTGCCTCCCACTTTTTAAGGGACCAAAAGTAATGGGACAGATTAACAGTCATAAAACAAACTTTCACTTTTTAATACTTGGTTGCAAATCCTTTGCAGTCAATTACAGCCTGAAGTCTGGAACGCATAGACATCACCAGACGCTGGGTTTCATCCCTGGTGATGCTCTTCCAGACCTCTATTGCAACTGTCTTCAGTTCCTGCTTGTTCTTGGGGCATTTTCCCTTCAGTTTTGTCTTCAGCAAGTGAAATGCATGCTCAATCGGATTCAGGACAGGTGATTGACTTGGCCATTGCATAACATTCCACTTCTTTCCCTTAAAAAACTCTTTGGTTGCTTTTGCAGTAAGCTTCGGGTCATTGTACATCTGCACTGTGAAGCGCCGTCCAATGAGTTCTGAAGCATTTGGCTGAATATGAGCAGATAATATTGCCCGAAACACTTCAGAATTCATCCTGCTGCTTTTGTCAGCAGTCACATCATCAACAAATATAAGAGAACCAGTTCCATTTGCAGCCATACATGCCCACGCCATGACACTACCACCACCATGCTTCACTGATGAGGTGGTATGCTTTGGATCATGAGCAGTTCCTTTCCGTCTCCATACTCTTCTCTTCCCATCACTCTGGTACAAGTTGATCTTGGTCTCATCTGTCCATAGGATGTTGTTCCAGAACTGTGAAGGCTTTTTTAGGTGTTGTTTTGGAAAACTCTAATCTGGCCTTCCTGTTTTTGAGGCTCACCAATGGTTTACATCTTGTGGTGAACCCTCTGTATTTACTCTGGTGAAGTCTTCTCTTGATTGTTGACTTCGTCACACATACACCTACCTCCTGGAGAGTGTTCTTGATCTGGCCAACTGTTGTGAAGGGTGTTTTCTTCACCAGGGAAATAATTCTTCGGTCATCCACCACAGTTGTTTTCCGTGGTCTTCCGGGTCTTTTGGTGTTGCTGAGCTCACCGGTGCGTTCTTTCTTTTTAAGTATGTTCCAAACCGTTGATTTGGCCACACCTAAAGTTTTTGCTATCTCTCTGATGGGTTTGTTTTGTTTTTTCAGCCTAATGATGGCTTGCTTCACTGATAGTGACAGCTCTTTGGATCTCATATTGAGAGTTAACAGCAACAAATGCAAATAGCACACTTGAAATGAACACTGGAGCTTGTATCTGCTCTTTGTAAATGGGATAATGAGGGAATAACACACACCTGGCCATGGAACAGCTGAGCAGCCAATTGTCCCATTACTTTTGGTCCCTTAAAAAGTGGGAGGCACATCTTGTTCGTTTCATTTCAAATCCATTGTGGTGGTGTATAGGGCCAAAAAGATTAGAATTGTGTCCATGTCCCAATATTTATGGACCTGACTGTGTGTGTATATATATATATGTGTGTATATATATATATATATATATATATATATATATATATATATATATATATATATATATATATATATATAATGTATTGATTTATCAGCTAAATAGATATGCTAACCTTCTCCTACCTCTGTCTTCCCGCCTCAGGGTCATCTTCCCCCGGTCATCGGCTCCCACCCCACACATCTCTTACAATTATAAGTTAATGACTGATAAGTGATATGCCCGTGTATTCCACCCACCGACCACATATATCTAGAAATCAAGGTATTGTGTCTGCTATAGAGTGCGACATGCGTTCGTTCATTGCAATATAATTTATTTTGGAGTTAATAACTGCAAATTCTAGTGTCCTTGACTTCCAATTCCTTGCTATGTTACATAGTAATTTTGGTTGAAAAAAGACTTTAGTCCATCAAGTTCAACCTTTTTTGATCTCCTCTGATCTGCAATACGCAAATTTATTGTTAATTGAACCAGAGGAAGCAAACCGAAAAAAAAAAAAAAAAACAGTGAAACTTTGCCAATTGTCTCAACAGGGAAAAAAATATAAAATTCCTTCCTGACCCCAGATACTGGCGATCGGATTAATCCCTGGATCAATACTCCCCATATATTTATCCACGAAAGCCCTTAATGCCCTTTTTATTTAAAAATATATCCAATACCTTTTTAAAGTTATCTATCGAATCCGCTGTCACCACCTCCTCTGGTAGAGAATTCCACAGATTAACCAGCCTTACTGTGAAGAACCCTTTTCTCTTTTTAAGGTGGAATCTTTTTATTTCTAACCTCAGGATGTCCTCTTGTCTGTGGAAAACCTCTTGTCACAAAAAAGTTCCTGTGACAAATCTTTATATTGACCCTGGATGTATTTATATAAGGTAATCATATCTCCTCTTAGGGGACTTTTTTCTAGAGAACATAAGTGTAATTTGGTTAGTCTTTCTTCATAACCTAGCCCCTCCATTCCCCTTATTAGTTTTGTTGCCCTCCTCTGTACCTTTTCCAGCTCTAAAATGTCCTTTTTATGAAGTGGTGCCCAAAATTGTACTCCATATTCCAAATGATGGCATACTAGAGATTTGTATAGTGGGAGGATTATATTTGCTTCCCTGGCTTCTATACCCTTCTTAATACATGCTAATATTTTATTTGCCTTTGCAGCTGCTGCTTGGCTTTGAGCACTGTTACCTAGGTGGTTGTCTACTAGTACTCCCAAATCCCTTTCAATATCTTATAACCCCAGGTTTGCTACATTAAGAATATAAATTGCATGGCTATTTTTCCTTCCCAGATGCATAACCTTACATTTATTCATATTAAATCTCATCTGCCATTTAGATGCCCATTCCTCTAATTTATGCAAATCCCTTTGGAGGGAGAGTACATCATTTTCTGATTTAATTACCTTGCACAATTTTGTGTCATCAGCAAAAATGGAGACACCACACTCAATTTCCACTTCCAAGTCATTAATAAATATGTTAAAAAGTAGGGGACCTAATACTGAACCCTGAGGAACCCCACTTACCACATTAGTCCAATCAGAGTATGTTCCATTTACAACAACCCTTTCCTTCCTTTCTTTTAGCCAGCTCTCAACCCATAAGCAAATATTTATGGCAATTCATGTATCCCTTTGTTTCCTCAATAGTCTCCCATGTGGCACTGTATCAAAAGCTTTTGCAAAATCCAAATAGACTACATCAACTGAGTTGCCTTGATCCAAGTTCCTACTAACCTCCTCATAGAAACTAATTAGATTTGTTTGACATGACCTATCCTTCATAAATCCATGTTGACTCCTACTTATAATCCTGTTTGAATAGACCTATTCCTGTATATTATCCCTTATTAACACTTCTAAAGGCTTTCCCACTACAGAAGTGAAACTAATTCCCCCGGATTTGCTCTTGCTCCCTTTTTAAATATAGGTATCACATCAGCTTTTCTCCAGTCATCTGGTAGAGACCCTGAGTTGAGTGAATCCTAAAAAATTAAATATAATGGTTTGGCTATTACAGAACCCAGCTCCCTCTGTACCCTTGGATGTATTTTCCATCAGGACCCGGGGCTTTAGTAACATTTATTTTTTCCAACCTCTTTTGGATTACTTCCTGTGTTAACCAATTATTTGGCAAAGGTAGCTTCCTTCCTCGCCTTCTTCCCATTAATATACTTAAAAAATATTTTAGGGTTAGTCTAAAATAAGCTCCAGTATAACCTGGGCCAGATAATGATCCCTGAGTGTACTCAAGAACCTGCTCCCCTTAGCTGAGCTGCTGGTCTCATTTATCCAGTTTATTTCAGGGTATTTATAATCTCCCATTATTAGAACTTGCCCGTGCTTAGCTGCATTTCCAATCTGTAATAATAATAATTGTATTTCCTCACTTTCAGCTATATTTGGGGGTTTATAGCATACTCCTACTAATATTCTTTTAGAATTTGCTGCTCCGCTATGTGGCTTTTGGTTGCGAGGAGTAGGGATTGTAATAATTTATTTTGTGACTTTGAAAGGGTTAATACTGTCCTCCCTAGTAGGCAAATCTCTGCTTTAAGTTGTATTTTCTGGGAAAATAGGCTAGAGGCTAAGGCTTGGATCTTAGATCTGTGCCCATGTGTTCTGTGCTATTGGGCATAGCCACCATATATGTATAAAGGATCCAGTAGTTGGACATCCTCTAAAATAATGTGGGTTATCTGTATTCTTCCATTTTGCTATTTTCTCAGGTGGTAGTGGAAGCTAATCCTTTTCTTGACGGACAAATTATATTATTATCATTCATTTGCTCTCTATTTAGAGTTACTAGACTTATCACTTCTTTCCAAGATGGAATTGAAGTCTTTTATCAAGAGCGATTTTAGGATATGAGAAATTAAATATTTGCCTTGAGACGCTATTTTATCAATGTCTATATGAAATAAGTCAGTCAAGTACAGTCTGGGGAGAACACTGTACCTTCTTACCCACTTTTTTAGATAACTGCAGGAAACAATATGTCCAAATAGGATTGAGGCATTTATTGCAGATTTTTTTTTTTAAACTAAATTAAATGCCTTAGACCATACTTTTAATTTTAATTCTAATTCCCAATATTTTATTCCTCTGGATTTAGTAAAAGGGAGGAGTGTATATCACTATTTTGCTACATTTTGAAATGATATGGAAATCATCCTCTTTAATTAGTAGTTCTTCTATATACAATAATTTACTCCTATTCAATCTCATATCCTAAGAGCAGAAGGCGCTTCTCTATAGCCATGAGAACTTTTTTAGATCATATTTTGTCTGAATCTCCCTTAAATTCAATAGAGAACCATTAGAATATAAGTCTGCTATATATGCTACACCCTTGTTTTAAGAACTTGTACATCCATATTACTATCCCTAGAAACTAGTATTTCTATAGGAGCAGACAAAGATGGAACATTCACCAAAACAAAAACTTAACCAAAATGTAACCAGTGATCTAAGATTCCCTGGGAAGTCCCTAGGCAATAATGGCTCAAGTTTATGAAGCCACGTAATGGTCTGAATAGGTATATCGCCAAGTTAATCTTCCTCGATCTTCTTTCATTTAGATCTTTTATTTTGGAAGTTCCAGATTTTCAATACACTGCAATAATGTTGTGTATCTCTCTTATAGATGGAGAACCCAAACCACCTTTATCAAATATTCTACTGGATATATTTTTTTTTAATCAAATTTTCTTATCTAGGTATACATAACTATCCACAAGTTGTTGAATTATCTTGATATTTCTGTTTGATATTCTTTCAGGGAGGCCCCTAAATATATATGTAATTTTTGGGATTATGCTCATATTAATGGCAGCTATCCTAGCTGATCAAGTTAAATTTAGATGTCTCCAAGCATATAAAGTTTCTCTAATTTGGTTTGATACTATTTTAAGATTGTTCCTAACTTGGTTCTTTATTTGAAATATAAATGTAATACCCAAATGGGTAATGTCTTTAGATTTGCAATTATACGGGTATAACTTCGCTAATCTCTCTTTTGTATCCCAATTTATCCCTCTAGTTAACATATCAGTTTTAGTATAGTTCATTTTAAAGTATGAAGTATTACCAAATTCTCTTAAGATTTTTTCAAGATTTGCACAGGTATGCTAATGATTAGTTAGCGTTAGGACAATATCGTCGGTGAAAAGCATGATTTTATATTCTTCATTCCCTATTCTTACTCCTTTTAATGTCTTCTGAGTGTCTAATACTTTTCGGCAGTGGTTCAATGAATAATGTACATAACAAAGGAGAGAAGGGGCATCCTTGGTGCGTGCCATTGCTTATTATAAAGTTTTGGGATTCAGCCTCCGGGACAACTATCCTTGCACTGGCGTTCGTATAGAGAGCTTTGTTCATTTTATTAGAAAACTCTCCTAATCCAAACTTTTCTAGAACAGCCTCTAGAAATTCCCAGCTGACCCTGTCAAATGCTTTTTCAGCATCAATAGACAGGATCAGTGTGGGTATTTCTTTTTCTTTTAATAAGATGCATTAGATCAGCTAGGTGCCGTGTGTTGTCTGAGGCTTGCCTTACTTTTATGAACCCTGTTTGATCCAAGTAAATTAACTTGGAGATTATCAGCCTTATTAAATTGCGAGTCTGCCAGTTGAATAGGGCTCTATATAAGCACACAGCATATTGTTTTACAGAAGTTTTTAGTTAGTGAAGATCTTGCTGTTGGATAGAAGTTCACTAACTAAAAACTTCTGTAACTTCGTATTTTTGTGACCTTGTATAATTTCTTCTATGCTCCGCAGGTCATAATTCTTGTTTTCAAAAGTCGTACGCTCTTGTGTTTTGTGCGCCTCGGGGTCGTGTAGCCTCGTTTTTCATTTTTTTCGGACGCCATTTTTTTTCTCGCTTAGCTGATTTTCAAGTGGCGAAACGGTTTAATTTCAACTTTAATTTACGTGCAACTTCACTCCCAGGCATCCTAGCTGTCCCACCGTGCTGTGTGTGATGTTTTGTTTATATTTTGTGGTGTTTTTGTATGTGCGTGTTTCGGCCGTTAACTTATTTTTGCGACCTTGTAATTATTAAGTCCTGCGGCTCTTTTTTTTTGTCAAAGTCCTGCTTTTGTGGCTTTTTTTTTACTGAGTTTGAGGCGCCGTAGAGCCTCCACCTCCGCAAATGTGGCCCCTCGCTTTGCAAAGGGCTGCTTTTGCGGCCTGCAATGAGCTTTCGGGTCATTGTAGCTGACGTGGGAGGCTCCACCTCCGCATTTGCTGCCCGAACTTTGCGTGACGACAACTGGCAGTTTGACAATTATAATATGTGATATCTTTTGTGATACATCCTCTGTTTTAAGTGTTTTCTTTTTACCCTTGTAGTTAAAAGTTTTGTTACCTTTGCTTGTTACACTTTTCAAATATCTGTGAAATTAACTAAATACCAAATTATCGAACTATAATAAATGAATTGTGTATTCTTCATATGTGTGTTTGTGAGTAATAGTTAACTCACTGGGTCTACATTGAACTAATTGCAAAGTAGTGTTTAATAATAATATATGTTTAGTTTATTACCCCTTTTTCTATCCCATTTTTATTCCTTTTTAGAGTGCAAAATATTATCAATCATATTTACAAATGTGCCTTTCCAATATTTTATATGTTATCACTGGTATTAAATGCACCATTTCTCTATGGTCAACTCTACTTTTGTGGTCTAATAGTGAAATTCCATTCAGCAACCAACAAATACTATTTTTAAATACAAGAAAAACTAAAGAAAAGGAAATAGTGAAACTAAAAAAATAAAATAAATGCATAGCGCTAAATCCTCTCTTGTGACTTTAGAACTATATCAGTCCTTAAAATTATTTATGAAGAATTTCCTTTTCTCAATTTACTCTTTCCCATTCAGGTGATTTAAGTCTAAGTTCCACTTTTTCGTTGCTTGTTAAATCCCTGGGCATATTCCAGCTCTGTAACAAAGACAGTCCTTCTTGCACTGTATCAGCCTTATGCCAGTTCTTCAAAATCATAAGAATACTAAGGAGACTTCCATTTGTATCTAATTTCTTCCCCTCTTAAAATGTGTTTTATAGAAGCATATTATATTCTCTTTGCTAATGTATATGGCAATATATATACATAAACACTTTAATTTTCTCATATGGACTATCCATGATTTTTTTTATATAGCAAGCTTGGATAATTACATATTTGAAGGGTAGAAAATGTATTCTCATGATATCGTCTCTTGCACTTGATTTTTATATATTTTTTGGGAGCGGTATCCTGTGGATTGCATCTATTTTGCTATCTTCTTTTGGAAAATCAGGTATTAGTTGGTGGAGCATTTCTCCAACAAATGTATCTAAATCTTGATTGAATATATTTTCTGCTATCTCTCGAATTCGGTTATTGTACTTTCTAGATCTATCTTCCAAACTGTATATTTTTTTTATTGAGCTCCTCTATTTTACCTTCTAAAGAATGTACATATTTTTTTTTCTTTTTGAATGTTTTTTTTTATTGAGGACAGATATAGTAAATATTACAACATCAAGATATATCCAATTTTTATACAGGTCTAAAAGCTGGAGTTGGTGACCTAAATATACATAAATAGTTAAGGTTCTCAGTTGAACACTAGAGGCTATGTCATATATTTCAGATCTTAATGTATTAGTATATTATAGTCCTAACTATTTATTTCTTTGTATTTTTTGTGTCATTTAAAATCTTTTAGATCCTTATTAATTCTGAAGTTTTAGTAAACCGTATATATAAACATTGTAAATAGTCAAAATTTTACTAAATTAATATACAACTGTTTTGTGTAGTAATAGTTCAGCAGGTTAAAAGAATCTAATTTAATGTTGAGAAGCATATTCTTAACTTTAGGAAATTTAAGAAAATACAGGTAGTAGGGAGTAAAGGATTGGGTGGGAAGGGGTTCTATGATGGTCCAGCTAGTTTCGTTCTTATCTGTAATTTATTGGGAGTGTATTTTGTAAGTGTTTCAGCTACCTACAGGGAGTGCAGAATTATTAGGCAAATGAGTATTTTGACCACATCATCTTCTTTATGCATGTTGTCTTACTCCAAGCTGTATAGGCTCGAAAGCCTACTACCAATTAAGCATATTAGGTGATGTGCATCTCTGTAATGAGAAGGGGTGTGGTCTAATGACATCAACACCCTATATCAGGTGTGCATAATTATTAGGCAACTTCCTTTCCTTTGGCAAAATGGGTCAAAAGAAGGACTTGACAGGCTCAGAAAAGTCAAAAATAGTGAGATATCTTGCAGAGGGATGCAGCACTCTTAAAATTGCAAAGCTTCTGAAGCGTGATCATCGAACAATCAAGCGTTTCATTCAAAATAGTCAACAGGGTCGCAAGAAGCGTGTGGAAAAACCAAGGCGCAAAATAACTGCCCATGAACTGAGAAAAGTCAAGCGTGCAGCTGCCACGATGCCACTTGCCACCAGTTTGGCCATATTTCAGAGCTGCAACATCACTGGAGTGCCCAAAAGCACAAGGTGTGCAATACTCAGAGACATGGCCAAGGTAAGAAAGGCTGAAAGACGACCACCACTGAACAAGACACACAAGCTGAAACGTCAAGACTGGGCCAAGAAATATCTCAAGACTGATTTTTCTAAGGTTTTATGGACTGATGAAATGAGAGTGAGTCTTGATGGGCCAGATGGATTGGCCCGTGGCTGGTATCATCAAAGATGAGCTTGTGGGGCCTTTTCGGGTTGAGGATGGAGTCAAGCTCAACTCCCAGTCCTACTGCCAGTTCCTGGAAGACACCTTCTTCAAGCAGTGGTACAGGAAGAAGTCTGCATTCTTCAAGAAAAACATGATTTTCATGCAGGACAATGCTCCATCACACGCGTCCAAGTACTCCACAGCGTGGCTGGCAAGAAAGGGTATAAAAGAAGAAAATCTAATGACATGGCCTCCTTGTTCACCTGATCTGAACCCCATTGAGAACCTGTGGTCCATCATCAAATGTGAGATTTACAAGGAGGGAAAAGAGTACACCTCTCTGAACAGTGTCTGGGAGGCTGTGGTTGCTGCTGCACGCAATGTTGATGGTGAACAGATCAAAACACTGACAGAATCCATGGATGGCAGGCTTTTGAGTGTCCTTGCAAAGAAAGGTGGCTATATTGGTCACTGATTTGTTTTTGTTTTGTTTTTGAATGTCAGAAATGTATATTTGTGAATGTTGAGATGTTATATTGGTTTCACTGGTAAAAATAAATAATTGAAATGGGTATATATTTGTTTTTTGTTAAGTTGCCTAATAATTATGCACAGTAATAGTCACCTACACACACAGATATCCCCCTAAAATAGCTAAAACTAAAAACAAACTAAAAACTACTTCCAAAAATATTCAGCTTTGATATTAATGAGTTTTTTGGGTTCATTGAGAACATGGTTGTTGTTCAATAATAACATTAATCCTCAAAAATACAACTTGCCTAATAATTCTGCACTCCCTGTATCTCCAACTTTAGTTTAATTGGTCCAAACCGTTTCTGACTCCATTCTCCATCTTTCCTAATAAATTATTGTTTAATATCTCCTAATTCATGGTGTCCCAGTGATACATCCTGGTCATGATAACCAGGGTTTCCAGATATCTATAACCTTAGGGAATGAGTTTGCCAGAATATTGGTCATCCTTTCCTTTATGTAGATGTAGTTAATTTTGTTGATCAGTTCTTGGAAATTTATATTACTTTCTTTCCATGTTATGTCAATAACATTTTTGGCAGCTAATAAAATTAGCTGAGCAAGTTTATTCCCTGTGTGGTCAGATCTGTAAATGTAGTGCCTAGTAGACAAGAGTATTTTGCCGGTTTCAGTGGGCTCTTGAGTAAGTCTGATATTAGTTTCATGGTTGTGAGCCAAAATTTCTGAACTACAGGACATCTCCACCATGTGTGTATAACGTCTCCCTGCATTTGACATCCTCTAAAGAAATGTTCTTTGGTAAGGTCGATTTTTTTTGGTTTTTTTTTGTTATCCTTTTAGGAGTCAAATGGTGCAGAATCTTAATGGATGTTTCCAAAAGGCTGTAGTTAATCAATCCATTAGTAAGGTTTGAGCAAACTGTGTACCATTGACTGTTGTCCCAAACCTGATCTAGATCCAACTCCTATTTTAGCATAAAATAAGGCTTTTGATCACTAGATGGGTGTAACGGAGCTGGGACACGCAGTCCAAAATCTCCGCTGGTATACGATAAAATACCCACGAGGCACTACAGTCTCACCATTCCCGACCTCCCATATTGGACGACACACAATTTGGGAGTCAAATGAATACTGACTTTATTTTGTCATTGCAGAACTATATATACATCTCTTTGGCCACAGGCAATACACATGCCCATATTTGGCTACACACAATACACACAAAGAGAACAATAGGGGGGTCACACCTCCCTGGCAACTTTGATACAATCAGACACTGATTCAATTACACCTCTTTGTTCTTATCAGAGAATTAAAACACCTTGGAAAATGCAAGGATCCTTTACAACTTTCTTATCTCTTGAATCTCTGTAATAGGATTATCTATTAGCCTAGGTCTGCAAAAGTCTGGCTAATATTCTGCAGAGCATCAACCAGCATACATATTGTAGGATCATATTTTAACCAAGAATAATCATAAAACAGGGTAAAACAGTGATGGGTTCCGCTACACACCTCCCCCGTGACCATAAGCCGGCATACACGGTCTGATCCCAACGGATCGGCCTGGGGATGTCCGGACAAAAGTATTTGTTGGTCAATTCTCTAGTTTGACAACCCATTAGCATTACTGCAATTCACATTTACTCACATTTCCCATATCCCCAGATAGCTGGGATCTGAGCGCACAAAACCACCGAATAGCTCTCAGATCCTCTTCACACAGTTCAATTGCCATGTAGCTAAAGTCTTTCCCATAGTCTTTCATCATATGAATGGGCTCCATGGCATAGCTATCTGGGGTATCACCGCTCCCACAGGGCAAGTACAGAATGACCCCCCTGTATGTAAAGGGCCAGAATGAGTGACTTACACTCTGGTATGGCCGAACACTGGTTCCAAAGGGCAATATGTACCAGGGCCATAGTCGCAGGGCAGGAGGCTGGCAAACAGTCCTCTCCAAGCCAAGGTGGCGAAGGGCACTTCGTCACACATCTCTCTTTTGGGGGGAAGTCTAACCAGGTACCTGGATATTTTGCTGGGGTGATGGGGCAACACGCTGAGGGGACTTGAGGGGCAGAGGCCAGCGGCACTCTGCCCTGATGCCAGCTCTTCTGCTGGTATAACCTGCAGGACATCCTGCTCTGTACAAGCGACAAAGGGAGGGCAGAGGCCGACTGCACTGTGCCCCGCTGTCAGCACTTCTGCTGGGGTACTTGGTACATATTTCGGCTCAGTAGCCAGGGAAACGTGGGGGTCAGTGGGGGTTAACATTTCCTCTGTTAACCCTGTGGCCACATTAGAAGTTAGCTGGGGAGGGGAATTTGTACTTACCCCCTCCTCCGGTTGTCCCAGTGACGGTAGTTGGGGATCTGGACAAGCTGTGGGCGCAGAGACCACGGTCCCATCTGCGCCGTCTGGGAGATTGGTGTCTCCCCTGGTTTGTGTAAACTGTCGCTGGGGGGGAAGGACGACACCTTCTGCCCCCTGTGTTTCACACTGCCGCTGGGGGGGAAGGACGACACCTTTGGCCCCCTGGGGTACCCACTGCCGCTGTGGAGGAAGGTCGACACCTTCTGCTCCCTGGGGTACACACTGCCGCTGGGGGGGAAGGACGACACCTTCTGCCCCCTGGGGTTCACACTGCCGCTGGGGATGAAGGACGACACCTTCTGCCCCCTGGGGTTCACACTGCCGCTGAGGGGGAAGGACGACACCTTCTGCCCCCTGGGGTTCACACTGCCGCTGAGGAGGAAGGACGGCCCCTTCAGCTCCCTGGGGTACACACTGCCGCTGAGGGGGAAGGACGACACCTTCTGCCCCCTGGGGTTCACACTGCCGCTGGGGGGAAAGGACGACACCTTCTGCCCCCTGGGGTTCACACTGCCGCTGAGGGGGAAGGACGACACCTTCTGCTCCCTGGGGTACACACTGCTGCTGGGGGGAAAGGATGACACCTTCTGCCCCCTGGGGTACACACTGCCGCTGGGGAGGAAGGACGACACCTTCGGCTCCCTGGGGTACCCACTGCCGCTGTGGAGGAAGTTCGACACCTTCTGCTCCCTGAGGTACACACTGCCGCTGGGGGGGAAGGACGACACCTCCTGCCCCCTGGGGTTCACACTGCCGCTGAGGGGGAAGGACGACACCTTCTGCCCCCTGGAGGGCCGGTAGAGAGACCTCGGTCCCATCTCTACCTGCCATCTGGAGGTCATCCCAGGACCAGTCAATGAAGTCTGGTTCTGCTTGTCGAGTAGGTTGGGGCTGCACAAGGCTGAGCAGGTGTTGGTAGTCCTGCTCCAGCTCCCACTCTCTCGTTACCAGGTGGGTCATGTCTTTGCTCACCTCGCCTTCATCATCCCAGACATACATGCCCATCCGGTAGTCGTAGATGTCCCAAAACCTAGACCCCTCCGTGCTGCCAAGATCAATATCGTCCTCCAAGGCATCCCATAATAAACCCGGGCCATCATAATCATCCCCCTCCGGTAAGTCGTGTTCAGCCGTCCAGGGGGTAAGTCGAACGGTATACCACCAGAGGGCCTGGTATGCATTGTCTAGCCAGATCTCTCGCCATACCAGGGTCTCTAGTCTTGTCACCCACTCATCCAGGGGCTGCTCTCCCAATAGATACATCCGCATCGCCACACGCTTCTGTAGCCGCTGCTCATCACTGGGGAGACTCTCACCTCGCCGCCATTGGGCATCTTGCAGGGCATCATACCAGAGTTCCATTCTGTCTGTTTCCCTGTAGTCTGCGGCCTCCTTCTCATCCTCATCATGGAACGCTGTCCGAAAACTAGCCGGTTCCATCCTGCTGTAGCCAGGGGCGCTGTACGGATACTAGCGTTGCCCTCAATCTGTACTCCACGGAATGGTGTCTCCTGTAGCTGTCCTTCTGACCGTGGGAACAATTCCACCACTTGCCAACAAATGTAACGGAGCTGGGACACGCAGTCCAAAATCTCCGCTGGTATACGATAAAATACCCACGAGGCACTACAGTCTCACCATTCCCGACCTCCCATATTGGACGACACACAATTTGGGAGTCAAATGAATACTGACTTTATTTTGTCATTGCAGAACTATATATACATCTCTTTGGCCACAGGCAATACACATGCCCATATTTGGCTACACACAATACACACAAAGAGAACAATAGGGGGGTCACACCTCCCTGGCAACTTTGATACAATCAGACACTGATTCAATTACACCTCTTTGTTCTTATCAGAGAATTAAAACACCTTGGAAAATGCAAGGATCCTTTACAACTTTCTTATCTCTTGAATCTCTGTAATAGGATTATCTATTAGCCTAGGTCTGCAAAAGTCTGGCTAATATTCTGCAGAGCATCAACCAGCATACATATTGTAGGATCATATTTTAACCAAGAATAATCATAAAACAGGGTAAAACAGTGATGGGTTCCGCTACAATGGGGTTTTAAAAGTTTCATATAGGGACCCTAGTATTACTTTGGTGAGGGGCATATTTTTGCAGATTGTTGTCAACCAGGATGCTTTGGGCGGGCCATATTTATTATGCATGTTGCTAACCCAATTTCTAAGTTTAGTAAAATGAAATAGTTTAGTCCCTACACATCTGATCAGAAGGAATGATGTGTTCACAAGAGAACCATTTCCCTATTCTGTCTAGTTTAGGAGAAGTCCAGAAGGCTTTTGATTCTATTGATAAGGTGCTTTGCAAAGTAGATAAAGAAAATAGTGAGGTGAGGGGTGTCAAGGAGTGAGCTAAATGATGTTTAGATTTGGCCCATCTCCAGGTTTTTAGAGTGAGATTAATCATTTGGTTATGATATTTGGATTTGAGGGTGTTAGGGTAAGGGGACCACAAAACTTCCCCCCACGTTAAAGGAGTCATCTGGATGTTTTCTATGAAGATCCAACTGGGTTGATATTTGGTTGAATGTGTGAGGTATAAATGCTAATTGAGCTGCATTGTAATAGCGGGCAAAGTTGGGGCAAGATAATCCCCCCTTTGACTTGTGTCTGTACATTATTTTTTTTGCAATTCTGGGAGGGCTGTTTCTCAAAATAAATTTAAACACTTGAGTTTAAAAGCTGGCTAGTTCCTTATTATTTATTGAAATAAAGTAGTTTAGGTAGGACATTCATTTTGATGGTTGCTATGCGGCCGGTCCAGGAGATCTGTGATTTTGTTCATGATTCTCCTAATATTATCCCCAGTCTGTCTAAAAGGGATAAATCCAGATTGGTCCTTGTGGATTAGGTCAGGTAAAAAGGCTGAGTTTAATATCTCCATTCAGAAGAGAGATTGGTCTATAACGTTTTGCCTCTAAAGGGTCCCTTCTTTGGTGAATAGCGTTCGATCAGCTTGGTTCGATTCCAGGGGTATTTCTTCTCCTTTTAAGAATAGAGTTGAATAGATCAAACAAATAAGGTGAAAGAATATCAGCAACGGTCTTTATAGTAAAGGTTGGTTAGTCCGTCTGGACCCGGAGATTTCCCTGATTTTATTCCTCAAATCATGTCTTGAATTTCTTCACAGGTAACCTTCCTATTTTTAAGTTTTGAAGGTCTGTTTGGGATATCGAGGATAGGTCCAATGAATCAAAAAAGGGAGTGATCATAGAGTCAGGGATCACATTTTGGGATGAGTATATGTTTTTGTAGTGCTCTTTAAAAACAGTTTGGATCGCACAGTGGGAGTGCCAGATGATGTCCGAGTTTGAGAAATTGTAGATTGTGAAAATTTTTAGTGCAAAGTCCTGGCTAGAAGTTTATCTGGTTTATTTGCCTTCAAATAATAGAGGTGCCCTGTTCGTCTAAGTGCAAAAGAATACCATCTAGTTCCAATCTAGATTTATCAATTTCGCGTCTCAGGGAAAGGGAGGGCGATAACTGATTCTGTTTTTCTAGAGATGTAAGCAGTTTCATCAGATCTTGTTCTTTCTGGTGATATTGTTTTTTTTTATGCCTAGAGGCTAACTTGATGCAGGTACCTCATATAAAAGCTTTACGAGCCACCCATAACCAACCTGCCGACGTCTCAGGGTTGCGTTGGTGTCAAAAATAGTTTTAAGTCTAGAGAGATCTGTTCAGCGTATATAGGTATCGAGAGAAGATATTCATTAATTTTCCAAGAGTAGGGCATAGTAAGATAGTCTCAAAAACGTAGGTCTAGGTATACAGCTGCATGATCAGACCACGTACAAGGTATTATGGATGCCCTTGAGGAGCTATCAAAAATAGAGGAACTTATGAAAAGAGTGTGGATACGGGAATAATTATGAACCGGGGGAAAAAAAGTGAATTCCCTGTCCTGTGGGTGATGTCCCCTCCAGGCATCTACTAGGCTCAGTGAGTGTAGAAGTTTACTAATTTGTCCTAGTTTTCTAGCAAAGCGACCGTCTACCAACATTTTGGATTTGTCCATGGCCGGATCTAGGGCCAGATTTTGATCTCCCCTATTATGAGCTTCCCCATTCCCCATCTTCGAGTATCTTGAGGAATTGTATCAGTGCAAGGTGGGGTGATGAGGTGAGGGCATAGAAGGAGGCTAGGGAAGTCTTAACTCTTTCAGTATTATGTAAGCGTTTTTTCTCGATCTACTATTTTGGATTCTAGTTGGAACGGGAATATCCTATGAATTAGTATAGCTACCCCTTCTTTCTTCGAGATATTTGTGGTGTGATAAAACTGAGGATAATCTTTATTGAGAAATGTGGGAACTGTATCCCTAGAAAAAATAGTCTCTTGAAGGAATGTTATGGAGAGTTTAAAATGTTTTATAACCAAGAAAAGCCTTCCTATGTTTGAACTAGGAGTTGAATCCTTTGATGTTATGAGTAATTAGGGTACATGTTGTCATTTTTGTGAGGATGGGAGAGCTGGCCAGTTGAAAATTAGAGTTTTCTTACCTGTGGAGCGTACCAAGTGTCAACTGAGTTGAGTAGGTGTAGTGAATATTGGGATAACCATCATAGAGAGGGGAAGAAATTAAGAACAATACAAGTCATTAGTAACAGTTTAACATATAAACAAAACCAAGGTTGACCTATTAGCATTAAATAGTATAGTAAAATATAATGCATACTAGAAGAGCCTTTTTTCCCAGCTAATCTTGGGAAATGAGAACATGAAATTTTTATTTTTTTATCAACTAAACGAAGTTGGGGATTGTGTGACTTTTTGGGAGAAAAGTCTCGGTCGGCAGTGTGTGTGTGTTTTCAGGTGTTTTCAGTTCTAACTAGAAGAGATTAAGCTAAACTGAAATCTAATTGACAAGTAACTCGGGGATAAACAGATAACTGTGATTTGCTTTTTCATCTCTTTAGGGCCTAACTATCCTCTCATTACAAGGTAGGAGGTATCTTGAGAAGTTATTACCATTAGGGATGGGGAGAGGCAAAGAAACGTGGTCTTCATCCTTCTCAGTCATTATATTTTTACTACTATTTTAAAGTGTAGATGTGAGAGATAAGTGTGCAACAAGAAAAGCCTTTTGTTATGTACGTATTAGATTGTAGATTAGCTTTAAAGTTATAATCATTTGGCTAACCAATGTTAGTGAATGTAAGAAGCTAGAGGAGAGGGGGAAAAAGTGAGTTTAGTGGTACAACGTAACAATCAATCTGTGATAATTCTGTGTAGTCTTTTCATATCATTTTTAAAATTCTGGTAGGAAGTCAAGGAAAATAATATTGTTTCTCTATAGTATGAAAATTCTTCTCTTTAAAGTTTTTTTTTTTGAAGGTCGAGTTTATATACAGTGATGTAGATGTGTATCTTGATTGCCTCTTAAACAGAAGGAGGTCTTAACACAGTCTCTGAAAATGAAGTCCTCTTCTTGTGGCTTCAGTCCACTGTCCTTGCGGTAATGTAATGGTAGAGGGAATAATTGTGCCTCTAGCCCCAGAATGGCCATGAGATCCTCTGTAGAGCGGGCCGTGTGTTGTATTACATTGTATTGGAAGAAGAGAGCAAACGGAAATCCGGATCTATATCTGATGTTGCGTTCTATAAGGGTTTCCAGCGCCGGCTACATTAACCTGCGTTTCAGTAGTGTGGATGGGGATAAGTCTGCATAAAATTGCAGGAAGAAGCCATCTGAGCCTCTGATCTCAGACATCTTGCAGGTGGTTGGTAGGATTAGATCTCTAGACTGTTGACGTAAGAACCGGATTCTAATGTCTTTGGGTAGGTCTTGTTTCTTATTACTCTCAAGGCCCCCGTGAGCACGCTCTATTTTCCATACATGGTTTGGGTGGTCCTGAAGAATCTTATTAATCATAGTTTTCAGATCTTTTTGTAAGTCTAACATCGGCGTAGGGACTCCTCTAATTCGGATATTGAATCTTCTTGAGCGATTTTCAAGATCCTCCATTTTGTCCTCTAAGATGGTAATGCGAGAGGAATTTTAGGACATTTCTGCCATCTCACTCTTTTGGGCCTGAACTATGCTATTTGAGGTCTTTTCCAGTAATTTGGTCCTCTGCCTCAGGTCATGTATGTCTCTTTTGAAGGACTGTGACAGCTTTGTTAATATGTGTGTGTAGAAGAGCCTAAATTTGATCCATGGTTTGCTTAGTTAATTTGACTTTTGAGTTCTGAGGTTGCCATTGCAGATTCCGAATCCGAGAGATCAGAGTAACCAGAAGTAGACATCTGGATTGAGGTAAAGCAAGCTGCTGAAGTTTTGAGTTGTAACTATAATTCTTATGGCACCCTCTGTACTGAATCTGTTTTAATTGTAGAAGGGTCTAGGATAGTAATAATTTAGTATCTAATATACCATGGATAAGAAATACTGGCTTTAAAAATGCATAAAGTATAATGATAAGTTTAGTTGGATTCATAAATACCCCAAGTTAGTAGTGTGTTACTGCTACTTTTTGAGTGAGATCTTAGCAATGTCCATTAGATGGTATACGTGCATCAGAGCATATAAGGCACTATATTTGATTTAAACTCTACCAGATTATCCTCTTGCCTTTAAACATTTAAAACCTCACTTAAAACGCATCTCTATAAAGAAGCATATCACCTTCCACCCTAACACACTTATCGCCTCTCTCTCCCTCTTTTACCACTCACTATACCTAAGATTGTAAGTCTGCGAGTTTCTATCGTAAGTACTTTGGGTGCGCACCATGGACATTGGATTTCTGGCTCGGGGACAGGGCCGTCCATGCTTTGCTTTATGTTAATTTGAATTTATCTTCGTCTGAACTTATGTACAGCGCTATGGAATATGTCAGCGCATTATAAATGAACTATAATAATAATAATTTAAACAACGTGAGGATTTGAAGTTCAGTACCACTGCAGTGGTCAGTGTTGTTCTTCCCCACTTCAGGTTCTGGTGTGGAGTTAATGGTGAGGGTAATCTCTTAGAGTTTGTTTTATGAAGTTGTGAGTAGTTTTTTACTTGGGTCAGGGTAAGGTCTCTAGTCTTTTTGTATCTATAATCCCCTGGTCTTGGTTATCTGTGAGTCTCTTGGATTGTAGGTTATGGGGGTTGTAGGCCTTGTCTTTGGGTTGAAGGCCTAAACTTTATTTTTCTAGTTACTAAGAGTAACGGCAGTCAAACTCACCCAAACCGAATAGACCCTCCGATCATCAAAATCTGTCTCTTTCAGGATCATATACCAAAATAATTATCAATTCAATGAGGAGCCATGGCTATTTGCTTCTTTTCCTCAAAAGTGACCGTTTAGAATCCAGAATGTGCATATTTTAAGAGTGAATTATTATCTGTTATTAATTTATCTGTTTTTACTTCTATTTTTTCATTTGCTTTTTTTATAGATTTTGTATTTTCAGAAATCTGTCTTGAGAGATCCGACATAATATTCATATAAAATCATATAACAGATCCTTCATTGTTGAACATGTTAAAGCTTCTTCCTCCAAGGGACTTTTATCCTTATGAAATGAGGACTGAGATGATTTTCTGAGGTCGTGCGGTAGAGTTTGGTCCATTATTAGGGACTCCTTATGTGGGGTTTCTAACCCTTTACTTATTGGAGAAAAAAAGTTTGATGGTTTTGAATTCCCAGTTTTCTTTAGTTTTTGGGATTTTGTAGACATAAAAGCCTTTATTATTAGCCATCTTGTCTATACTGAGCAACAAATGATATATGGGCCTTTGTCCTTGTCCTCTCATTCTAGAGCTTGTTAGTTGGGGGACACTGAGTCTTTAACCGTGTCTCCTTATTTGGACATTATAGGGTTTGTTTTTGGGGTGGCATGGTCCATTTAACCCTGTCCTCTCCTTTTGTTGTTACAGTGAGATTATCAGCACTGTAGATGGAGGACAGATCTCTCTGGACTGGGCAATAAACGAGGGCAGTTCTCTTTCCCCCGATGACTCCACTCGTCCTATTGTCGTCTTCTTGCCTGGGCTGACTGGAAACAGTGGCCAGACCTATATCTTGCACTTAGTTAAACAGGCTAGCCGGGATGGATACCGGTAAGAGCTGTCTAGGACCATTACTTGTGGTTTATATTGTACATTAATATCTTATGTTTTTCCTGATATCTTACCCTAAAAAGGGTTGTAGACCCCGGGGAGGTGGGTACATTGATGTGTATAGTTGGGTCAGGGGCTCATTGTGTACACAATCTCATGGCTCTCATTTCTCACTTCAGGTGTGTGGTTTTTAATAATCGAGGCTTCGGTGGAGAGGAATTACTGGTGAGTCCCACGTGCATATACACTGGTCTCAGACAAAGACAACATGGCGGTCTAATATGTTTCCTGTATAATCAGTGATCATCTATACTTACTCTTCCTAATGCCTCTCTGTAATCTTCATATACACCCAGCACTCCTCCTATAATGATCATCTTCGTATACACCCAGCACTCTTCCTATAATGATCATCTTCGTATACACCCAGCACTTCTCTTATAATGATCATCTTCATATACACCCAGCACTCCTCCTATAATGATCATCTTCGTATACACCCAGCACTCCTCCTATAATGATCATCTTTGTATACACCCAGCACTCCTCCTATAATGATCATCTTCGTATACACCCAGCACTCCTCCTATAATGATCATCTTCGTATACACCCAGCACTCCTCCTATAATGATCATCTTCGTATACACCCAGCACTCCACTATAATAATAATACTCATATACAACCAGAACTCCTCTATATTACTCGTATACTATACAACCAGAAGTGCCTTTTAAAAGTATTCACCCCCTTGGCATTTTTCGTGTTTTGTTGCCTCACAACCTGGAAGTAACATGGATTGTTTGAGGATTTGCATCATTTAATTTACAGAACATGTCCCAGCTTTGGAAAGTTTTTTTTTTTTTTTTTATTGTAAAGCAAACCACAAATAGGACAAAATAACAGAACAAGTCCCTGTGCATAACTATTCACCCCCCTAAAGTCAATACTGTAGAGCCACCTTTTTGCAGAAATCACAGCTCCAAGTCGCTTTGGATAAGTCTCTATGAGCTTGCCACATCTTACCACTGGGATTTTTGCCCATTCCTCCTTGCAAGACTGCTCCAGCTCTTTCAAGTTGGATGGTTTGATCTTGTGAACAGCACCATCTTTAAGTCTGACCACAGATTTTCTATTGGATTGAGGTCTGGGCTGTGACTCGGCCATTCCAACACATTTACATGTTTCCCCTTAAACCCCCCAAGTGTTGCTTTAGCAGTGTGTTTGGGGTCATTGTCCTGCTGGAAGGTGACCCTCCGTCCTAGCCTCAAATCACGCACAGAGTGGTGCATGTTTTGCGCAAGAATATCCCTGTATTTAGCACCATCCATCTTTCCCTCAACTCTGACCAGTTTCCCAGTCCCATCCCCACAGCATGATGCTGCCACCGCCATGTTTCACTGTGGGGATGGTGCTCTTTGGGTGATGTGATGTGTTTGGTTTGCTCCAGACATAGTGTTTTCTTTGATGGCCAAAAAGTTCAATTTTAGTGTTATCAGACCAGAGCACCTTCCTCCATACATTTTGGAGTCTTCCACATGCCTTTTCGCAAACTCAAAATGTGCCATTTTGTTTTTTGCTGAAAGTAATGGCTTTCTTCTGGCCACTCTGCCATAAAGCCCAACTCTATGCAGCGTACGCTTATTGTCGTCCTATGTACAGATACTCCAGTCTCTGCTGTGGATCTCTGCAGCTCCTCCAGGGTTACCTTAGGTCTCTGTGCTGCCTCTCTGATTAATGCCCTCCTTGCCTGGTCCGTGAGATTTGGTGGGCGGCCGTCTCTTGGCAGGTTTGCTGTTGTGCCATGTTCTTTCCATTTGGTTATGATAGATTTGATAGTGCTCCTGGGGATCATCAAAGATTTGGATATTTTTTATAACCTAACACTGACTTGTACTTATCAACAACATTGTCCCTTACTAGTTTGGAGAGTTCCTTGGTCTTCATGACAGTGTTTGGTTAGTGGTGCCTCTTGCTTAGGTGTTGCAGCCTCCGAGGTGTGTATATGTAATGACAGATCATGTGCCACTTAGATTGCACACAGGTGGACATCATTTCACTAATTATGTGACTTCTGAAGGTAATTGGTTGCACCAGAGCTTTTTATGGGCTTCATAATAAAGGGGGTGAATACATACGCACATGACCATTTTCTGTTTCTAAAAAATAGTTTTATGTATATATTTTTCTCATTTCACTTCACCCACTTAGACTATTGTGTTCTGATCCACCACATAAAATTCAGATTAACAAAACATTGAACTTAAGGCTGTAATGTAACAAAATAGGTAAAATGACTGAATACTTTTGCAAGGCAATGGTACACACAGCAATTCTTAATAATAATAATAATAATACTAGTATACACCCATCACTCCTCTATAATACTCACCCTTACTTACAATCAGCACTCCTCTATAATAATCATCCAGTTCTCCTTATTAATAATAATAATAATTATTATTTTTATTATTATTATTATTATTAATATTATACTCATATACAACCAGCACTCCTCTATAATATGTATCTTCATATACCCCAGCACTCCTCTATACTAATCATCTGCATCCAGACCTGTTACTTCTGTGAAATCCTGAAAGCAGCATATATGGTAGCAGGTATGGAGGAGACTATGGAAGCTGCCCCATCCTTGGAGCCAATATCTTTATTGATATTACTACTGTATTCGTGTTATTATATTTGGGGACATATCATGTTTCCTAGAATGTTTCCAACTCCTAACAAATGTTTGCTTTACCCTGCTGGCTCTCCCTATCCTCCCCCTGCTCTTCCCCATTCATGGCTTGCCTAATTACCTTAAATCTCCTTCTCATATGTCTCAAGATTTTCCTTCCCTCAAGTTCTCTTTCTATCTCTCTCTTCCTGTTCTTTCTCTCCCTCATACCATGTTTACATGTTTCTTTTAGTGCTGACTTTCCTATTTGCAGATTATATTATCTCACCAGACAACATATTACATCCTCCCCTCTCCCACTAAATAATAATCTTCTAACTTTCACTTTCTTCCCGACCCTTGCTATTCCTTATCTGTTCCTCCTCCCCAGGTCTCTGCCTTTTCACTCCCTTTAGATTGTAAGTAGCGAGTCTCCAGTCTTGTAGGATGCTTTAAAAAAAACAAACACTTTCTGTAGAGATTCTAAGCTCAAAATAAAGCCCTCCATTTTCTGAATTTGTTAATGCTGTATTCTCCTTGCTCTTATCCCCTGTACAGCGCTACAGAATATGTTGGCGCGATACAAATACAAGTTAATAATAATACTCCTATACACCCAGCAATTCTCTGTAATAATCATCCTCCTATAGACCCAGCACGCCTCTATAATATCATCTTCATATACACCCAGCACTCCTCTATAATATCATCTTCATATACACTCAGCACTCCTTTATCATCTTTTTATACACTTAACACTCCTCTATAATAATCATCCCCCTGTACACCCCACACTCCTCTATAATAATCATCCTCACATATACACCCAGCACTCCTCTATAGTAATCATCATCATATACAGCCAGCACCCCTTTATATAACACTCCTCTATAATAATCATCCCTACACCTCAGCACTCTTCTATAATAATAATCCTCCCATAGACAGCAGCACTCCTCTAATAATCATCCTGACATATACACCCAGCACTCCTCTATAATATTATCTTCATATACACCTAACACTCCCAAAATAACCATCCTCACATATACACCCAGCACTCCTCTATAATACTCCTCCTCATATACACCCAGTACCGCTCTATAATATCATCTTCATATATACCCAGCACTCCACTATAATAATCATTCTCCTATACACAGAGCAGTCCTCTATAATAATCATCCCCACATATGCACACAGCACTCCTATAATATCATCTTCATATAAACCCAACACTCCTCTATAATGATCATCTTCATATACACCAGTACGCCACTATATAATATCATCTGCATATACACACATAAATACTCTACAATAATCGTCCTCACATATAAACCCAGCACTCCTCTTTAATACTTATCCTCATATACACCCAGCACTCCTCTATAATATCCTCCTCATATACACCTAGCACTCCTCTATAATATCATCTTCATATATACCCAGCACTCCTTAATAATAATCATTCTCATATACATGAGCACTCCTCTATAATATCATCTTCATATATATACCCAGTACTCCTCTAGAATGATGATCTTCATATACACCAGCACTCCTCTATATCATCCTCATATATACCCAGCACTCCTCTATAATATCATCCTCATATATACCCAGCACTCCTCTATAATATCATCTTCATATACACCCAGCACTCCTCTATGATAATCATCTTCATATATACACCCAGCACTCCTCTATAATAATCATCTTCATATACACTAGCACTCCTCTAGAATATCATCTTCATATATATCCATACATACTCTACAATAATCATCCTCACATATACACCCAGCACTGCTCTTTAATACTCACCCTCATATTCTACCAGCACTCCTATATAATTGCAATCCTCATATACACCCAGCATTCCTCTATAATACTTATCCTCATATACACCCAGAACTGCTCTATAATATCATCTTCATATACATCCAGCATTCCTCTATAATACTCATCTTCATATACAACTGGCACTCCTCTAGAATAATCATATTCACCCAGTACTCCTCTGTAATAATAATCATCCTCACATATACACCTAGCACTCCTCTATAATACTCACCCTCATATATAACCAGCACTCCTCTGTAATACCCATTTCATACACCCCCACACTCCTCTATAATACTCATCCTCCTATATTCTCAGCACTCCTCTGTAATACTCATCCTCATATACACTCTAATAATAATCATCATACTGCTATATATCCAGCACTCCTATAATCTTCTTCATATACACCCAGCAGTCCTCTTTAATACTCATCCTCATGTACACCCAGCACTGTTCTATAATACTAACCTTCATATACACCCCACACTCCTAAAATAATCATCCCTGCATATACAGCCAGCACTCCTCTATAATACTCATCTTCCTATACGCCCAGCACTCCTCTATAATAATCATCCTCTCCTATACCTGCAGCCTTTTGCATTCCTAGTCGCCCTACACAAGCCAATATTGGCCAATGTTTTATCTGTCCATGACATATATATACAGTATATATATATATATATATATATTGCAATATTCCTATCCATATCTTCCTCACCCTCCTCTGGAATTATAGCCCAAAATATGAAGAAAATGGTATAAATGACTTGTTCACATCTTGTTAGACTCCTCGGACTTTCTGTGCCGCCAACACTGAAGATCTAGAGAGAGTTGTGGATTATGTGAAAAGTCGGTTGCCAGATGCTCCTCTACTGGCGGTTGGTGTGTCGCTAGGAGGGTGAGTATCCATTCGCGGTGGGCTGGTCATGGTGGGATTGCATTTTTCTTAGCTGGTTGAGGATTCTTTCAGAGGAAATTCTTTCACTGATCTTGGAGTGGGAAGCAATGGATCTTTTGGAGCAAGACCAGGTTTTGTTGAGGTCATTATCATTTAGAAGCAGAGTATCACAAAATGGTTTATTTTTCCTTCAAAACCCACTGAGCTTCTATCCAGAGTGTCATCTATCCCAATGGACGGTACCAAGAAGAGACATCTGATCTACTTTCTGATTTTATTATCAGTCACTCGAAGAAATGACATAAAAGTGATCCCATGGTAATTAATCATGTGCACAAGATTCTCCTAACCTCTCCCAGTTGTTTCTACATCCATAAATCCAAGTAACAGGATCCATTTTTGAGCACTCCCCACCAGTTCTGGTTAGATAGGACACAAGCCTGTGATCTGGAGTGGAGGAGCAGATACTTAAAGGATATAAGTGCAGAATCTATGCTAATCATCTCCATTACCTGAAAGGTGAGATCCCCCTTTGTGGACAAGTGAATTTACAGTCCGAGGATTTCCATGTTCCCAATTCTGAGTCTCGTTAGTGTGTTGTCTGTATAAGGGTGAGGTCCATAATGGTGATAATTACAGGGAGTGCAGAATTATTAGGCAAGTTGTATTTTTGAGGATTAATTTTATTATTGAACAACAACCATGTTCTCAATGAACCCAAAAAACTCATTAATATCAAAGCTGAATATTTTTGGAAGTAGTTTTTAGTTTGTTTTTAGTTTTAGCTATTTTAGGGGGATATCTGTGTGTGCAGGTGACTATTACTGTGCATAATTATTAGGCAACTTAACAAAAAACAAATATATACCCATTTCAATTATTTATTTTTACCAGTGAAACCAATATAACATCTCAACATTCACAAATATACATTTCTGACATTCAAAAACAAAACAAAAACAAATCAGTGACCAATATAGCCACCTCTCTTTGCAAGGACACTCAAAAGCCTGCCATCCATGGATTCTGTCAGTGTTTTGATCTGTTCACCATCAACATTGCGTGCAGCAGCAACCACAGCCTCCCAGACACTGTTCAGAGAGGTGTACTGTTTTCCCTCCTTGTAAATCTCACATTTGATGATGGACCACAGGTTCTCAATGGGGTTCAGATCAGGTGAACAAGGAGGCAATGTCATTAGATTTTCTTCTTTTATAGCCTTTCTTGCCAGCCATGCTGTGGAGTACTTGGACGCGTGTGATGGAGCATTGTCCTGCATGAAAATCATGTTTTTCATGAAGGATGCAGACTTCTTCCTGTACCACTGCTTGAAGAAGGTGTCTTCCAGGAACTGGCAGTAGGACTGGGAGTTGAGCTTGACTCCATCCTCAACCCGAAAAGGCCCCTCAAGCTCATCTTTGATGATACCAGCCCAAACCAGTACTCCACCTCCACCTTGCTGGCGTCTGAGTCGGACTGGAGCTCTCTGCCCTTAACCAATCCAGCCACGGGCCCATCCATCTGGCCCATCAAGACTCACTCTCATTTCATCAGTCCATAAAACCTTAGAAAAATCAGTCTTGAGATATTTCTTGGCCCAGTCTTGACGTTTCAGCTTGTGTGTCTTGTTCAGTGGTGGTCGTCTTTCAGCCTTTCTTACCTTGGCCATGTCTCTGAGTATTGCACACCTTGTGCTTTTGGGCCCTCCAGTGATGTTGCAGCTCTGAAATATGGCCAGACTGGTGGCAAGTGGCATCGTGGCAGCTGCACGCTTGACTTTTCTCAGTTCATGGGCAGTTATTTTGCGCCTTGGTTTTTCCACACGCTTCTTGCGACCCTGTTGACTATTTTGAATGAAACGCTTGATTGTTCGATGATCACGCTTCAGAAGCTTTGCAATTTTAAGAGTGCTGCATCCCTCTGCAAGATATCTCACTATTTTTGACTTTTCTGAGCCTGTCAAGTCCTTCTTTTGACCCATTTTGCCAAAGGAAAGGAAGTTGCCTAATAATTATGCACACCTGATATAGGGTGTTGATGTCATTAGACCACACCCCTTCTCATTACAGAGATGCACATCACCTAATATGCTTAATTGGTAGTAGGCTTTCGAGCCTATACAGCTTGGAGTAAGACAACATGCATAAAGAGGATGATGTGGTCAAAATACTCATTTGCCTAATAATTCTGCACTCCCTGTATAGTCCTTCCGGGAGTTATAGTGGAGGGTCCAGTCAATGGATACCGAGCTCCATCTGTAGGATAGTAAGAGAATTGTCTTTCCTTTCCTTACTGGTTACTCTAGTGGATAATATGTAGGGATCACGACTACTGAAAATGAGGCTTTCATTGTAGAAGATTAGGCTACTGTTTGATGGAAGCCTGGTTGGCCACTACTAGGAAAGTGCTTTGAACTGCAGAGCAATGGTCTGTATATAATATTGTGACATTGGGAGGGTCCAGCAGTGGTAAAAGGATGGGGGTCTTTATCCAGAGCTGATCAGGGTCCAGCTCATATAACAGTTGAGGATGTGTCACCTACACGATATGTAGGGACATCTATACTGGATTACGTTCCTGGTCAACACAACAAACTGCATCCAGGAACATCCAGGTAATGTGCTGTGAAAATGACAAACAGAATCACTACAGTAGCCAGATAAAGTCTCCAATTATTACAAATTCATGCAAAAATGACAAATATCAAGCTGGAAGTCGTCCTCCTCCCAGAACAAGACTGTGCCAAAGTGTTATTCATAGGAACCTTGTTGGGTCTCATTAAGGTGTCAATGAATCTGGCACAGAGGGCCATGTTTGCTCACCCTTGGCCTTGCATGTAGGATAAACTGCTCCCTAAACTAGCAGACATAAAGTAACTGACACATTATTTTATGTAGACTCCTTGCTATGAGATGTAGACTCCTTGCTATGAGATGTTGACTTCCTTGCTATGAGATGTTGACTTCCTTGCTATGAGATGTTGACTTCCTTGCTATGAGATGTAGACTCCTTGCTATGAGATGTTGACTTCCTTGCTATGAGATGTTGACTTCCTTGCTATGAGATATTGACTTCCTTGCTATGAGATGTAGACTCCTTGCTATGAGATGTAGACTTCCTTGCTATGAGATGTAGACTTCCTTGCTATGAGATGTAGACTCCTTGCTATGAGATGTAGACTCCTTGCTATGAGATGTAGACTCCTTGCTATGAGATGTAGACTCCTTGCTATGAGATGTTGACTTCCTTGTCATTGGATGAACATGACTGCCTTTGCCTCAGATGTTTTTTTTCTATCTCAGGATGGTGCTCTTAAACTACTTGGCAGCCCATGGCTCCTCCTCACGACTCCAAGCGGCTCTTATCTTCTCTACACCTTGGAATGTGTTTGATTCCACTGCCTCTCTGGAGGAGCCTCTCAATCACCTGCTATTCAACAACACCCTGGTTAGGGGGCTCAAAAAGACTGTTTGCAAGTATGTATCTGGGATGTCTATGACCCTTAGCTCCCTCCACTTATGGTCTCTCATGGCCTCCTATACTTCTAAATTGCTTTACCTTGAGCTGTCTTTTCTTAACACATCATCCACTATAACTAAGTCAGTATTACACACCCAATGACACCATCCAGTTCCTGCAGTGGCCCAGCCTGCTAACCAGACCAATGTCTCCTGTCTCACTCCAAGGCAGAGACCTCCACAACACTTGTCTCATTATATATAACTAGCGACTTGCCCGTCAAAAAATGACGGTCAATAAAATTTTAAGCCATGGGAATGCTGTTTGAGACATAATTGAAACCATTTTATACTGTGAGGACCTTCGGCGCTCATTGCGAGGCTTGTTCTGAGCGCCTTTGGCGCTCATTGCATGCCTCGCATTGAGCGCCGCCTCTCATGTGGTGTACTTTTGTTCCTCTGCAAGAGATATATATTTCTATGTATATGTAGTTAAGTAATAATTAATGATTTATTCAATGAGTTAATTAAGTAATAATTATTTCTGCAATAAATAAATATACTTTAATTATTTATAATTGATATATGCAGCGAGCAATAGGCTGAAGAGCTAACAATCTGTTTGTATTTTGCGTCTCTATAGAATATACAATGTGAGTGTTGGTGCCCGGCTTATAAAGTGTAATGAATGTCCCAAGTGCGCATTGTAAATAGGCTGCGTGCGCGTGGTAAAGCCGTTGGCTTATTGTGTAAAGCGGCATTGTATAGTCGTAATGTGGTACGCGTCTCATGAGCATATCCCGGCTTTTGTAATAGTGTATCTTGTAGGTTGTAGTGTGATGTGTAAAGTGCTACGTGTTTTGCAGTGTTTTGCGCGGTCCAGGGTCTTGTAGCCTCGTTTTCATTTTTTTCGGCGGCCATTTTTTTCAGCGCTTAGGCGATTTTTGGGTGGTGGGTGAAAATTTTCTAAATCAAGTTAAATTTGCGTTGCAGCTTACTCACAGACGTCATGGCTGTTGCCCCATGCTGTCTGTGATGTTTTTGTAACTTTTTTAGGTGTAGTTAGTGTGTTTTTCGGGTTTTTGGTTCGGCCGCTAATCTTGTAATTTTTTGCGTCTCATATCTTTTTTTTTCTAAGTCCCACGTCTCGTAAGTGCTCCTGGTTTAACGGCTCACCTTGCTATGCCTTTGGCGCTCATTGCCTAAGTGCTCCGGGTTTAACGGCTCGCCTCGCTATGCAAGGCTCGCCGGCAATGAGCGCCTGTGGCGCTCATCGCTAAGTTGTACGGACCAAGCAAACAGCATGACGACGATTCGTAGTCAAACAATTATAATATGTGATGGTATTGTCATTATTCATTGCATTCACTTCTATAAAGCCTGAAAATAGCGCTAAGAAAAAGTGGTACATTACAATTAAATAGAAATATAACAATAATAATCACTCACTAATATAGTTGTCGTACTCAAATTTCTGTGTAACGCTCGCAAAGTTGCGGGTTTGCACATGTGCCTAGCTCATGTCAAGGCCCGCAATGGGTGCAGAATGGAGAGAAGGCAGAGGCACAGGAGAGGGGGAGGGGGAAAGAGACACAGGAGAGGGGGAGGGGGGTGATAAACACAGGAGAGGGGGGAAAGAGACATGGGAGGGGAGAAAAATCTAATATAATCCTGTCATTTGTGACGGGAGGCCCGCAATTGGCGCCAAAGGTGCTTATTGCAAGGCTCGCAGAGAGGAGAGAGAAGAGGGAGAGGGAGGACACAGAAGAAGGGAAGTAGAGAGAGAAGCCGTGCATAGCGAGGGTCGCACAGCCCGGCATAGCGTGCCTCGCATTGTGCGGCAAACAACAATATTGTGAGGCTTGCAAATATTATGCCATCATTTTTGACGGGCAATTGAGGAGTAATAATAATAATAATAATAATGATAATAATAATAATATAACAAATCTCCTGTCCTTCAGATATCGGACCGTCCTTGAGAAGGTACTTGATGTGGATCATGTGCTGAAGGTGAGGGGTGTTTTCTGTCTCTGGGTTCCATGTTCTACACTTTGTTTTATGTTTGGGTGTCTTTATGGATGTCAGTGGACAAGTCTGTGTGTCCCAAGATTAGTCTATCTATAGAATTGTTATTATTATCATTCTACTTAATTTATAACGCGCCGACATATTCAGTAGTGCTGTACATAAGTTAAATTCAGACAAAGATAAATATAAATTAACATATAGCAAAGCAAGGAGGGCCCTAAGCTCGGAATCCAATGTCCATGGGGCATGCCCAAAGTACTTAGGATAGAAACTCGCAGACTTACAATCTAAGGTATAGTGAGTGGTAAGGGGGGAGAGAGAGAGGTGATAAGTGTGTTAGGGTGGAAGGTGATACGCTTCTTCAAAGAGATGCGTTTTTAAGTGAGGTTTTAAATGTTTTTAGGCAAGAGGATAATCTGGTGGAGCGAGGCAAGGAGTTCCAGAGACTAGGGGCAGCACAAGAAAAGTCCTGGAGGCGGGAGTGAGAGGAGGTGACAAGAGTTGTAGAAAGAAGAAGGTAATTAGCAGAATGAAGAGGGCGGGTGGGGGAGTATTTGGAGATGAGAGCAGAGATGTATGGGGGAGCGCTATTGTTGAGGGCTTTGTAAGTTAGGGTCATGATTTTAAATGTTATTCTTGAGGCGAAGGGAAGCCAGTGGAGTGAGCGACAGAGAGGTGATGCCGACACTGAGCGTTGTGTACGGAAGACGAGTCTAGCAGAGGCATTCATAATGGATTGAAGTGGAGATAGTCAGATGGTGGGTAGGCCAACAAGAAGCGAGTTGCAGTAGTCCAGTCGAGAGATGATGAGCGTATTAGGATTTTAGTTGTGTCTTGTGTAAGATAGTGACGTATTCTGGAGATGTTTTTTAGATGGAGAAGACAAGATTTAGTTAGTGATTGTATGTGAGGGATGGAAGACAGAGCGGGGTCCAGTAGAACCCCAAGACAACAGGCTTGGGAGTTGGGGGTGTTGATGTCGTTGTTGACAGTGAGAGAGATGAGAGGAACTGACGCTGTGGGAGAGGGAGGGAAGATTAGAAGTTCACTTTTAGACATGTTGAGTTTGAGATGGTGCGTGGACATCCAAGAAAGATCTGGTGCTGAGAGGTAGATTTGGGTGCTATCTGCATATAGATGATAATGAAGCCCAAAAGAGTTTATTAGGGTACCATATATCCCACTGCTAAAGTCCTCGCCTCTGTGATCATCTCTATACCCCCCTGGGTATCGAAAAATGGCAGTTGGTAAGAGATTCTGTCCAGCTGAATGACATTGGCCTAGTATCACTGGCTGAGCCCCTTGTAAAAGTAGCTACCTCAGTTCAAATGGTAATAGACCTGAACCTAGTGTCACTGGCCGAGAACCTTATAGAAGTAACTACCTCAGTTGAAATGGTGAATAGACCTGGGAAAGATGGTAGCTGGTCAGTGACTCTGTGGCTGAGCACCATGAAGAAGTACCTGCCTAAGTTCAAATGATGAAAGATGGTAGTTGGCCAGTGACTCTCACCAGCTGAATGATATGGGCCCAGTGTCACCTGCTGAGCCTTGTGTAGAAGTAGCTGCCTCCGTTCAAATGGTGAATAGGCCGGGAAAGTTGGCAGTTGCTAACTGGCTCTTCCATTTCTCTCTCACGCTCACGCTCTCTCTCTCACAGGCACGGTCTATTAGGGAATTTGATGAGCGTTACACATCGGTGATCTTTGATTTTCCATCGTGCTATGATTATTATTACCAGGCCAGTCCTGACCGTAAAGTGGGTGACATCCGGACTCCTGTGCTCTGTATCAATGCTGCTGATGACCCATTTTCTCCAAATCATGGTGAGTGCCTGTCTCAGTGACTTTCTGCCTGGACAGAAGATCTGCCACATCTAAATGATAGTGAGAGTGACTACACTAAATGTGATACTCCTTGGAAAAGAGTAAAGTTCTTTCTACTACTGTACAATTTTCAGTCCTGGAAAAGTTTGTTTGATTTATCCTGAGACATTTAACATCTTCTTCTTCTTCTTCTTGGTGCCTCATAGAGATAGAGTAGCAAAGAGAGTGCAAAGACCGCAAGAACAGACGTACTGCTTGGTGGGATGTTTTTTTGCCAGCTTCGTATAGTTAATATGTGAAAATCAGATGGTTTTAGATTTTTTTCAATGTAACATAAGATTTCACTCGGAAAGTGTGTACTATATTCATATTATCAAATAATATGACCCTTTATAAAAAATGTCCTGGACAAGAAGAACAAAACCACTCATTATTTACAGCTTTATCTGATTGGTCACCAGTGAATCCTCTTCTACGTTTTACTCCTTGGTTACAGACCTATGTAACAGCTCTTCCCATAGATCTGAATGGTCCCACACATTAGTAAATTAGGTGATCAAGGTTGGTACTTGGTAAAAAATTATTCCATATACAATTAAGTTAAAACTTGTTTTTTTTTTATATGTTTATATATTTTTCTAAAATATTGTGTCTGATATTAAGTCACGTTCAGAAAATGTTTTATACATATTTCTAGATTGTACCTTTGGGTCTGTAGGAATTTGGGCATATTTACAATCACTGAGTGGCCTGGCCTGTATGTTATGTACCTGAATTTGGTCAGAGCTCCTTATTCATCTCCGCACCATTGGATTTACCCCATTAGCATCTCACTTCATGCCTTCCCCTTTCTCCATATTTTTCTCCTCCCTGTTCTTCTTCCTCCCACTCCATCTCTTTTTCCATCTCCTCTTCCTCCTTCACCTCCTTATTCTTCTTCATTTATTTCTCCTCCCATTTATTTCCTTATTCTCTTCCTGCCTTTCCTCTTCCACCTTCACCTCCACCTTATCCTTAAAATCCAGGTCACCTGGATCTAAATAACGCTTATAGCTGTAGACCATGGGAACACAGATTTGATGGCAGATAAGAACCAAAAGGCCAATCTGCTCCTTCCATTCATTTCTTTATGTCCTTGTATTTTTCTTCCATGTGTTTCCGTATTCTCCTCCTCCATTTCCTCTTCCTCCTTCACCTCTGCCTCATTCTTCTTCTTCCTCTTTCTTTTCCATCATTTCTTTCTCTTCCAGTTACACTGCATGTCATTCTCTTCCTGACCCCCATTGTTTATCTCTTTACTCTGTCCTGTTAATGCATTTTTTTTCCTTTAGTTGTACTGGTTGTTCCATTGTAACATGTTTCCTTTTTGCAGCTATCCCTATAGTGCAGGCTTCCTATAACCCACATGTGGCTTTGCTAATTACAAAACATGGCGGTCACATTGGCTTCCTAGAAGGCTTGTTCCCTCGTAATCAGAAATACATGGATCGTGTCTTCAAAGAGTTTGTAGCTGCCATCCTGAAGCATGAAGATGAGCTGAGAGGCTTAGGAAAGGATGTAGAGGAGCTGAGAGGCCTGGGAAAGGATGGAGAGGAGCTGAGAGGCCTGGGAAAGGATGGAGAGGAGCTGATAGGCTTGGGAAAGAATGGAAGGAGCTGAGAGGCCTGGGAAAGGATGGAGAGGAGCCGAGAGGCCTGGGAAAGGATGGAGAGGAGCTGAGAGGCCTGGGAAAGGATGGAGAGGAGCTGAGAGGCCTGGGAAAGAATGGAAGGAGCTGAGAGGCCTTGCATAGGGTAGAGGAGAACGGAGGGACCTAACTTCACTCTCCACCTGATTGAATCAGAATTATATTTTCATCACAGAGAGACAATTTTATTACCTGCTGGTTCTAAACAGAAACTATTTGAATACAAGAGGACAATGTGTCCAAATGGTCATCTCTGACTGGACTCCGCTGCCTTTAATAAATTGCCTTTTTATTTTTTAACCTATGAATTTATCTCCTGATATCATTCAGTTGTAATGTGTAATGTGTTTGCTTGGGCTTCCTATGCTGTATAGCTTTGTATTTATTGTCCATTATTTACTGGGGAGACAGGTCCGGCACCATTGCACTGCTCCCACCTTCTGAAGAAATCTCTGGGGCCAAAATAAATCTGCATTGGCAGGATGTCTGAAGCCATCTCTAATGGCAAGGGATCTCCTCCAATAGCAGGAAAGGAATGTAATATCTGGAGACCCTGGGTCAGAAGGAATCTTATAAACATTGATTAATGTCATGGAGTCCCCTCTAATCTATACACATTAATGTCATGGAGTCTCCTCTAGTCTATACATATTAATGTTATGGAGTCCTCTCTAATCTATACATATTAATGCCATGGAGTCTCCTCTAATCTACACACATTACTGTCATGGAGTCCCCTCTAATCTATACACATTAATGTCATGGAGTCTCCTCTAATCTATACACATTAATGTCATGGAGTCACCTCTAATCTATACATATTAATGTCATGGAGTCACCTCTAATCTATACATATTAATGTCATGGAGTCTCCTCTAGTCTATACATATTAATGTTATGGAGTCCTCTCTAATCTATACATATTAATGCCATGGAGTCTCCTCTAATCTACACACATTACTGTCATGGAGTCCCCTCTAATCTATACACATTAATGTCATGGAGTCTCCTCTAATCTATACACATTAATGTCATGGAGTCCCCTCTAATCTATACACATTACTGTCATGGAGTCCCCTCTAATCTATACACATTACTGTCATGGAGTCTCCTCTAATCTATACACATTAATGTCATGGAGTCTCCTCTAATCTATACACATTAATGTCATGGAGTCTCCTCTAATCTATACACATTAATGTCATGGAGTCTCCTCTAATCTATACACATTAATGTCATGGAGTCCCCTCTAATCTATACACATTACTGTCATGGAGTCCCCTCTAATCTATACACATTACTGTCATGGAGTCTCCTCTAATCTATACACATTAATGTCATGGAGTCTCCTCTAATCTATACACATTAATGTCATGGAGTCCCCTCTAATCTATACACATTAATGTCATGGAGTCACCTCTAATCTATACATATTACTGTCATGGAGTCCCCTCTAATCTATACACATTAATGTTATGGAGTCACCTCTAATCTATACACATTAATGTCATGGAGTCCCCTCTAATCTATACACATTAATGTCAAGGAGTCTCTTCTAATCTATACACATTAATGTCATGGAGTCTCCTCTAATCTATACATATTACTGTCATGGAGTCTCCTCTAGTCTATACATATTAATGTTATGGAGTCCTCTCTAATCTATACATATTAATGCCATGGAGTCTCCTCTAATCTACACACATTACTGTCATGGAGTCCCCTCTAATCTATACACATTAATGTCATGGAGTCTCCTCTAATCTATACACATTAATGTCATGGAGTCTCCTCTAATCTATACACATTAATGTCATGGAGTCTCCTCTAATCTATACACATTAATGTCATGGAGTCCCCTCTAATCTATACATATTAATGTCATGGAGTCCTCTCTAATCTATACACATTACTGTCATGGAGTCCCCTCTAATCTATACACATTAATGTCATGGAGTCCCCTCTAATCTATACATATTAATGTCATGGAGTCCTCTCTAATCTATACACATTACTGTCATGGAGTCCCCTCTAATCTATACACATTAATGTCATGGAGTCCCCTCTAATCTATACACATTACTGTCATGGAGTCCCCTCTAATCTATACACATTAATGTCATGGAGTCTTTTCCTATAAATTGTGTCCTTTTAGACTCTGCACCTTCTCCTATAATTATTTCTATGCTTTTGAAGATCTTGTCTCCCGAACTGTATCCAGGTAAGGTCTGTACATTAACTCTGACCATTCTCTACTACTATTTCATCTGGAATCTGTACCCTGGGGCTGCATTTGTGGAGGTGGAGGCTCTACGGCGCCTCACACACGGTTACAGACACCCACACAAGCGCCACTTTAACAAAATAGATCTAACACGCAATCACTATATACGGACTTACAATACAAACCGCGGGACTAAGAACGCAACATTTACGGGCTTAGCCTAAAAAAATACGAGCCACGGGAAAAATAAACCATTACGACCTCGTAAAAATATGACCTCAATGGCCGAACAGCACGCACATGAAAACATTAAAAACACAAAAAAGACATAAAAAGCTACCCACAGCAAGGGGGGCACCCAGGACCTCTGAACGTGAAGTTACACCTCCATTTAAGTCCAAATTAGACACACGAAAATCCCCTAAGCAAGAGGAAAAATGGAAGCCGAAAAAAAACAAAAACGAGGCTACAGGACCCTAAAGATGCAAAACACCACCAAGCACATACGGATTTTCCAAAATGCTGTGCGAGCTACAAGATACACTTTTAGTAAGGACGGTAAATCATCCACACCCGCGTACCACATACACATTCGCCGCCATTTTACAACACTAACTTACACATTAATGTCTTCCCCTCGCGCACACAGCCTATTTACACTACACACTGCGCACATTGCTGACACTTACACCTCAGCTCCACAACACTCCAAACACACATTGTATGCTGCAGAAACATCAAAACAGATTGTTAGCTCTGCAGCACAATGATTCCTGCATAAATTACTTAGAAATAGGTAAACTATATTAATTTATTAATTAGCATCCAAAAATGCTCATAGCACACAAAGCCTTGCAATAAGCGCAAAAGGCAGATCAGCGCAGACCAAACAATAACAGCAAAAGCGCCTACCAGAAAAAAAAATACAAGAACCGACAGCTTCGCAATGAGCGCTCATAGTGAGGCCCATAACTTACAGGGTTGCAATGAGCACCAAAGGTGCTCATCGCAAGGCCCTTAAGGCACAGGGGTCCAGGACCAGGAGCGGCCCTTTGGATCCAGCAGGCTCAGAGTTCAACGCCATCCTGTCCCAAAGATCGTGTGCAGGAGGTCCGTAAGGATGGATGGGGGAGAGGCTCTGCGTTAATCGCAAGGCCCCAAATTTGCAGGTTTGCCAAGGCCTGCAATGAGCAGCAAAGCCACTGATTGCGGTCCTTGTGATTAGCGCCAAAAACGCACATCAGGAGGCCTGTAAAGTAGAGGGGGGAAGCCTCACATTCTGTGGCAAACAGCATTCCAGGCTTCAGAATTCCTTAGTTAGTCATATTAAACAAAACGTGCCCCATTACTGAGCCATGTGACCCTCTTATGTTATCCATACTATCCTCTGCCTTCATTATCTATGACTTTCTAACTCATATCCTTCAGCAAGTGTCCTATGCTCGATTACATGGCAGCCGTAGGAACAGGTGTCAGACTGAAAAGTAGCTTTTACATGGCTCCCATAAGCTTCTTCACATAAGAGCTTACTGATACTTACCTCGGGTGACATATAGAAAATACAGTGCCTTATAAAAGTATTCACCCCCTTGGCATTTTTCATGTTGCCTCACAACCTTGAAGTAACATGGATTGCTTGAGGATTTGCATCATTTAATTTACAGAACATGCCACAACTTTGAAGATTTTTTTTTTATTGTGAAGCAAACAAATAGGACCAAATAACAGAAAAAGTCCCTGTGCATAACTTTTCACCCCCCTAAAGTCAATACTTTGTAGCCCCACCTTTTGCGGCAATCACAGCTCCAAGTCGCTTTAGATAAGTCTCTATGAGCTCGCCACATCTTACCACTGGGATTTTTGCCCATTCCTCCTTGCAAAACTGCCCCAGCTCCTACAAGTTGGATGGTTTGCGCCTGTGAACAGCAATCTTTAAGTCTGACCACAGATTTCCTACTAGATTGAGGTCTGGGCTGTGACTCGGCCATTCCAACACATTTACATGTTTCCCCTTAAACCCCCCAAGTGTTGCTTTAGCAGTGTGTTTGGGGTCATTGTCCTGCTGGAAGGTGAACCTCCGTCCTAGCCTCAAATCACGCACAGAGTGGTACAGGTTTTGCGCAAGAATATCCCTGTATTTAGCACCATCCATCTTTCCTTCAACTCTGACCAGTTTCCCAGTCCCGGCTGCTGAAAAACATCCCCACAGCATGATGCTGCCACCGCCATGTTTCACTGTGGGGATGGTGCTCTTTGGGTGATGTGATGTGTTGGGTTTGCGCCAGACATAGTGTTTTCTTTGATAAATTTTTTACATTTTGGGAGTCTCCGACATGCCTTTTCGCAAACTCAAAACGTGCCATTTTGTTTCTTGCTGAAATTAATGGCTTTCTTCTGGCCACTCTGCCATAAAGCCCAACTCTATGGAGCGTACGGCTTATTGTTGTCCTATGTACAGATTCTCCAGTCTCTGCTGTGGATCTCTGCAGCTCCTCCAGGGTTACCTTCGGTCTCTGTGCTGCTTCTCTGATTAATGCCCTCCTTGCCCGGTCTGTGAGTTTTGGTGGGTGGCCGTCTCTTGGCAGGTGTGCTGTTGTGCCATGTTCTTTCCTTTTGGTTTTGATAGATTTGATGGTGCTCCTGAGGATCATCAAAGATTTGGATATTTTTTTTATAACCTAACCCTGACTTGTACTTCTCAAAAACATTGTCCCTTACTTGTTTGGAGAGTTCATTGGTCTTCATGGCAGTGTTTGGTTAGTGGTGCCTCTCTTGCTTAGGTGTTGCAGCCTCTGGGGCCTTTCAAAAAAGGTGTATATGTAATGACAGATCATGTGACACTTAGATTGCACACATGTGGACATCATTTCACGAATGATGTGACTTCTGAAGGTAATTGGTTGCACCAGTGCTTTTTATGGGCTTCATAAAAAAGGGGGTGTATACATGTGCATGCCAATTTTCTGTTATGCTCAGACAAACTTCACACAGGCCCAGTATTACACATCACACTTAGGTAGGCCCCTCTTTGTCCATATGGTAAACAGGTGGATCACTTGCTTCTGGATAGTGAGATCCTCTGGTTCATCATGTGCAGATCTTCAGGCACAAGACAAGAAGTATCTGTTTTTTTCTCAGATCTTTACATCTTTTTTTTCTTTTCCAGCAGATATATGTATTAGTGTATTGTCATGAGCAAGAGTTTGACCTTTCCCCTTTTTCTTGGGTGCAGACAAGATTTCTGTCTTGGCTTTGACTTTAGTCAGCAAACTCTGTATCTGTTTTGTCATCTCTTATTATCGGTAGTCATCAGGATAGGTACTTGGTAGAGACTTTCTCTCATCATATATTAGGGCACGCTTATCTGTTCTTTGTCTTTACAGGCACGCAGTCACTGTCATCTTCATATGGGGTAGACAAGTGTGACAAAAATCCAAACATACAATATCTATCATACAAGAAACTTTCATACATCTTTTAATTAGACATCCACACATCATATACCCTAAATTTTTCCCTAATTGTAATTTAAATATAACACAAATGCATAGACAAGGGGTGATATAAATGAAAATTAAGTGATAATGTAAATCATGCAAAGCTAATAACCATATTAAATACTTGTAAAATATATAATGAACCATTATTTTGAACTCCTGTTAAAGCAGCAAAAAAAATGTCCTTAGAACAGTTAAACTACTACTAATTATGGCCCTCATTCAATTGCAATTTGAACAATTGAATAGGTCCCTAAATAACCACATTATCTATATTTTTTAAAGAAGTTTTTTGTTAGCAAGCATCTATTCAAAAGAAAGGTTTTCAATAACTAAAAAATTCTTTACAAAATATATGTTATGTGCTTATTTAGGGTCCAATTCAATTGGGCAAATTGCAATTGAATGAGGCCCTATGTCTTTATAAGTGATAAGACACTACTTCATTTATCTTGCAATAGTTTGTATGTTTAAAAGGAAATTGCTAATTTTATTACTGTCAACATACATTTACTAATAAAACTCTAAAATCTTTTCTTAACTCATAATGTAATCCACCTCTTATCGTGTTTCTTTCTTAGAGGCCAAGAAATAACTTGAAAATATTGTCATAATTCTCTACTCATTTGCACCATGGCAATCATCTGAACTGGGGATTGGCCTGGAAGAACAACTGGTACAATATTATAGTGTTTATCCAGCATGGATAAAGAAAACATAACATATAAAATAATACAGAATTTGTATGATAAGGTTCTTTAACCAGACAAGATATCATACACTGATTTCTAGTAATATGTGCACCCCCTGTTCATTAGTTAGTAGACAGGGACAGTGCACAAACCATATTTATACAGACAGAGAGAAATGTCACCACAAGGAACGCTTCAATGAGCCTAAAACGTTCCTAATTAATAAAAAATACGAGCAAATTCTAAAGAAAAATTGTAAGGAAACACACCATCTAAAAATTAAAAATATATTCTTAGTCTGTTGACATTTCTGATCATCATAATCCATAAAATAATTTTACCATTTAAACCTTAAAACATTATTAATTCTATTGAACAGATACATTTGCATCTATATATTACTAAAAATTGTACTGCACTACTACTATCTCAAAAGAGATATTTTTGATTTTAACAAGCTGTTCTCTGGCAAAAACGAAGCAGTTTCATTTTTATCAAAACATTTTATATATACGTCCTTGAATAAGACTGGATGTTCTGTAAACATTGGATCAGTGTACCAGTATAATGAAGAAATAGATCAGTTTCAATTAAATTAATATAATTTGCTAAAATACTATAAAATAATTTTCTCGAATATCAACCTTAAAAAGATGTAATATAATTAATGAACCAGTTTTTAATAAAATCTTCATTTTCATTATCCAAAATGTCTAAGGGTATAAAAATACAAATATTAAAACACAAATATTAACCCGAAATTGATCAGATTTCAGATTTTATATTTTCTATAAGCAATTTTAATATACTGTCGGTCAGATATAATGGACAATCTTTGCACAAAAATGCAATGATATAATTTGGACACTGTTTTCCTATATGAATACCAATATTCATCATACACCATTCTAGGAGATCAACAACAGATCTCTCTTACAAACACCACAAATTCACATGACAATCAGTACATACATGATGTCCTCACACATAAACAGATCTCAATCTAGCTCACACACTTCATAACACTGTAAACATATGTTCAAATACACTCAACAATAACACACCCAACAATAACACAGGGCAGAGGACCAATCTTCCAATGTCTTCAATTTCTCACACAGCAGTCCCTACGCATAGTACTGATACTCATATTCATGGGCCTAATTAATTCGCGGATCACTCCTTCTGCCATTTTGTTTCACTTCAACACCGTTCGAAATTAAAGTAGCAAATTTTTATTCCATTGTCAATCATCAATCAACAACGTTACGCAGAACCTTAGTCTAGACATTACTCTCACCTTTCTAGGAAGGCTTACCTATCACCTTTTTAGGAAGGCTTACCTATATTCTCTTTAATCACCTTTGTTAAGCTATATCTATTTAAATTAAAATCTACAGCGCTTATTAAAATAATACCTCGTCAGGTACAACATCTCTTTAATATATACTAATCCTAGTCTCAGTAATTAACACTAGTGATGTCGCGAACATCACATTTTCGAACAGCGGACGTGAACTTCCATCAAATGTTCGCCAACCGGCAAACCCGGCAAACCGCCATAGACTTCAATGGGCAGGCAAATTTCAAAACCCACAGGGACTCTTTCTGGCCACAATAGTGAGGGGAAAGTTGTTTCAAGGGGACTAACACCTGGACTATGGCATGCCGGAGGGGGATCCATGGCAAAACTCCCACGGAAAATTACATAGTTGATGCGGAGTCTGGTTTTAAGCCATAAAGGACATAAATCACCTAACATTCCTAAATTGTTTGGAATAACATGCTTTAAAACATCAGGTATGATATTGTATCGATCAGGTAGTGTAAGGGTTACACCCGCTTCACAGTAACAGACCAATCATTCCGTTTAATGCACCGCAAACAACCGCAAACAGTCCCTTTGCACAACCGCAAACTCCCCATTTGCACAAGGTTGGATACCAAGCTAGCCATGTCCCGTTCCTTGTCCTCACTGATGTCATTGAAGGTCTCTTCCTCCACCCAGCCACCAAGGGTCCCCGAAAGGTGACAACAAGCCCCCTGGGACGCCTGCTGTGTTTGGTCTTCCACCTCCTCAAAGCCACCTTCCTCCTCTGACTCCTCTTCTTCAGACTCCTCTCTCTGTGTTGCCACTGTCTGCGTTATTATAAGGTGTGTACTGTTAAGTAGTACTATTCCTATCGGTTTAATCCCTGTTACGTCCACTATTAGGGGACATGTATATGGCATTGATTTTTGGAACAGGGAGATGGAAAAAGATGCTTGGTCGGTCCTCCTACTTCAAATTTGAGGCACTGCACGTGCAATCTAAGGTGCCACCAGATATGAGTGTCACTGTGCACTGGCAAAAGTTGGCAGAGTAGATGCAATAGGCTTCACACACACGCCTGTAGGCAGGCAATTGCTATTCAAATATTACAGTCAAAAAAGTGTTGTTTTATTTCACTGAGCACAATATAAGTTGTGAGCCTGACACAGGCAGGCAACTGAAATTAGATTACAGGAAAAAAATGGTTGTTTTCAATGTATGGTACACCACCAGGTATGAGTAGTGAAAATAAGCACAATATAAGCTGTTAGGTGTTAGCCTGTCACACACACACGCTGGCAGGCAGGCAGGCATATGCAATTAGATCACACAGAAAAAAATTATAAAATAAAATAAATGATGTTCTAGCCCTAAAAGGGCTTTTTGGGTTGCTGTCCTTGCAGCAGATATCAGATGAGTCCTTCAGGTCTGTAATGGAAGCTAAATACACAGCCTGGCTATCTATTTCCCTATTAAATCTCCAGCAGCTACACTATCTGTCCTCTCACAACGAATGATTCTAAAATGTATGCTGTCCTTCAGATGGAAGGCTCTGGAAGGGAGTGTATGCTGCTGATTGGCTGGAATGTGTCTGCTGACTGTGAGGTGCAGGGTCAAAGTTTCCTCAATGATAAAGTATAGGGGCGAACCGAAAAGCGCATGTGTTCGCCGTCCGCTGCGAACGCGAACATGCCAAAATCGCTGCGAATAGTCCGCGGGCGAACTGTCCAGGACATCTCTACACTTTAGCTATTCACCTCACAATGTCAAATACCTACCTACCTAAGTAAACTTTCACTTATTCCTCACCCTTGTTATTCCCTATCTGTTCCTCCCCGGGTCTCTGCCTCTTTCATTCCCTTTAGATTGTAAGTAGCAAGTTTCCAATCTTGTAGGGTGCTTTGGAGAAAAGTGCTTCATGCAAAGATTCTAAGCTCAAAACAGGGCCCTCCATTTTTCTGCAGTTTGTTAACATTGTATTTTTCCTTGCTCTTATCCCCTGTACAGCGTTACGGAATATACTGGCACAATACAAATAAAGGTTAATAATGTAATCCCATCTAGACCTATTTAACCCCATCTAGTCCTATGTAACCCTATCTAGTCCTATTTAACACCATCTAGTCCCATTTAACCCTAAAGGGGCTTATTTAACCCCAAATGTACCCAGTAAACCCATATACCCCCTCCTACACTACCCAGTAAACCCCTACACTATTAACCCCTAATACAATCCCTATTAACCCAATAATTACACACACAAAAAAAAGACTTGAATTACAGAAAATAAAAAACCTGCCTAATTACACAAAATAAAAAGGACATTATTAGAAAATAAAAAAAGAACATTATCAAAAATAAAAAAGAGCATTATCAAAAATAAAAAACCTAAATTACATAAAATGAAAAAAACGAAGTTAGGAAACATAAAAAAACCTAAGTTATCAAAAATAAAAATCTAAGTTACCATAATAAAAAACCTAAGTTACAGAAAATAACAAAAGCCGTATATCACATAAAATAAAATATATATTACATACGATAAAACCCCTCACTACATATCATTTAACCCCTAACTACGTACATTAATACACTAACGACATACATTAAACCTTAACTACATACAATAAAAATCCTTAATCTCAACTAAAACAATCCCCCTTACTAAACTAGACTAGGGTAAATAAGCCCACTTACCTTGCCCAAATGTCCCTCCAGTGACAACGGTTCTCTGGCCTTCGTCTCTAGCATAAGGGCCCATCCTTCATGGCTGCAGGTCCGGCACCCCTAGGATAAAAAGAAACATAAAATTAGTAAAAGAATAAACACAACAGATCATCATAAACATTCTAAATAGGACGCTTACCTTTCCGCAATGCCCCCATCCTCCTAGACTTCGCCGGCATCTGAATCTTCTGATTGGCTGATGTAACTGTCAATCAGATTGCAGCCAATAAAAAGATGCAGATGCTTGGAGCCAATCAGAATCAAGAGTGTTTACCATTCTGATTGTCTGAAGGCAATAGCGTCTTTTGATTGGATTACAGATGACAGACAGGTCCATCAGCCAATCAGAATGGGATATTGGGGTGTATCCCATTCTGATTGGCTCACACCTTTGCACCTTCTGATTGGCTGAAATATTTTACACTAGGGAATATAACCCCTATATGATAATTGATTCAGAGTATAAGGATAGTTTAACAAATACACCACTAGAAACAAGACAAGAGTTATATGGAAAGACTCATTTCGATATGAAAATATTATTTTCTTGTAGCAACTAAAAACACTTTTATTAATTAAAGATTAAGATAAAGGGAAATATTAGCTTAAAATAGCATGCTTGCATGGGCTTGCCTAATTAAATTACGCTCTTTATTACTGATCAATAATATGCAGCATAAGTGTTACTAAGGACTGCTAAATACATACGGAGTAACAGTGATAGAGTGGCTAATAGTATACTGTACTCCAATACCAAATTGCTTAATATACAGTTGAAAACCATACAACGACACAGTTCCTAATTTCAAACTATGCTCTACTGGCAAAGTTACTTCATTAATAATCAATCCATTGTGATGGTAAATAAAGCACAGTATCCACTGTGTAGTCACCAGTACATGGAATGCAATGAATAGATGTAAATCCACTGCTTGTGGATGTACTGCTGTGATTGGTAATCTTGTGCCACTGTTGGTAATAGTCCTACTGCCGTTGGAGTTTTATTCTCAATTCCTCTATTGCTGTTGTCAGATGATCAGTTAATACTTGATCTCTGGTGCCCTCAACTGCTAAGGATTCCAACACCCGTTTCCCTGAGGTTTTCCCTTTATCTTAATCTTTCATTAATAAAAGTGTTTTTAGTTGCAACAATAAAATAATATTTTCCTATCGCAATAAGAGTCTTTCCATATATATACCATATATACCTCTTGTCTTGTTTATAGAGGTGTATTTGTTAAACTTGGCTGAAATATCATTGACAGCGTTTTCAGCCAATCAGAAGGCGACATTTAAACTTTTTACTGGAAGCATGCCAAAGAACCCACATTTGCGCCCGGGAGCTCCTCCAGGGAGAAGCTCCGTTAGATTTTGTTATTTTTTTAGCCCGTTGTTTTTTTGGGAGGGGCCCTGCTGCCGAAGACTACAAGGAGGGCAAGGGCATCACGGAAGTGGATTATTTAGAATGTAATTGATTCCATGTTGTGTTTATTTCTTTACTAATTTTATGTTTTTTTTTCTTAAAGATGCAGGACCTGTGGACATGGAAAGGGCCCTTATGCTAGGGACGAAGGCAAGAAAACCATTGTTGCTGTAGGGGCATTTGGGCAAGGTAAGTGGTTTTATTTACCCTATTCTAGGTTTAGTGAGAGGGTTTGTTTTAGGTGAGATTTAGGGTTTTCTATTGTATGTAGTTAGGGGTATTATTGTATGTAGTTAGGGGTTAAATTGTATGTAGTTAGGGGTTACATTGGATGTAATGTATGTTTTCTTTTATGTAATGTATGCATTTTTTATTTTATGTAAATTAGTTTTTTTAATTTTATGCAAAGTAGTTTTTTATTTTATGCAACTTTAGGTTTATTTATTTTGGTAATGTTCTTTTTTTATTTTCTATAACGTTTTTTTTTATATTTTCATTAATGTCCTTTTTTATTTTATACAATTATAGTTTTTTCTATTTTGTGTAATTAGTGGGCTAATAGGTATTTGATTAGGGTATTAGGTGGGTAGTCTAGTGGTTAACAGGGTAGAAGGTTGATGGGGTAGAGGCGGGTTAATAGTGTAGGGTAGGAGTTGGGTAAGTAGTGTAGGGGTTAATAGGGTAGGGTAAGAGGGGGTTTATGGGATGGAGTTTATTGGGTACATTTGGGATTAAATAGGCCCAGTTCAGGTTAAATAGGTCTAGATAGGGTTACATAGGACTACAAAGGGTTAATATGGTCTAGATGAGGTTTAATAGATCTACATAGGGTTAAATAGTACTAGATAGGGTTACATAGGACTTGCTGGGGGTACTTGAACTCCCCTGCGGCAGGGGTTAACACTTTGACTGCCTCGGGGGTCCCGATTGGGACCCCTGCAGCCAGGATTAATATGGGGAGGCTGCAGGGGTCCCGATGGAGACCCCCAGCATTGGGGGAGGGGTCATTTTAGGTGCTTACAGTACCCCTGCAGCTGGGGTTGCACAATAGTTTGCTGTGGGCCCTTTAAGGACCTGTGGTGGGAAATAAGAATTTTTAAGGTAGAGGGGGGTTAATAGTGTAGGGTAGGAGTCAGGTAGGTAGTGTAGGAGTTAATAGTGGAGGGTAGGAGGGGCTTTATGGGATGGGGTTTACTCGGTACATTTGGGGTTAAATAGGCCCAGTTTGGGATAAAAAGGTCTAGATAGGGTTACATAGGACTAGACAGGGTTAAATGGGTCTAGATGGGGTTAAATAGGTCTACATACGGTTAAATAGGACTAGATAGGGTTACATAGGACTAGATGGGGTTAAAAAGGTCTAGATGAGGTTAAATAGCTCTGATGCGGTTAAATAGGACTTGATAGGCTTATATAGGACTAGATAGGGTTAAATAGGTCTAGATGGGGTTAAGTGGTTAGTGATAGGGTTAATTATGTATGGTGCGATTTAAGTAGGGTTAATTACTTAGATGGAGTTAATTCGTTAGAGGGGGTTTATTACTTAGATGGGGTGTTTATTACTTAGATGGGGTTCATTTAGATTTATTGGTTTATTGGGGTGGCTAATAGTGTAGTGTAGTGTAGGCTAGTGCTTAGACTTAGTGTCAAGGTGGTCCTGGAGGACCCACATGGAACTTATAGTGTTTATATTGGGGTTAATTTGTGTCCCATGAGGACTGATAGGGTTAATTAGAGGCTCATGAGGTCTAGATAGACCCCCATGAGTGATGGGGCTAATTTTACAGTACCACCGTGGCAGGGGTTAATTTTTTTAGTTATCGCGGGTCCTTTAAGGACCTTTAAGGTCCTTTCAGGAGCAACGGCAGGAAATTTGAAATGAAGCGGAAGGGGTGATATGTGGATACTGTGGGGATACCGATGGGGACTCCCAGCATAGGGAGTTAATTGTGGGTGCCGGTGGGGTACTTGACGTTCCCTGAGGTAAGGGGTTAACACTTTGACTGCCGTTGGGGTCATGTTTGGGACCCCTGCAGCAAGGGTTAGTATAGGGAGGCTGCAGGAAGGGGGGGGTTAATTTTAGGTGCTTACAGTACCCCTGCAGCCGGGATTGCACAATTGTTTGCTGCGGGCCCTTTAAGGACCTGCAGTGGGAAATTACACCCAGTGGGGTGTATCCCATTCTGATTGGCTGAAGGCAATAGAGCCTTCTGATTGGATTAGAAATGATTGACAGTTACATCTGCCAGTCAGAATGGGATATAGGGGTGTATCCCATTCTGATTGGCTCAGACCTTTGCACCTTCTCAATGGCTGAAATATCATTAACAGCGTTTTCGGCCCATCAGAAGGCGCCATTTCTCATTTTTTAGCGGGGCATGCATGAACGCCCTCATTTGCGCTGTTAGTTTTCAAATTTTTTAGACCGCCGTTTTTTGGGGGGGAGGGGCCCTGCCTGCAAAGACTTCAAGGAGGATGGGGCATCGCTGGATGGGCATTTGGGAGAGGTAAGTGTACTATTTAGAATATATTGTTTTACATGTTGTATTTATATATGTATTACAACACAGTCTCGTTTGAGATTGAATTAAACAAACAAAATTTTAAGGGGCCAACAAAAACTCTTAATTTTAAAATGGCAGATTTTAACGGTCTAAGGGCAGCAATACAAAGTATAGACTGGGACAGAGAACTGGCAGGTAAAAACACTGACCACAAGTGGACAACATTTAAATCCTTACTAAATATACATATATATCACCATATACCATGTGGGAATAAAATTAAAAGGAGTAAATCCCATCCAATGTGGCTTAACAATGATTTAAAGATCAAGATACGGAGTAAAAAACAGGCATTTACATTATATAAACAAGAGGGGACAGAGACTGCTTTACAGGAATACAAGGAAATCACCAAGGCAGCAAAAGGGCGATTAGACTGGCTAAAATAGAAAATGAAAAATTAATTGCAAAAGAGAGTAAGACTAACCCTAAAATATTTTTTAAGTATATTAATGGGAAGAAGGCGAGGAAGGAAGCTTTAGGAACATTACAATGTGACACAGGCCGTCTGATAATTAGTGACCAGGAAAAGGCAGATGAGCTAAATAGGTTCTTTTCTTCGGTATACACAAGGGAGGTACCAGTGGTTGGGACACGGCAACATAATGGGGCTACACTACCTTTGCCAAATAATTGGTTAACACAGGAAGTAATCCAAAACAGGTTGGGAAAAATAAATGTTAATAAAGCCCCGGGTACTGATGGAATACATCCAAGGGTACTAAGGGAACTGGGTTCTGTAATAGCCAAACCATTATATTTAATTTTTCAAGATTCACTCAACACAGGGTCTCTACCAGATGACTGGAGAAAAGCTGATGTGATACCTATATTTAAAAAGGGAGCAAGAGCAAATCCGGGGAATTATAGACCAGTGAGCCTCACTTCTGTAGTGGGGAAGCTTTTAAAAGGGTTAATAAGGGATAATATACAAGAATATGTCTATTTGAACAGGATTATAAGTAGGAGTCAACATGGGTTTATGAGGGATAGGTCATGTCAAACAAATCTAATTAGTTTCTATCTGGAGGTTAGTAGGAACCTGGATCAAGGCAACTCAGTGCATGTAGTCTTTTTGGATTTTGCAAAGGCTTTTGATACAGTGCCACATGGGAGACTATTGTGCAAACTAAGAGATACAGGAGTTGCAGTAAATATCTGCTCATGGATTGAGAGCTGGCTAAAAGACAGGAAGCAAAGGGTTGTTGTAAATGGAACATACTCTGATTGGACTAATGTGGTAAGTGGGGTTCCTCAGGGTTCAGTATTAGGTCCTCTCCTTTTTAACATATATATTAATGACTTAGAGGTAGGATTGGAGTGTGGTGTCTCCATTTTCGCTGATGACACAAAGTTGTGCAAGGTAATTAAATCCGATAGTGATATGCTTTCCCTCCAAAGAGATTTACATAAAATTGAGGAATGGGCATCTAAATGGCAGATGAGATTTAATACGAATAAATGTAAAGTTATGCATCTGGGAAGGAAAAATAGCCATGCAATTTATAATTTTAATGGAGCAAATCTAGGTGTATCGGATATTGAAAGGAATTTGGAAGTACTTGTGGACAACCACCTAGGTAACAGTGCTCAAAGCCAAGCAGCAGCTGCAAAGACAAATACAATATTAGCATGTATTAGGAAGGGTATAGAAGCCAGGGAAGCAAATATAATTCTGCCACTATACAAATCTCTAGTACGCCCTCATTTGGAATATGGAGGACAATTTTGGGCACCACTTCATAAAAAGGACATTTTAGAGCTGGAAAAGGTACAGAGGAGGGCAACAAAACTAATAAGGGGAATGGAGGGGCTAAGTTATGAAGAAAGACTAACCAAATTACACTTATTTTCTCTAGAAAAAAGGCGTCTAAGAGGAGATATGATTACATTATATAAATATATCCAGGGTTAGTATAACGATTTGTCAAGGGAGCTTTTTGTGCCAAGAGGTTTTCAACTGGCAAGAGGACATCCCTTGAGGTTAGAAGTAAAAATATTCCACCTTAAAGAAAGAAAAGGGTTCTTCACAGTAAGGGTGGTTAATCTGTGGAATTCTCTACCAAAGAAGGTGGTGACAGCGGATTCGATAGATAACTTTAAAAGGGGACTGGATTTATTTCTAATTAAAAAGGGAATTCAGGGTTATCATGGATAATTAGAGAGGCAGTATTGATCCAGGGAGAAGTACGGTCGCCGGTTTCTGGGATCAGGAGGGAATTAATTATTATTATTTTTTTTTTTAATGATTTTTATTAGACAGTCAGACAACATTTGACGAATGAGTCAGAATAATACATTAGATGTGGGAAATTAGAAAATAGCAATAATGACATACATCACATCTGTTTTCTTGTGGAACATCTTACTGTCCATACCTCCTCCTCCTATTTTCCGTTTTCTAGCTTAATGTCTGTTGAAAGTTACTTAAAACTGAGTTAGGGTTTGGGGGGAAACTATGAGTAGTGAAATCCCATAACATTGGGCTGATCTTTGTAAGCTGTGTTTCCTGAGCTCCTTGAAACCTGACCCTGGTTAGTATCAGCTCTACTAGTAGATGTAGTCTTTGATCTGGGGTAACTAGATAGGGTTATAGGTGTTGGATAACTTAAGCTATTTCTTGTCTATATTTCTTTTCTGGGTCCCTTAGGAGGGAAGTGTCACTCACCTCATTCCTCGGCCGAACCTTGTCTCCCAGGCGGCCCAGCAGGAGGCCCAGCGTTCGTAGTTATGGTTCACCTCAGCAGATAGAATGCTCATGGACCGAACAAACTCGATTTTGTTTATGATTTTCTCGTATGTTGGGGTGGGTATTTTCCAGTGGTCGGCTATTGTTTTTCTAACTGCTAAGAAGATTTGGTTGGTTAGGAATTGCTCCGAATTGGACAACCGCTTTACCGGTAATCCCAGAATGGCTTCCTCTGGTTTCATGGGAAACCTCTGACCCCATAATTTCTCTAATCTTTTGTAAGTATCTACCCAAGTTTTTTTATATCATAGTTCATTCCCAAAATTTGTGAATTAGAGACCCTTTCTGATTGCATCCTCTTTCACATATATCACTAATCCCCGGATTACCGAGGTGCATTCCCACTGTGGTTAGGTACCATCTCATGACCACTTTATATGAATTTTCCTTCAAGATTAGGTTAAGTGAGGAGTTTTTTGCTTGTTTCAGAATGTTGTTCCATTGGTCCTTATCTAAGCTTATGTTGAGGTCTTTTTCCCACGCCCTCTCGTAGTGAAGTTTGGGAGGAGTGGTTAGTTCACATAGGTGGTTGTATATTGTGGAAATATTCCCCTTCCCTCCTGGGTAATTAATGCAACACCCTTCGAATATGGATTTGTTTTGTCCCCCCTTATTCCTAATTGTTTGGGTTAGTCTTTGATTTATTGCGAGTAGGTTGAGCCATTCTCCTGGGGGTAATTGTTTTTTATCTAGGAATGCAGTCATGGACAGTTTTTAATTAACTACAGGTAGGTCTGCCGCAATTGAGCAGTTGTTTTCGGTCCACCATCTATATTTATTTATTTTGGGGTCAGTCGATTGGGGCCACAAGGGAGTAAGCCTAGAATCTTGGTTTAAAAGCATGGTTCTCCTATTTACGTTTTTCCACAAAATTATTGTGTGCTTCACACTAGTTGGAAGTGTTTTGGGTAGTTTGAAGCCCTGCTGAATGGAGAGCCATGGAAGTTGGTGCATGATCAAGTCGTTGGCCCTCAGTGTGTGTTTCTCTATCTGGACCCATACTGGGGGGGAGTCTTTAACAAACCATTTTGCTAGTTGAGCTAGTCTAGCTGCTTTGAAGTAACGAGCGATATCTGGAAATGCGAGGCCGCCTCTCTTCTTAGTTGCGATAATTGTTTCTCTGTTTATTCTAGGTTTTTTGTTGTTCCACAGAAAGTTCGTCAATATTTTTTGTATTGTTTTCAGTTATTTTGCCAAAATTGATATTGGTATAGTCCTAAATAGGTAAAGTAGTTTGGGGAGTATATTCATTTTAATGGCATGTAATTTACCTAACCATGAGATCTTTAGCTCTGACCACCTGTGTAGGTCTCTTGATATTTGTTTAATGAGGGTTGGGTAGTTCACTTCATATAGGTCTTTAGTCGATTTGGTAATTTGTATGCCTAAATAGCTGATAGATTTATGGGACCATTTTATCGGGAAATTATTGGTTATTTGCTTTTCCATGGGGGATGGGAGAGATACGTTAAGGGCTATGCTTTTGCTTGTATTTACTTTGAACCCTGAAAGAGGGCCAAATTCAGATAGGAGTTTGAATAGGTTGGGAAGACTGACTAAAGGATTTGAGATCGTTAGGAGAATGTCGTCTGCAAAGAGGCTTATTTTGTGATTTGTCGGGCCGACCGGAATTCCCGATATATCTGAGTGTTGGCGAATAGCTATTGCTAGTGGTTCTATACTAAGGGCGAACAGCAGTGGGGACAGCGGGCAACCCTGTCGTGTACCTCTCGTGATGTTGAGTTTTTGGGAGTTGTGTCCTTGGTAAGTTACCTGAGCAGTTGGTTCTGAGTATATCGAAGCGATGCTTTTGAGAAAACCTTCCGGCAACCCAAATTTGATTAGTGCTGCGTTCATAAATGTCCAGTCTAATCTATCGAATGCCTTTTCGGCATCAAGTGCTAGCAACATCGCTTGACTGTCTCCTTTGCAGGTTATGTCAATGAGGTCAATGATCTTTCTGGTATTATCTGGCGCTTCCCTCCCTCTTATGAAGCCTACTTGATCTGGGTGTATTATCTCAGGCATCAAATCTGCTAGTCTGGATGCCAATATTTTAGTATATATTTTTAAGTCGGTGTTAATCAGGGAAATTGGTCTATAGCTAGCACATTGTGTTGGGTCTTTTCCTGGTTTAGGGATTACTATTATTTTGGCTTCTAAGAATTCCGTTTTTATTTTCCCTCCTTCTAAGAAACCATTAAATAGTTTGTGTAAGGTCGGGCTGAGTAGATCGCTCATATATTTGTAATATAGGTTTGAGTACCCGTCTGGGCCCGGGGCCCCATGTGCTTTTGTAGTCTTGATCGCTTCCTGTATTTCTTTGACTGATATGGGCTCTAAGAGTGAGTTGGCTTTAGCGGGGTCTAGATGTGGTACATTTATGTTACTTAATGTTTTTTCGATTTCTAGTTTGTGGGTTGGGGTACCCGAGTTGCCTGACTTGGTGTAAAGGTCAGCATAAAATTGCCTGAATTCGCTTACTATCTGATCTGGCTTAAATACTATTTGCTTGTTTTTGGTGATTAGTTTGGCAATGAATGAGTTCGCCCTCTTTTCTTTTAGTCTATTGGCCAACATTCTATCAGGTTTGTTTGCGTTTCTAAAGAATTTAGCATCGGCTCGTTGTAGTATTGTGACCATTTTTCCTCTTAGTATAGAGTTGAGTTCTTGTTTGAAACCTAGTATCTTTTCGTGTCTTTTCGTATCTTATCGTGATTTGTCTTTGCCAACTAGTTTTTGGGCCTCTGATATTTTCTGATTTAGGAGTGATATTTGTGCCTGGTCCTGTTTTTTTTTGAGCGAACTAATTTGTATGCAGACTCCCCTGATTATTGCTTTGTGTGCTGCCCAAATTCCGTTTATGTTTATTTCGCCTACTTTGTTAAGGTCAAGACAGTCTGTGATTGCTGCCCTAATTTTTTCACGTGTGTTTGGGTCATTTAGTAACCCAGGGTTTAATGTCCACCTCGGATTATTTCCCTTCGGTAGGAGGTTACTCATGGAAATTTTGACTAGTTCGTGATCTGACCATGCTATGGGACATATTGAGGCTTCGGTTAAGTTTCCTGCCATGTTTTGTTAGATCAGTATGTAGTCTATTCTGGAAAGTGACCCATGTCTATTTGAAAAAAATGTGTACTCTCTTTCTGTGGGGTTCATATTTCTCCAGGTGTCGATCATACAGTTTGAATTTAGTAGTTTTTTGAGTGCTTTTGTCGCCGTGGGGGTTTTGTGTGAATCTGGGTCGTTTGACTTGTCTTTGGACGGATCCAAAACCGCGTTCATATCTCCCCCTATTATCTTAATCCCGTCATCCCAACTATCTGTTAGCTTTTGTATTTTGTGGAAAAATGGTGTTTGGTCCGTGTTCGGGGCATAAATATTTAAAAGTGTGACCTTCTGTTCATGTATTGACCCGTGAACAGTTATGTACCTGCCTTCTATGTCCCTTTGGACTTTATTTAGTTGGAAGTTAAGTCTTCTGTGCAACAAAATGGAGACTCCTTTTTGTTTGGTTACTGAGGTAGCGTGGAACGTCTGTGTGAAGGCTCCCCCCCAGTATTTTGGTATTGCTTGTTTTCTAAAATGGGTTTCTTGAATCATTACAATATCTAGGTTTAATTTTTGGTAGTTCCACCCCCCTCTTGACTGGTTCGTTCAGCCCATGAGCATTATGTGACGCTATGACAATGTCCATATTTCTTATTGGGGTGTGTGACATTTTGGTGAGTAAGGCTGGTTGACTCACCTTCTATGGTGCGTACAGTCTAGCGTACCTGTGCCTCCTGCTGGACTCCGCCCCGAAAACCGCTCAGCAGACAAATGCGTGTGCAAATCTCTAGTCTTTAGGAGAGAAACAGAGGTTAACGAAGCAACTGTATATATACACAATTCTATGGGGAATGCAAAACCTGAACTAGTAACTGTATGTACAACTTCTCCTCCTCTAGAGGAAGTCCCAATGGCTATTCTAGATACGATGCCCAGTTTTGGGAGTCGGTAGGTGTGTCTCTCTAGTGGTCAAGAAACTTCCTGATGTAATTTAAGTTCCTGTAGTACTTTGTTTAACTGAACCGTAGTAATATATACTACTGTGAGGAGAGCGGTTGCTGTCCTCGTATTATTTTACTGGTGGGCCAATCAGTGTCTCTTAATTGACACTGGACCGGACCGCCTAAACTTAACTATTTTTGTGTGGGTATTTGACTGGCTATTTGTTAGCGCCCGTAGGGACGCCTTTTATGTGTCTAACGGCTTAGCCTCTACGGCCTGGGTTGTCTATCTTATGAGGTGTTTCTCTCACTGGTGTGATTACTACTTAACTGGTCCTACTCCTTTAGCATTTTAATAGCATTTCTTGTCAGTAGGGTAAATATGAGATAGCAAATTATTGTGAAAAGTCTCTGCCTTCATTCAAGGGAGGTCTCCTCTCTCTGGGGCTTTCTGCTGTGTGTGGATTCTCTCCGTCGTTGACTCTGATGTTCCATTCTGCCAACAAGTTGATTCCTTCCTCTAGAGTTCTGACAGTGAAAATTTTGCCCTCTCTGGATATATTGAGGCGGAATGGGTACCCCCACGTGTACCTCCAGCCTTGCGCTAAGATACAGTCCAGCACAGGCTTCAACTGTCTCCTTTTGACAAGGGTTACCGGTGACAAATCCGAGAAGAGGAGATGCTTGTGACCCTCAATGGGAGGAATGCCTTTCCTTGCAGCCTTCATAAATAATTCTTTGGTGGAGTAGTAGTGGAATCTGGCTATGATATCTCTTGGGCGATCTTGTTGAGCTGGTCGGAAGCCGAGGGCTCTGTGGACTCTGTCCAATCTCATATTTTCCGGGTGGATATTTGGGAGGAGCATTTCACAAAGATCGCTTATATATGCAAGGAGGTCCTTGACTGTCTCCGGCACGTTTCTTAGTCTAATGTTTTGACGTCTGGACCTGTTTTCTAGGTCTTCTTGCTGTGGCTGCTGCCTTAATTGTTCTTCTTTCAGAGCTACGATCTCTTCTTCTAGTTTGCTGTTATGTTGAATGATATCTGAAATTTTTGTTTCCAGCTGAGTGGTTTTATCATCCACTTTCTGTATCTCTGTGGCTAGTTCAGTTGTCACTCTCTGGATGTCGGATTTAATTTCTTCTCTAAAATTGGTTATTAATTCTTTTAAGTCTTGGATGTCTCTTTTGGTGCTAGGCGCCGACATTTCCAAATGAGCAGTAGCGTGGACTGTGGCAATGGTAGTATTGTTGGTTGGAGTATTCGTTGAAGACTTTGGCAAGCAGTAAGATTGAATTCCCTTGTTGTTTTTCCTAGTGGCAATGCCTGCCATCTCAGTGCGAGTTCTATGGTTTCGATGTTTCCCAGTGATAGGTGGTCACTTCGTAGGTCCCAGTGCTAGTGTAAGCGTCCCTATGTGAAGGCACTTATTCTTTGTTACATCTCTTTAGATTTGTTCAATGTTCTTGAAAAGTGCTGACCATGCCGTGGTTAATTGGACTTCTTGGTCTTTATTATTTAAGTATTGGCTTTTTGTCCCTTCTCCCGATAAGCTTTGTGTGGATAGGGAGTCTGTGGGCCCTGTGGTCTGCCTGTTGGAAGAGGTAGGTCAAAAGCCTCAGTGTGCCATGGGTGTCCCTCGGATGATGGAACTCGTTTTGCAGGCTGTTAGGCGAGTGAGAACAGTGTGTGTCCAATCTTTGTGGCCAAGTTATTACCTGTGGATTCCGTCCACTCTGGTGGTCATTACAGGTTGGGGTGAAGACTTGCGTGTGCTTGTGCCACTTCTGTGTTTCTTTTAGGAGCGCTGATCTGTGGCTGAGAGTTGAGCTTATGCTGTTTGTTTTTCCAAGCGTTTTATTTGTGCTCTTTGTCTTAATTGAGAGTTAGATATTACCAGTCCAGTTTGCCAGTTCCTCCCCTTTGATCATAAGTGTCTCTATGAAGTGAGAGGGGTTTTTCTGTTGTGGAGAAAGTCTCAGCTCCTCTTCCCTGATCTTTTATTCCCTCAGGGAGCCTGGGGCTTACTGGGTGGCTTTTGGTCTTAATTCCCCCTTTAGGGGTCTGTCTGGTATTACTCTGTGTATTATGCTTTGGTTTGGGCCTAGGGCCCTGTAGGTTTATTTTCTTTGTTTACTGTCCCCTTAAGATGGCCGCCGGGTATTTCGCAGGCTTTTGTTTTCCCAAAATGGCAGCTCCAAGGTGTCTGCGTCACAACCTGGTATTCTGCTCTCCCTCCTCTGCTTCTAAACCCTGCACCTCCCGGTGTGCTCTATTCTCCTGCCGGATCCCCGTCAGGTAACTCACCGGCTCCTGGGAACAGGACTGATGTGCTTGGAGGGGAGGAAGGGTAGTCTTGCGGTCCTGGTCTCCTGTTGGCACCCGGAGCTGTTCTCTCCGTTCTCTCTCTCCCGTCCTCCCTCTTTCCTGGTTCACTGCCGAATGATCTGGGTCGCATTCCCCAGTCTGTCCCTGGCAATTAACCGCGACAGGCGGGCCGACGGCTCGGGTTGGGAGAAGGCTGTCTGCTCCACAGTTGCGCTTGGTCTGAGTAGGCCCTAAGCCTCGCGGTTCAGCAAATGGGCGACCAGCCTCACTTGAGACCTATCAGGTTGTTCTACTTGATGTGTAGAATACGTGGATGCTGAGCAGGGGAAAAATGGATCAGTATATCCTGCTATAATTGGACTTTTGCTGGTCCTGGTGTTGGAGCTCTGCCTAAGCACGTCTGTTCAGCTCCCTTGCTAGCCACGCCCCTTTTTTTTATTTTTATATATACAACTAATGAATTAATAGTTAATCCGCATATTGCAGATCAGAGGAGATCTTAAAAGGTTGAACTTGATGGACTGAAAGTCTGTTTTCTACCTTAAATACTATGGCCCTCATTCAATTGCAATTTGGCCAATTGAATAGGGCCCTAAATAAGCACATAACATATATTTTTTAAATAAGTTTTTGGTTAGTAAGCATCTATCCAAAAGCAAGATTTTCACTAACTAAAAACTTCTTTAAAAAAAATAGGCTATGTGCATATTTAGGGCCTTATTCAATTGGTCAAATCGCAATTGAATGAGGGCCTATGTAACTATGTAACTATGTAATTGTAATGTTTCTTTTTTCCTAGGTGTGCCGGACCTGGGGGCATTTATGGAGGGCCCTTGTCTGGGACGTAGCACAGAAAACCATCATGGCTGGAGGGGCATTTAGGCAATGTAAATGGCCTTATTTACCCTATTCTAGGTTTAGTAAGGGTGTTTTTTTTAGGTGTAATTATGAGCTTTTCATTGTATGTAATGTATGTATTTTATTTTACTGTAATGTAGGCTTTCTTTATTTACTGTAATGTTTTTTTTATTTGATGTAATTGTAGGTTTTTTATTTTATGTAAATTGTTTTCTATTTTCTGTAATGTTTTTTTTATTTTGGGGGTAATTAGTGGGGCGCTAGGGATTTTTATGAGGGGGTTAGGAAGGTAGTGTAGGGGTTAATGGGGTAGAGGGGGGTTACTAGTTTAGAGGGGGTTGATAGAGTAGAGGGGGGTTAATAGTGTAGTGTTTAGACTTTGAGCCATGAGGGTCCTGGTGGACCCTCATGGCACTTATAGTGTTAATATAGGGGTTAAGTATTGTCCCATAAGGGTCTGTGCCCTTATTGGACTGATTAGGTTAATTGATGAAGGTATAGATAGACCCCCATTAGTGATGGGGTTAATTTTAGGTGCCAGAGGTACATATAATACCCTAAGGCAGGGGTTAATTTTTTATTTAGAGCGGGTCCTTTAAATTCCTGCGAGGCAGGAAATTTGATGCAAGGGGTAATATGGGGAGACTGCGTGGGGCAACAATGGGGACCCCCAGCATAGAGTAATTAAATGTAGGTGCCGGGGGGTACTTGGTACATTCAGTCATACTAATACATTCAGTTATACTAATATTTTATTTGTATGATACTTGTATGATACTAATAATACATTCAGTCATACTAATATTTTACTTGTATGATACTAATACATTCAGTCATACTAATATTTTACTTGTGTGATACTTGTATGATACTAACACATTCAGTCATACTAATATTTTACTTGCGTGATACTTGTATGATACTAATACATTCAGTCATACTAATATTTTACTTGTGTGATACTTGTATGATACTTACACATTCAGTCATACTAATATTTTACTTGTGTGATACTTGTATGATACTAATACATTCAGTCATACTAATATTTTACTTGTGTGATACTTGTATGATACTAACACATTTAGTCATACTAATATTTTACTTGTGTGATACTTGTATGATACTAACACATTCAGTCATACTAATATTTTACTTGTATGCTACTTGTATGATACTAACACATTCAGTCACAAATATTGTACTTGTATGATACTAATACATTCAGTCATACTAATATTTTACTTGTATGCTACTTGTATGATACTAACACATTCAGTCACAAATATTGTACTTGTATGATACTAATACATTCAGTCATACTAATATTTTACTTGTATGATACTTGTATGATACTAACACATTCAGTCATACTAATATTTTACTTGTATGATACTTGTATGATACTAACACATTCAGTCATACTGATATTTTACTTGTGTGATACTTGTATGATACTAACACATTCAGTCACAAATATTGTACTTGTATGATACTAATACATTCAGTCATACATTTTTTTTACTTGTATGTTACTAATAATACATTCAGTCTTACTAATATTTTACTTGTATGATACTAAAACATTCGGTCATACTAATATTTTCTTGCATGATTCTTGTATGATACAAATACAAACAGTCATACTAATATTTTAATAATAATACTAATATTTTACTTGTATGATACTAATACATTCAGTCATACTAATATTTTACTTGTATGATACTTGTATGATAATCATAATACATTCAGTCATGCTAATATATTACTTGTATGCTACTATTACATTCCGTCATACTAATATTTTACTTTTATGGAACTTATATGATACTAATAATACATTCAGTCATACTAATATTTTACTTGTATGATACTAACATGTTCAGTCATACTAATATTTTACTTGTATGATACTAACATGTTCAGTCATACTAATATTTTACTTGTATGATACTTGTATGATACTAATACAAACAGTCATACTAATATTTTACTTGTATGGTACTTGTATGTTACTAATAATACATTCAGTCATACTAATATTTTACTTGTATGATACTAATATATTCTGTCATACTAACATTTTCTTGTATGATACTTATATGATACTAATACATTCAGTCATACTAATATTTTATTTGTGTGATACTTGTATGATACTTACACATTCAGTCATATTAATATGTTCTTGTATAATACTAACACATTCAGTCACAAATATTGTACTTGTATGACACTAATACATTAAGTCATACTAATATTTTTCTTGTATGATACTTGTATGATACTAACACATTCAGTCATACTAATATTTTCTTGTATGATACTTGTATGATATTAATACATTAACTCACTAATATTGTACTTGTATGATACTTGTATGATACTAGCACATTCAGTCATACTAATAGTTTCTTGTGTGATACTTGTATGATACTAATACATTCAGTCATACTCATATTTTACTTGTATGATACATGTATGATACTAATACATTAAGTCATACTAATATTTTAATTGTATGATGCTTGTATGATACTAATAATACATTCAGTCATACTAATATTTTGCTTGTATGATACATGTATGATACTAACACATTCAGTCATACTAATATTATGCTTGTATGATACTAAGACATACAGTCACTAATATTTTACATGTATGATACCTGTGCTTCTTCTACTTGGACCAAATAACACACAAATATTGTTTTTATTTGCATTTTTATTCAGCTTTTTTAATTCACTATTATAACAAAGATCATCATGACATCCCTCCTGGGTGTGTAAGAAACGCAACACAACACAACACAACACTTTGCTATATAGGTATAAATCAAGGTGAGTATGCTACAGCAGTGATGTCCAACACCCACGCGGGCCACCAGTGGTCCTGGGTTACTGGATCTCTCTGCTTGGGTATTCAGGTTCTCTATACACAGTTGAATTAATGCTGTTTATCCAGAGAAATACTGAAATCCTGGCAACTGATAAAGCAAAGGGTTCTTCTCTGGCTCCATACGACCTTCTATCCTCAGAGAAGACAACACAAATATGGAGATACATCACCTTAAGGCTGGGCCCCTGTGAGACCTGGAAAATAGGAAAGAAACACATTTCTATTGCACCGGGTAACGTCCATTAATTACAAATATCAATGAGATGATGAGAAAAGCATGGACTGGAGGAGATGGATAAGAGTAATAATAGTAATAACAATAGATCGTCTGTAGTAGATGTCACCGGATTTTCTGCTCTTTCTGGGATTACCAAGAATAAAAAGGAATAAAACTGGTAGAAGTTCCAGTGGTGTCGCCTGTTACACTCCTGGGCACGGGTCACCTGCGGACACTTCGCAAGCCAACCATAACTATCTATGAACCTTAGTCATCTGATTATAGCCAGCAGCTTATTCCTTCGTCTGGATTCCATCATCTAGACTCTTGGCGCTGTCTACTTTTCCACCTACAAGTGTCGCCTTTGTGGTATATGGATTGTTCTAGAATCCGGTATTCTTTCACCTGTTCTACTGAAAAGCCTACATACAGTTATGGAGGTCAGATCCACATTTTCGGTTAATGCTGTTTGCTGTTCCTGTGTTTGACCTCAGTTTATATTTGTATTGCTGTTTGTTTCTGGCCTACATGTAGATACGGGTATCATCTCCCATCCAGACACTTATCTACTGCACCTAATATCTAGGGATGGCCTTCATGTAGATATGGGTATCATCTCCCATCCAGACACTTATCTACTGCACCTAATATCTAGGCATGGCCTTCATGTAGATATGGGTATCATCTCCCACCCAGAAACTTATCTACTGCACCTAATATCTAGGGATGGCCTATATGTAGATATGGGTATCATCTCCCACCCAGACACTTGTCTACTGCACCTAATATCTAGGGATGGCCTATATGTAGATATGGGTATCATCTCCCACCCAGACACTTGTCTACTGTGACTAATATCTAGGGATGGCCTACATGTAGATACGGGTATCATCTCCCACACAGACACTTATCTACTGCACCTAATATCTAGGGATGGCCTACATGTAGATATGGGTATCATCTCCCACACAGACACTTATCTACTGCACCTAATATCTAGGGATGGCCTACATGTAGATACGGGTATCATCTCCCACACAGACACTTATCTACTGCACCTAATATCTAGGGATGGCCTACATGTAGATACGGGTATCATCTCCCACCCAGACACTTGTCTACTGCACCTAATATCTAGGCATGGCCCATATGTAGATACGGGTATCATCTCCCACCCAGACACTTATCCATTGCACCTAATATCTAGGGATGGCCTACATGTAGATACGGGTATCATCTCCCACCCAGAAACTTGTCTACTGCACCTAATATCTAGGGATGGCCTATATGTAGATATGGGTATCATCTCCCACACAGACACTTATCTACTGCACCTAATATCTAGGGATGGCCTATATGTAGATATGGGTATCATCTCCCACCCAGACACTTATCTACTGTGACTAATATCTAGGGATGGCCTACATGTAGATATGGGTATCATCTTCCACCCAGACACTTATCCACTGCACCTAATATCTAGGGATGGCCTACATGTAGATACGGGTATTATCTCCCACCCAGAAACTTGTCTACTGCACCTAATATCTAGGGATGGCCTACATGTAGATACGGGTATCATCTCCCACCCAGAAACTTGTCTACTGCACCTAATATCTAGGGATGGCCTATATGTAGATATGGGTATCATCTCCCACACAGACACTTATCTACTGCACCTAATATCTAGGGATGGCCTACATGTAGATACGGGTATCATCTCCCACCCAGAAACTTGTCTACTGCACCAAATATCTAGGGATGGCCTATATGTAGATATGGGTATCATCTCCCACACAGACACTTATCTACTGCACCTAATATCTAGGGATGGCCTATATGTAGATACGGGTATCATCTCCCACCCAGAAACTTGTCTACTGCACCTAATATCTAGGGATGGCCTACATGTAGATACGGGTATCATCTCCCACCCAGAAACTTGTCTACTGCACCTAATATCTAGGGATGGCCTATATGTAGATATGGGTATCATCTCCCACCCAGACACTTATCTACTGTGACTAATATCTAGGGATGGCCTACATGTAGGTATTGGTATCATCTTCCACCCAGACACTTATCCACTGCACCTAATATCTAGGGATGGCCTACATGTAGATACGGGTATCATCTCCCACACAGACACTTATCTACTGCACCTAATATCTAGGGATGGCCTACATGTAGATACGGGTATCATCTCCCACCCAGAAACTTGTCTACTGCACCTAATATCTAGGGATGGCCTACATGTAGATACGGGTATCATCTCCCACCCAGAAACTTGTCTACTGCACCTAATATCTAGGGATGGCCTATATGTAGATATGGGTATCATCTCCCACCCAGACACTTATCTACTGTGACTAATATCTAGGGATGGCCTACATGTAGATATGGGTATCATCTCCCACACAGATACTTATCTACTGCACCTTATATCTAGGGATGGCCTACATGTAGATACGGGTATCATCTCCCACCCAGACACTTGTCTACTGTGACTAATATCTAGGGATGGCCTACATGTAGATACGGGTATCATCTCCCACACAGACACTTGTCTACTGTGACTAATATCTAGGGATGGCCTACATGTAGATACGGGTATCCTCTCCCACACAGACAGTTATCTACTGCACCTAATATCTAGGGATGGCCTACATGTAGATATGGGTATCTTCTCCCACACAGACACTTGTCTACTGCACCTAATATCTAGGGATGGCCTACATGTAGATATGGGTATCATCTCCCACCTAGACACCTGTCTACTGTGACTAATATCTAGGGATGGCCTACATGTAGATACGGGTATCATCTCCCACCCAGACACTTGTCTACTGTGACTAATATCTAGGCATGGCCTACATGTAGATACGGGTATCATCTCCCACCCAGACACTTGTCTACTGTGACTAATATCTAGGCATGGCCTATATATAGATATGGGTATCATCTCCCACCCAGACACTTGTCTACTGTGACTAATATCTAGGGATGGCCTATATGTAGATATGGGTATCATCTCCCACCCAGACACTTGTCTACTGTGACTAATATCTAGGGATGACCTACATGTAGATACGGGTATCATCTCCCACCCGGACACTTGTCTACTGTGACTAATATCTAGGTATGGCCTACATGTAGATACGGGTATCATCTCCCACCCAGACACTTGTCTACTGTGACTAATATCTAGGGATGGCCTTCATGTAGATATGGGTATCATCTCCCACCCAGACACTTGTCTACTGTGATTAATATCTAGGGATGACCTACATGTAGATACGGGTATCATCTCCCACCCAGACACTTGTCTACTGAGACTAATATCTAGGGATGGCATATATGTAGATATGGGTATCATCTCCCACCCAGACACTTGTCTACTGTGACTAATATCTAGGGATGACCTACATGTAGATACGGGTATCATCTCCCACCCAGACACTTGTCTACTGTGACTAATATCTAGGGATGGCCTTCATGTAGATATGGGTATCATCTCCCACCCAGACACTTGTCTACTGTGACTAATATCTAGGGATGGCCTACATGTAGATACGGGTATCATTTCCCACCCAGACACTTGTCTACTGTGACTAATATCTAGGTATGGCCTACATGTAGATACGGGTATCATCTCCCACACAGACACCTGTCTGTTGCACCTAATATCTAGGGATGACCTACATGTAGATACGGGTATCATCTCCTACCCAGACACTTGTCTACTGTGACTAATATCTAGGCATGGCCTATATGTAGATATGGGTATCATCTCCCACCCAGACAATTGTCTACTGTGACTAATATCTAGGCATGGCCTTTATGTAGATATGGGTATCATCTCCCACCCAGACACCTGTCTACTGTGACTAATATCTAGGGATGGCCTACATGTAGATACAGGTATCATCTCCCACCCAGACACTTGTCTACTGTGACTAATATCTAGGCATGGCCTATATGTAGATATGGGTATCATCTCCCACCCAGACACTTGTCTACTGTGACTAATATCTAGGCATGGCCTTTATGTAGATATGGGTATCATCTCCCACCCAGACACTTGTCTACTGTGACTAAAATCTAGGGATGGCCTTCATGTAGATATGGGTATCATCTCCCACCCAGACACCTGTCTACTGTGACTAATATCTAGGCATGGCCTATATGTAGATATGGGTATCATCTCCCACCCAGACACGTGTCTACTCTGACTAATATCTAGGGATGGCCTTCATGTAGATATGGGTATCATCTCCCACCCAGACACTTGTCTACTGTGACTAATATCTAGGGATGGCCTACATGTAGATACGGGTATCATCTCCCACCCAGACACTTGTCTACTGTGACTAATATCTTGGCATGGCCTATATATAGATATGGGTATCATCTCCCACCCAGACACTTGTCTACTGTGACTCATATCTAGGTATGGCCTATATGTAGATATGGGTATCATCTCCCACCCAGACACTAGTCTACTGTGACTAATATCTAGGGATGACCTACATGTAGATACGGGTATCATCTCCCACCCAGACACTTGTCTACTGTGACTAATATCTAGGGATGGCCTTCATGTAGATATGGGTATCATCTCCCACACAGACAGTTATCTACTGCACCTAATATCTAGGGATGGCCTACATGTAGATATGGGTATCTTCTCCCACACAGACACTTGTCTACTGCACCTAATATCTAGGGATGGCCTACATGTAGATATGGGTATCATCTCCCACCTAGACACCTGTCTACTGTGACTAATATCTAGGGATGGCCTACATGTAGATACGGGTATCATCTCCCACCCAGACACTTGTCTACTGTGACTAATATCTAGGCATGGCCTACATGTAGATACGGGTATCATCTCCCACCCAGACACTTGTCTACTGTGACTAATATCTAGGCATGGCCTATATATAGATATGGGTATCATCTCCCACCCAGACACTTGTCTACTGTGACTAATATCTAGGGATGGCCTATATGTAGATATGGGTATCATCTCCCACCCAGACACTTGTCTACTGTGACTAATATCTAGGGATGACCTACATGTAGATACGGGTATCATCTCCCACGCGGACACTTGTCTACTGTGACTAATATCTAGGTATGGCCTACATGTAGATACGGGTATCATCTCCCACCCAGACACTTGTCTACTGTGACTAATATCTAGGGATGGCCTTCATGTAGATATGGGTATCATCTCCCACCCAGACACTTGTCTACTGTGATTAATATCTAGGGATGACCTACATGTAGATACGGGTATCATCTCCCACCCAGACACTTGTCTACTGAGACTAATATCTAGGGATGGCATATATGTAGATATGGGTATCATCTCCCACCCAGACACTTGTCTACTGTGACTAATATCTAGGGATGACCTACATGTAGATACGGGTATCATCTCCCACCCAGACACTTGTCTACTGTGACTAATATCTAGGGATGGCCTTCATGTAGATATGGGTATCATCTCCCACCCAGACACTTGTCTACTGTGACTAATATCTAGGGATGGCCTACATGTAGATACGGGTATCATTTCCCACCCAGACACTTGTCTACTGTGACTAATATCTAGGTATGGCCTACATGTAGATACGGGTATCATCTCCCACACAGACACCTGTCTGTTGCACCTAATATCTAGGGATGACCTACATGTAGATACGGGTATCATCTCCTACCCAGACACTTGTCTACTGTGACTAATATCTAGGCATGGCCTATATGTAGATATGGGTATCATCTCCCACCCAGACAATTGTCTACTGTGACTAATATCTAGGCATGGCCTTTATGTAGATATGGGTATCATCTCCCACCCAGACACCTGTCTACTGTGACTAATATCTAGGGATGGCCTACATGTAGATACGGGTATCATCTCCCACCCAGACACTTGTCTACTGTGACTAATATCTAGGCATGGCCTATATGTAGATATGGGTATCATCTCCCACCCAGACACTTGTCTACTGTGACTAATATCTAGGCATGGCCTTTATGTAGATATGGGTATCATCTCCCACCCAGACACTTGTCTACTGTGACTAAAATCTAGGGATGGCCTTCATGTAGATATGGGTATCATCTCCCACCCAGACACCTGTCTACTGTGACTAATATCTAGGCATGGCCTATATGTAGATATGGGTATCATCTCCCACCCAGACACGTGTCTACTCTGACTAATATCTAGGGATGGCCTTCATGTAGATATGGGTATCATCTCCCACCCAGACACTTGTCTACTGTGACTAATATCTAGGGATGGCCTACATGTAGATACGGGTATCATCTCCCACCCAGACACTTGTCTACTGTGACTAATATCTTGGCATGGCCTATATATAGATATGGGTATCATCTCCCACCCAGACACTTGTCTACTGTGACTCATATCTAGGTATGGCCTATATGTAGATATGGGTATCATCTCCCACCCAGACACTAGTCTACTGTGACTAATATCTAGGGATGACCTACATGTAGATACGGGTATCATCTCCCACCCAGACACTTGTCTACTGTGACTAATATCTAGGGATGGCCTTCATGTAGATATGGGTATCATCTCCCACCCAGACACTTGTCTACTGTGACTAATATCTAGGAATGACCTACATGTAGATACGGGTATCATCTCCCACCCAGACACTTGTCTACTGTGACTAATATCTAGGGATGGCCTTCATGTAGATATGGGTATCATCTCCCACCCAGACACTTGTCTACTGTGACTAATATCTAGGGATGGCCTACATGTAGATACGGGTATCATTTCCCACCCAGACACTTGTCTACTGTGACTAATATCTAGGTATGGCCTACATGTAGATACGGGTATCATCTCCCACACAGACACCTGTCTGTTGCACCTAATATCTAGGGATGACCTACATGTAGATACGGGTATCATCTCCTACCCAGACACTTGTCTACTGTGACTAATATCTAGGCATGGCCTATATGTAGATATGGGTATCATCTCCCACCCAGACAATTGTCTACTGTGACTAATATCTAGGCATGGCCTTTATGTAGATATGGGTATCATCTCCCACCCAGACACCTGTCTACTGTGACTAATATCTAGGGATGGCCTACATGTAGATACAGGTATCATCTCCCACCCAGACACTTGTCTACTGTGACTAATATCTAGGCATGGCCTATATGTAGATATGGGTATCATCTCCCACCCAGACACTTGTCTACTGTGACTAATATCTAGGCATGGCCTTTATGTAGATATGGGTATCATCTCCCACCCAGACACTTGTCTACTGTGACTAAAATCTAGGGATGGCCTTCATGTAGATATGGGTATCATCTCCCACCCAGACACCTGTCTACTGTGACTAATATCTAGGCATGGCCTATATGTAGATATGGGTATCATCTCCCACCCAGACACGTGTCTACTCTGACTAATATCTAGGGATGGCCTTCATGTAGATATGGGTATCATCTCCCACCTAGACGCCTGTCTACTGTGACTAATATCTAGGGATGGCCTACATGTAGATACGGGTATCATCTCCCACCCAGACACTTGTCTACTGTGACTAATATCTTGGCATGGCCTATATATAGATATGGGTATCATCTCCCACCCAGACACTTGTCTACTGTGACTCATATCTAGGTATGGCCTATATGTAGATATGGGTATCATCTCCCACCCAGACACTAGTCTACTGTGACTAATATCTAGGGATGACCTACATGTAGATACGGGTATCATCTCCCACCCAGACACTTGTCTACTGTGACTAATATCTAGGGATGGCCTTCATGTAGATATGGGTATCATCTCCCACCCAGACACTTGTCTACTGTGACTAATATCTAGGAATGACCTACATGTAGATACGGGTATCATCTCCCACCCAGACACTTGTCTACTGTGACTAATATCTAGGGATGGCCTTCATGTAGATATGGGTATCATCTCCCACCCAGACACTTGTCTACTGTGACTAATATCTAGGTATGGCCTATATGTAGATATGGGTATCATCTCCCACCCAGACACTTATCTACTGTGACTAATATCTAGGGATGGCCTTCATGTAGATATGGGTATCATCTCCCACCCAGACACTTGTCTACTGTGACTAATATCTAGGGATGGCCTACATGTAGATACGGGTATCATCTCCCACACAGACACTTGTCTACTGTGACTAATATCTAGGGATGGCCTATATATAGATATGGGTATCATCTCCCACCCAGACACTTGTCTACTGTGACTAATATCTAGGGATGGCCTTCATGTAGATACGGGTATCATCTCCCACCCAGACACTTGTCTACTGTGACTAATATCTAGGGATGGCCTTTATGTAGATATGGGTATCATCTCCCACCCAGACACTTGTCTACTGTGACTAATATCTAGGGATGACCTACATGTAGATACGGGTATCATCTCCCAGCCAGACTCTTGTCTACTGTGACTAATATCTAGGGATGGCCTATATGTAGATATGGGTATCATCTCCCACCCAGACACTTGTCTACTGTGACTAATATCTAGGGATGACCTACATGTAGATACGGGTATCATCTACCACCCAGACACTTGTCTACTGTGACTAATATCTAGGAATGGCCTTCATGTAGATATGAGTATCATCTCCCACCCAGACACTTGTCTACTGTGACTAATATCTAGGGATGGCCTACATGTAGATACGGGTATCATCTCCCACCCAGACACTTGTCTACTGTGACTAATATCTAGGTATGGCCTACATGTAGATACGTGTATCATCTCCCACACAGACACCTGTCTGCTGCACCTAATATCTAGGGATGACCTACATGTAGATACGGGTATCATCTCCTACCCAGACACTTGTCTACTGTGACTAATATCTAGGGATGGCCTACATGTAGATATGGGTATCATCTCCCACCCAGACACCTGTCTACTGTGACTAATATCTAGGGATGGCCTACATGTAGATACAGGTATCATCTCCCACCCAGACACCTGTCTACTGTGACTAATATCTAGGCATGGCCTATATGTAGATATGGGTATCATCTCCCACCCAGACACTTGTCTACTGTGACTAATATCTAGGCATGGCCTTTATGTAGATATGGGTATCATCTCCCACCCAGACACTTGTCTACTGTGTCTAAAATCTAGGGATGGCCTTTATGCAGATATGGGTATCATCTCCCACCCAGACACCTGTCTACTGTGACTAATATCTAGGCACGGCCTATATGTAGATATGGGTATCATCTCCCACCCAGACACGTGTCTACTGTGACTAATATCTAGGGATGGCCTTCATGTAGATATGGGTATCATCTCCCACCCAGACACTTGTCTACTGTGACTAATATCTAGGGATGGCCTTCATGTAGATATGGGTCTCATCTCCCACCCAGACACTTGTCTACTGTGCCTAATATCTAGGGATGGCCTTCATGTAGATATGGGTATCATCTCCCACCCAGACACTTGTCTACTGTGACTAATATCTAGGCATGACCTTTATGTAGATATGGGTATTATCTCCCACCCAGACACTTGTCTACTGTGACTAATATCTAGGGATGGCCTACATGTAGATACGGGTATTACCTCCCACCCAGACACTTGTCTACTGTGACTAATATCTAGGGATGGCCTACATGTAGATATGGGTATCATCTTCCACCCAGACACTTGTCTACTGTGACTAATATCTAGGCATGGCCTATATGTAGATATGGGTATCATCTCCCACCCAGACACTTGTCTACTGTGACTAATATCTAGGCATGGCCTATATGTAGATATGGGTATCATCTCCCACCCAGACACTTGTCTACTGTGACTAATATCTAGGCATGGCCTATATGTAGATATGGGTATCATCTCCCACCCAGACACCTGTCTACTGTGACTAATATCTAGGCATGGCCTATATGTAGATATGGGTATCATCTCCCACCCAGACACGTGTCTACTGTGACTAATATCTAGGGATGGCCTTCATGTAGATATGGGTATCATCTCCCACCCAGACACCTGTCTACTGTGACTAATATCTAGGCATGGCCTATATGTAGATATGGGTATCATCTCCCACCCAGACACCTGTCTACTGTGACTAATATCTAGGCATGGCCTATATGTAGATATGGGTATCATCTCCCACCCAGACACCTGTCTACTGTGACTAATATCTAGGCATGGCCTATATGTAGATACGGGTATCATCTCCCACCCAGACACCTGTCTACTGTGACTAATATCTAGGGATGGCCTACATGTAGATATGGGTATCATCTCCCACCCAGACACCTGTCTACTGTGACTAATATCTAGGCATGGCCTATATGTAGATATGGGTATCATCTCCCACCCAGACACCTGTCTACTGTGACTAATATCTAGGCATGGCCTATATGTAGATATGGGTATCATCTCCCACCCAGACACTTGTCTACTGTGACTAATATCTAGGGATGGCCTTCAAGTAGATATGGGTATCATCTCCCACCCAGACACTTGTCTACTGTGACTAATATCTAGGGATGGCCTACATGTAGATATGGGTATCATCTCCCACCCAGACACTTGTCTACTGTGACTAATATCTAGGGATGGCCTTCATGTAGATATGGGTATCATCTCCCACCCAGACACTTGTCTACTGTGATAATATCTAGGGATGGCCTACATGTAGATATGGGTATCATCTCCCACCCAGACACTTATCTACTGCACCTAATATCTAGGGATGGCCTACATGTAGATATGGGTATCTTCTCCCACCCAGACACTTGTCTACTGCACCTAATATCTAGGGATGGCCTACATGTAGATACGAGTATCATCTCCCACACAGACACTTGTCTACTGTGACTAATATCTAGGGATGGCCTACATGTAGATATGGGTATCATCTCCCACCTAGACACCTGTCTACTGTGACTAATATCTAGGGATGGCCTACATGTAGATATGGGTATCATCTCCCACCCAGACACTTGTCTACTGTGAATAATATCTAGGCATGGCCTATATGTAGATATGGGTATCATCTCCCACCCAGACACTTGTCTACTGTGACTAATATCTAGGGATGGCCTACATGTAGATATGGATATCATCAACCACCCTTACACCTGTCTAATGCACACTGATATCTGGATAGTGCCTACATGTAGATATGAGTATCGTCTCCCACTCTGAAACCTGTGGAGCACACACTAGTATGTGGGGAGGGCATATATTTAGATATGAATATCATCTCCACCCTTACACCTGTCTAGTGCACACTGATATCTGGGGAGGGCCTACATGTAGATATGGGTAACATCTCCCACCCTTAAACCTATCTAGTGCACATTGATATCTGGAGAGGGCCTACTCATAGATAGGAGTATCACCTCAAACCCTGACAACTGTGGAGTATAATTGTCCCCACTCAGGCCCTGATAACTGGAGGACCAACACTCTGACACTGAGAAGAGCAATTTGTTAAATATACAAAGCAAGAGAGAAGACAATGATGCCATACCTGCCCCCGTGCACACAATCCCAGCGTGGACATTCAGGTAACATGGCTCAGGACTCCATAGACTCAGGCTGCACTCAGATAAGTCCTTCTCTTCCCCAGTACAGAAGATCTTCTCCACTGTCCAGAAGTTCGGACCCATACCATTCCTATACTCTTGAACTTGCTGCACAGCTCCACATCTCAGCTGTGTACAGATCACAGCCGCTTCACGTGGGCCGAAGTTCCACATACAGACTCTGCCACGTGTCTTGTTTACTGTCACCTCCACAATCCCATCACAGGAGCTGGAGCCATCCACCAGGGTCACCGATCCAAGACCTGAGAGACACAGGAGCAAGAGCCATTCACAAGGAGAACACACCCAACATACCACCATGTAACCGCTGTGTGTACTCACCACTGGGTAGGCAGATCACTTCTGCACTTTGCTGCTTGTTCTTGGGGTCTTCCTCACCCCACACTCCAATCACACAATGGGAAAGGTCATGTTCATGGCCACTGCACGCCACCCTCTTTAGGACATGGCCGGGGACAGAGCCAAAATGACCCCCTTGCAAGGCTTCCAGGGAAGGACCACATCCAAGTTGTCGACAGGTGACATCTGCACTTGGTCTGTCCCACTGAGCATAACTCACAACACTCCAAATGTTATTGTAGAACACCTCAACCCTCCCCTCACAAGTATGGCTGCCATCCACAAGACGGACCTGAGAAAGTACTAAAAACAAGAGGGTATTATAGATGAGAGAAAGAACGAGATAGTGTGAGAAAGAGAGAGAAACAAGCAAGAGGATGGGAAAGAGACAGGGAAGAAGAGGAAAGAAGATGGAGATAAAGAGGCACAAAGATGGAAGAGACGGTGAGAGAGGAAAAACAGACATGAATAGTAAAAAAGACAGCCAGAAGGTGGAAAGCCCCAAAAAAGGAAAAGAGAGAGGAGGAAATATGATGTGAAAGGAAGACAGGGAGAAAGAGAGAGAAATAAACCAGAGTATTACAGGTACCTGCACAAAGAGTAATTTATACTACGGAAGGGTTAAGCATAGATGAGTTCTCACCCAGTTGAGTTTGGTGGTCTTTCCACCATTACTTCTATATTAGAACAGCCATTAAGTGTCACCTTGGCCTGGAGATTGGGCAATTAAGAAGCTATGGGAGTCCATAAAAATGTAATAACCAGAGTCTCCCAAACTGACCCACACTATAATAGCCAGAACCTCCAAAACTGACCCACACTATAAGAGCCAGAGCCCCCCAACCTGACCCACACTATAAGAACCAGAGGCCCTTAACCTGACCCACACTATAATAGCCAGAGCCCCCAACCTGACCCACACTATAAGAGGCAGAGCCTCCCAAACTGACCCACACTATAAGAACCAGAGGCCCCTAACCTGACCCACACTATAAGCTTCACAGCCTTCCAAACTGAACCAAACTATAAGAGCCAGAGACCCCTAACCTGACCCAACATATAATAGCCAGAGCCTCCCAACCTGACCCACACTATAATAGCTAGAGCCCGCTAACCTGACCCACACTATAATAGCCAGAGCCCACTAACCTGACCAACACTATAATAGCCAGAGCCTCCCAACCTGACCCACACTGTAATAGACAGAGCCCCCTAACCTGACCCACAATATAATAGCCAGAGCCCCCTAACCTGACCCACACTATAATAGCCAGAGCTCCCAACTTGACCCAAACTATAATAGCCAGAGCTCCCAACCTGACCCACACTATAATAGCCAGAGCTCCCTCACCTGACCCACACTGTAATAGCCAGAGCTCCCTCACCTGACCCACACTATAATAGCCAGAGGCCCCAAACCTGACCCACACTGTAATAGCCAGAGCCCCCTAACCAGACAACACTATAATAGCCAGAGCCCCCAACCTGACCCACACTGTAATAGCCAGAGCCCCCTAACCTGACCCACACTATAATAGCCAGAGCCCCCTAACCTGACCAACACTATAATAGCCAGAGCCTCCCAACCTGACCCACACTGTAATAGACAGAGCCCCCTAACCTGACCCACAATATAATAGCCAGAGCCCGCTAACCTGACCCACACTATAATAGCCAGAGCCCCCTAACCTGACCAACACTATAATAGCCAGAGCCTCCCAACCTGACCCACACTGTAATAGACAGAGCCCCCTAACCTGACCCACAATATAATAGCCAGAGCCCGCTAACCTGACCCACACTATAATAGCCAGAGCTCCCAACCTGACCCACACTATAATAGCCAGAGCTCCCTCACCTGACCCACACTGTAATAGCCAGAGCCCCCCAACCTGACCCACACTATAAGAACCAGAGGCCCCTAACCTGACCCACACTGTAAGCTCCACAGCCTTCTAAACTGACCCAAACTATAAGAGCCAGAACCTCAAAAACTGACTCACACTATAAGAGCCACAGCCTCCCAACCTGACCCAAACTATAAGAGCCAGAACAACAAAAACTGACTCACACTATAAGAGCCACAGCCTCCCAAACGGACCCACACTATAAGAACCAGTGCCTCCCAAACTGACCCACACTATAATAGCCAGAACCTCCAAAACTGACCCACACTATAAGAGTCAGAGCCCCCCAACCTGACCCACACTATAAGAACCAGAGGCCCTTAACCTGACCCACACTATAATAGCCAGAGCCCCCAACCTGACCCACACAATAAGAGGCAGAGCCTCCCAACCTGACCCACACTATAAGAACCAGAGGCCCCTAACCTGAACCACACTATAAGCTCCACAGCCTTCCAAACTGAACCAAACTATAAGAGCCAGAACCTCCAAAACTGACTCACACTATAAGAGCCACAGCCTCCCAACCTGACCCAAACTATAAGAGCCAGAACAACAAAAACTGACTCACACTATAAGAGCCACAGCCTCCCAAACGGACCCACACTATAAGAACCAGTGCCTCCCAAACTGACCCACACTATAATAGCCAGAGCCTCCCAAACTGACCCACACTATAAGAACTAGAGGTCCCTAAACTGACCGACATTGTAATAGAAAAAGCCTCCAAACTGACACACACTATAAGAGCCAGAACCTCCCAACCTGAACCACACTATAAGAACCAGAGACAACTAACCTGACCCACACTATAATAGCCAGAGCCTCCCAACCGGACCCACACTATAATAACTAGAGCCCCCTAACCTGACCCACACTATAATAGCCAGAGCCCCCTAACATGACCAACAATATAATAGCCAGAGCCTCCCAACCTGACCCACACTGTAATAGACAGAGCCCCCTAACCTGACCCACAATATAATAGCCAGAGCCCCCTAACCTGACCCACACTATAATAGCCAGAGCTCCCAACCTGACCCAAACTATAATAGCCAGAGCTCCCAACCTGACCCACACTATAATAGCCAGAGCTCCCTCACCTGACCCACACAGTAATAGCCAGAGCTCCCTCACCTGACCCACACTATAATAGCCAGAGGCCCCAAACCTGACCCACACTGTAATAGCCAGAGCCCCCTAACCAGACAACACTATAATAGCCAGAGCCCCCAACCTGACCCACACTGTAATAGCCAGAGCACCCTAACCTGACCCACACTATAATAGCCAGAGCCCCAACCTGACCCACTCTATAATAGCCAGAGCCTCCCAACCTGACCCACACTATAATAGCTAGAGCCCCCTAACCTGACCCACACTATAATAGCCAGAGCCCCCTAACCTGACCAACACTATAAAAGCCAGAGCCTCCCAACCTGACCCACACTATAATAGCCAGAGCCTCCCAACCTGACCCACACTGTAATAGACAAAGCCCCCTAACCTGACCCACACTATAATAGCCAGAGCCCCCTAACCTGACCCACACTATAATAGCCAGAGCTCCCAACCTGACCCAAACTATAATAGCCAGAGCCCCCTAACCTGACCCACACTATAATAGCCAGAGCCCCCTAACCTGACCCACACTATAATAGCCAGAGCCCCCTAACCTGACCCACACTATAATAGCCAGAGCTCCCAACCTGACCCAAACTATAATAGCCAGAGCTCCCAACCTGACCCAAACTATAATAGCCAGGGCTCCCAACCTGACCCACACTATAAGAACTAGAGGCCCCTAACCTGACCCACACTATAAGCTCCACAGCCTTCCAAACTGACCCAAACTATAAGAGCCAGAACCTCAAAAACTGACTCACACTATAAGAGCCACAGCCTCCCAACCTGACCCAAACTATAAGAGCCAGAACAACAAAAACTGACTCACACTATAAGAGCCACAGCCTCCCAAACGGACCCACACTATAATAACCAGTGCCTCCCAAACTGACCCACACTATAATAGCCAGAACCTCCAAAACTGACCCACACTATAAGAGCCAGAGCCCCCCAACCTGACCCACACTATAAGAACCAGAGGCCCTTAACCTGACCCACACTATAATAGCCAGAGCCCCCAACCTGACCCACACTATAAGAGGCAGAGCCTCCCAACCTGACCCACACTATAAGAACCAGAGGCCCCTAACCTGACCCACACTATAAGCTCCACAGCCTTCCAAACTGAACCAAACTATAAGAGCCAGAACCTCCAAAACTGACTCACACTATAAGAGCCACAGCCTCCCAACCTGACCCAAACTATAAGAACCAGTGTCTCTCAAACTGACCCACACTATAATAGCCAGAGCCTCCCAAACTGACCCACACTATAAGAACTAGAGGTCCCTAAACTGACCGACATTGTAATAGAAAAAGCCTCCAAACTGACACACACTATAAGAGCCAGAACCTCCCAACCTGACCCACACTATAAGAACCAGAGACCCCTAACCTGACCCACACTATAATAGCCAGAGCCTCCCAACCTGACCCACACTATAATAGCTAGAGCCCCCTAACCTGACCCACACTATAATAGCCAGAGCCCCCTAACCTGACCAACACTATAATAGCCAGAGCCTCCCAACCTGACCCACACTATAATAGCCAGAGCCTCCCAACCTGACCCACACTGTAATAGACAAAGCCCCCTAACCTGACCCACACTATAATAGCCAGAGCCCCCTAACCTGACCCACACTATAATAGCCAGAGCTCCCAACCTGACCCACACTATAATAGCCAGAGCCTCCCAAACTGACCCACACTATAAGAACTAGAGGTCCCTAAACTGACCGACATTGTAATAGAAAAAACCTCCAAACTGACACACACTATAAGAGCCAGAACCTCCCAACCTGACCCACACTATAAGAACCAGAGACAACTAACCTGACCCACACTATAATAGCCAGAGCCTCCCAACCTGACCCACACTATAATAGCTAGAGCCCCCTAACCTGACCCACACTATAATAGCCAGAGCCCCCTAACCTGACCAACACTATAATAGCCAGAGCCTCCCAACCTGACCCACACTATAATAGCCAGAGCCTCCCAACCTGACCCACACTGTAATAGACAAAGCCCCCTAACCTGACCCACACTATAATAGCCAGAGCTCCCAACCTGACCCAAACTATAATAGCCAGAGCCCCCTAACCTGACCCACACTATAATAGCCAGAGCCCCCTAACCTGACCCACACTATAATAGCCAGAGCCCCCTAACCTGACCCACACTATAATAGCCAGAGCTCCCAACCTGACCCAAACTATAATAGCCAGAGCCCCCTAACCTGACCCACACTATAATAGCCAGAGCCCCCTAACCTGACCCACACTATAATAGCCAGAGCCCCCTAACCTGACCCACACTATAATAGCCAGAGCTCCCAACCTGACCCAAACTATAATAGCCAGAGCTCCCAACCTGACCCAAACTATAATAGCCAGGGCTCCCAACCTGACCCACACTATAAGAACTAGAGGCCCCTAACCTGACGCACACTCTAAGCTCCACAGCCTTCCAAACTGACCCAAACTATAAGAGCCAGAACCTCAAAAACTGACTCACACTATAAGAGCCACAGCCTCCCAACCTGACCCAAACTATAAGAGCCAGAACAACAAAAACGGACCCACACTATAAGAACCAGTGCCTCCCAAACTGACCCACACTATAATAGCCAGAACCTCCAAAACTGACCCACACTATAAGAGCCAGAGACCCCCAACCTGACCCACACTATAAGAACCAGAGGCCCTTAACCTGACCCACACTATAATAGCCAGAGCCACCAACCTGACCCACACTATAAGAGGCAGAGCCTCCCAACCTGACCCACACTATAAGAACCAGAGGCGCCTAACCTGACCCACACTATAAGCTCCACAGCCTTCCAAACTGAACCAAACTATAAGAGCCAGAACCTCCAAAACTGACTCACACTATAAGAGCCACAGCCTCCCAACCTGACCCAAACTATAAGAGCCAGAACCACAAAAACTGACCCACACTATAAGAGCCACAGCCTCCCAAACTGACCCACACTATAAGAACCAGTGCCTCTCAAAATGACCCACACTATAATAGCCAGAACCTCCAAAACTGACCCACACTATAAGAGTCAGATCCCCCCAACCTGACCCACACTATAAGAACCAGAGGCCCTTAACCTGACCCACACTATAATAGCCAGAGCCACAAACCTGACCCACACAATAAGAACCAGAGACCCCTAACCTGACCCACACTATAATAGCCATAGCCTCCCAACCTGACCCACACTATAATAGCTAGAGCCCCCTAACCTGACCCACACTATAATAGCCAGAGCCCCCTAACCTGACCAACACTATAATAGCCAGAGCCTCCCAACCTGACCCACACTATAATAGCCAGAGCTTCCCAACCTGACCCACACTGTAATAGACAAAGCCCTCTAACCTGACCCACACTATAATAGCCAGAGCCCCCTAACCTGACCCACACTATAATAGCCAGAGCTCCCAACCTGACCCAAACTATAATAGCCAGAGCCCCCTAACCTGACCCACACTATAATAGCCAGAGCCCCCTAACCTGACCCACACTATAATAGCCAGAGCCCCCTAACCTGACCCACAATAAAATAGCCAGAGCTCCCAACCTGACCCAAACTATAATAGCCAGAGCTCCCAACCTGACCCAAACTATAATAGCCAGGGCTCCCAACCTGACCCACACTATAAGAACTAGAGGCCCCTAACCTGACCAACACTATAATAGCCAGAGCCTCCCAACCTGACCCACACTATAATAGCCAGAGCCTCCCAACCTGACCCACACTGTTATAGACAAAGCCCCCTAACCTGACCCACACTATAATAGCCAGAGCCCCCTAACCTGACCAAAACTATAATAGCCAGAGCCCCCTAACCTGACCCACACTATAATAGCCAGAGCCCCCTAACCTGACCCACACTATAATAGCCAGAGCCCCCTAACCTGACCCACACTATAATAGCCAGAGCTCCCAACCTGACCCAAACTATAATAGCCAGAGCCCCCAACCTGACCCACACTATAAGAGGCAGAGCCTCCCAACCTGACCCACACTATAAGAACCAGAGGCCCCTAACCTGACCCACACTATAAGCTCCACAGCCTTCCAAACTGACCCAAACTATAAGAGCCAGAACCTCAAAAACTGACTCACACTATAAGAGCCACAGCCTCCCAACCTGACCCAAACTATAAGAGCCAGAACAACAAAAACTGACTCACACTATAAGAGCCACAGCCTCCCAAACGGACCCACACTATAAGAACCAGTGCCTCCCAAACTGACCCACACTATAATAGCCAGAACCTCCAAAACTGACCCACACTATAAGAGCCAGAGCCCCCCAACCTGACCCACACTATAAGAACCAGAGGCCCTTAACCTGACCCAAACTATAATAGCCAGAGCCACCAACCTGACCCACACTATAAGAGGCAGAGCCTCCCAACCTGACCCACACTGTAATAGCCAGAGCCCCCTAACCAGACAACACTATAATAGCCAGAGCCCCCAACCTGACCCACACTGTAATAGCCAGAGCCCCCTAACCTGACCCACACTATAATAGCCAGAGCCCCCAAACCTGACCAACACTATAATAGCCAGAGCCTCCCAACCTGACCCACACTGTAATAGACAGAGCCCCCTAACCTGACCCACAATATCATAGCCAGAGCCCGCTAACCTGACCCACACTATAATAGCCAGAGCCCCCTAACCTGACCAACACTATAATAGCCAGAGCCTCCCAACCTGACCCACACTGTAATAGACAGAGCCCCCTAACCTGACCCACAATATAATAGCCAGAGCCCCCTAACCTGACCCACACTATAATAGCCAGAGCTCCCAACCTGACCCAAACTATAATAGCCAGAGCTCCCAACCTGACCCACACTGTAATAGCCAGAGCCCCCTAACCTGACCCACACTATAATAGCCAGAGCCCCCTAACCTGACCCACACTATAATAGCCAGAGCTCCCAACCTGACCCAAACTATAATAGCCAGAGCTCCCAACCTGACCCAAACTATAATAGCCAGCGCTCCCAACCTGACCCACACTATAAGAACCAGAGGCCCCTAACCTGACCCACACTGTAAGCTCCCCAGCCTTCTAAACTGACCCAAACTATAAGAGCCAGAACCTCAAAAACTGACTCACACTATAAGAGCCACAGCCTCCCAACCTGACCCAAACTATAAGAGCCAGAACAACAAAAACTGCCTCACACTATAAGAGCCACAGCCTCCCAAATGGACCCACACTATAAGAACCAGTGCCTCCCAAATTGACCCACACTATAATAGCCAGAACCTCCAAAACTGACCCACACTATAAGAGTCAGAGCCCCCCAACCTGACCCACACTATAAGAAACAGAGGCCCTTAACCTGACCCACACTATAATAGCCAGAGCCCCCAACCTGACCCACACTATAAGAGGCAGAGCCTCCCAACCTGACCCACACTATAAGAACCAGAGGCCCCTAACCTGACCCACACTATAAGCTCCACAGCCTTCCAAACTGAACCAAACTATAAGAGCCAGAACCTCCAAAACTGACTCACACTATAAGAGCCACAGCCTCCCAACCTGACCCAAACTATAAGAGCCAGAACAACAAAAACTGACTCACACTATAAGAGCCACAGCCTCCCAAACGGACCCACACTATAAGAACCAGTGCCTCCCAAACTGACCCACACTATAATAGCCAGAACCTCCAAAACTGACCCACACTATAAGAGCCAGAGCCCCCCAACCTGACTCACACTATAAGAACCAGAGGCCCTTAACCTGACCCACACTATAATAGCCAGAGCCCCCAACCTGACCCACAATATAAGAACCAGAGCCCCCTAACCTGACCCACACTATAATAGCCAGAGCTCCCAACCTGACCCACACTATAATAGCCAGAGCTCCCAACCTGACCCACACTATAATAGCCAGAGCTCCCTCACCTGACCCACACTGTAATAGCCAGAGCTCCCTAACCTGACCCACACTATAATAGCCAGAGCCCCCAACCTGACCCACACTATAAGAGACAGAGCCCCCTAACCTGACCCACAATATAATAGCCAGAGCCCCCTAACCTGACCCACACTATAATAGCCAGAGCTCCCAACCTGACCCAAACTATAATAGCCAGAGCTCCCAACCTGACCCACACTATAATAGCCAGAGCTCCCTCACCTGACCCACACTACAATAGCCAGAGGCCCCAAAACTGACCCACAATGTAATAGCCAGAGCCCCCTAACCAGACAACACTATAATAGCCAGAGCCCCCAACCTGACCCACACTGTAATAGCCAGAGCCCCCTAACCTGACCCACACTATAATAGCCAGAGCCCCCTAACCTGACCAACACTATAATAGCCAGAGCCTCCCAACCTGACCCACACTGTAATAGCCAGAGCCCCCTAAACTGACCCACAATATAATAGCCAGAGCCCGCTAACCTGACCTACACTATAATAGCCAGAGCCCCCTAACCTGACCAACACTATAATAGCCAGAGCTCCCAACCTGACCCACACTATAATAGCCAGAGCTCCCTCACCTGACCCACACTGTAATAGCCAGAGCCCCCTAACCTGACCCACACTATAATAGCCAGAGCCCCCTAACCTGACCCACACTATAATAGCCAGAGCTCCCAACCTGACCCAAACTATAATAGCCAGAGCTCCCAACCTGACCCAAACTATAATAGCCAGGGCTCCCAACCTGACCCACACTATAAGAACCAGAGGCCCCTAACCTGACCCACACTGTAAGCTCCACAGCCTTCTAAACTGACCCAAACTATAAGAGCCAGAACCTCCAAAACTGACTCACACTATAAGAGCCACAGCCTCCCAACCTGACCCAAACTATAAGAGCCAGAACAACAAAAACTGACTCACACTATAAGAGCCACAGCCTCCCAAACGGACCCAAATTATAAGAACCAGTGCCTCCCAAACTGACCCACACTATAATAGCCAGAACCTCCAAAACTGACCCACACTATAAGAGTCAGAGCCCCCCAACCTGACCCACACTATAAGAACCAGAGGCGCTTAACCTGACCCACACTATAATAGCCAGAGCCCCCAACCTGACCCACACTATAAGAGGCAGAGCCTCCCAACCTGACCCACACTATAAGGACCAGAGGCCCCTAACCTGACCCACACTATAAGCTCCACAGCCTTCCAAACTGAACCAAACTATAAGAGCCAGAACCTCCAAAACTGACTCACACTATAAGAGCCACAGCCTCCCAACCTGACCCAAACTATAAGAGCCAGAACAACAAAAACTGACTCACACTATAAGAGCCACAGCCTCCCAAACGGACCCACACTATAAGAACCAGTGCCTCCCAAACTGACCCACACTATAATAGCCAGAACCTCCAAAACTGACCCACACTATAAGAGTCAGAGCCCCCCAACCTGACCCACACTATAAGAACCAGAGGCCCTTAACCTGACCCACACTATAATAGCCAGAGCCCCCAACCTGACCCACACTATAAGAGGCAGAGCCTCCCAACCTAAACCAAACTATAAGAGCCAGAACCTCTAAAACTGACTCATACTATAAGAGCCACAGCCTCCCAAACTGACCCACACTATAAGAACCAGTGCCTCTCAAACTGACCCACACTATAATAGCCAGAGCCTCCCAAACTGACCCACACTATAAGAACTAGAGGTCCCTAAACTGACCGACATTGTAATAGAAAAAGCGTCCAAACTGACACACACTATAAGAGCCAGAACCTCCCAACCTGAACCACACTATAAGAACCAGAGACCCCTAACCTGACCCACACTATAATAGCTAGAGCCCCCTAACCTGACCAACACTATAATAGCCAGAGCCTCCCAACCTGACCCACACTGTAATAGACAGAGCCCCCTAACCTGACCCACAATATAATAGCCAGAGCCCCCTAACCTGACCCACACTATAATAGCCAGAGCTCCCAACCTGACCCACACTATAATAGCCATGGCTCCCTCACCTGACCCACACTGTAATAGCCAGAGCTCCCTCACCTGACCCACACTATAATAGCCAGAGGCCCCAAACCTGACCCACACTGTAAAAGCCAGATCCCCCTAACCAGACAACACTATAATAGCCAGAGCCCCCAACCTGACCCACACTGTAATATCCAGAGCACCCTAACCTGACCCACACTATAATAGCCAGAGCCCCAACCTGACCCACTTTATAATAGCCAGAGCATCCTAACCTAAGCCAACACTGTTATAGCCAGAGCCCCCTAACCTGACCCACACTATAATAGCCAGAGCCCCCTAACCTGACCCACACTATAATAGCCAGAGCTCCAAACCTGACCCAAACTATAATAGCCAGAGCTCCCAACCTGACCCACACTATAATAGCCAGAGCTCCCAACCTGACCCACACTATAATGGCCAGAGCCCCCTAACCTGACCCACACTATAATAGCCAGAGCCCCCTAACCTGACCCACACTATAATAGCCAGATCCCCCTAACCTGAATCACACTATAATAGCCAGAGCCCCCTAACCTGACCCACACTATAATAGCCAGAGCCCCCTAACCTGACCCAAACTATAATAGCCAGGGCTCCCAACCTAACCCAAACTATAATAGCCAGAGCTCCCTTACCTGACCCACACTATAATAGCCTGCGCTCCCTCACCTGACCCACACTGTAATAGCCAGAGCCCTCTAACCGGACCCACACTATAATAGCCAGAGCCCCCTAACCTGACCCACACTATAATAGCCAGAGCCCCCTAACCTGACCCACACTATAATAGCCAGAGCCCCCTAACCTGACCCACACTATAATAGCCAGAGCTCCCAACCTGACCCACACTATAATAGCCAGAGCCCCCAACCTGACCCACACTATAATAGCCAGAGCCCCCTAACCTGGCCCACACTATAATAGCCAGAGCCCCCTAACCTGACCCACACTATAATAGCCAGAGCATCCTAACCTGACCCACACTATAATAGCCAGAGCATCCTAACCTGACCAACACTGTAATAGCCAGAGCCTCCTAACCTGACCAACACTATAATAGCCAGAGCTCCCTAACCTGACCAACACTGTAATAGCCAGAGCATCCTAACCTGACCCATACTGTAATAGACAGAGCTCCCAACCTGACCCAAACTATAATAGCCAGAGCATCCTAACCTGACCAACACTGTAATAGCCAGAGCATCCTAACCTGACCCATACTGTAATAGACAGAGCTCCCAACCTGACCAACACTATAATAGCCAGCGCTCCCTCACCTGACCCACACTGTAATAGCCAGAGCTCCCTCACCGGACCCACACTGTAAGAGCCACAGCCTCCCAAACTAACCCACACTATAAGAACCAGTGCCTCCCTAACTGACCCACACTATAATAGCCAGAACCTCCAAAACTGACCCACACTATAAGAGCCAGAGCCCCCCAACCTGACCCACACTATAAGAACCAGAGGCCCTTAACCTGACCCACACTATAAGAGGCAGAGCCTCCCAACCTGACCCAAACTATAAGAGGCAGAGCCTCCCAACCTGACCCACACTATAAGAACCAGAGGCCCCTAACCTGACCCACACTATAAAAGCCACAGCCTCCCAAACTGACCCAAACTATAAGAGCAAGAACCTCCAAAACTGACCCACACTATAAGAGCCACAGCCTCCCAACCTGACCCAAACAATAAGAGCCAGAACCTCAAAAACTGACTCACACTATAAGAGACACAGCCTCCCAAACTGACCCACACTATAAGAACCAGTGCCTCCCAAACTGACTCACACTATAAGAGCAAGAGCCTCCCAAGCTGACCCACACTATAAGAACTAGAGGCCCCTAAACTGACCGACATTGTAATAGAAAAAGCCTCCAAACTGACACACACTATAAGAGCCAGAACCTCCCAACCTGACCCACACTATAAGAACCAGAGCATCCCAAACTGACCCACACTATAAGAGCCAGAGCCCCCCAACCTGACCCACACTATAAGAACCAGAGGCCCTTAACCTGACCCACACTATAATAGCCAGAGCCCCAACCTGACCCACACTATAAGAGGCAGAGCCTCCCAACCTGACCCACACTATAAGAACCAAAGGCCCCTAACCTGACCCACACTATAAAAGCCACAGCCTCCCAAACTGACCCAAACTATAAGAGCCAGAACCTCAAAAACTGACGCACACTATAAGAGCCACAGCCTCCCAACCTGACCCAAACTATAGGAGCCAGAACCTCATAAAACTGATTTACACTATAAGAGACACAGCCTCCCAAACTGACCCACACTATAAGAACCAGTGCCTCCCAAACTGACCCACACTATAAGAGAAAGAGCCTCCCAAGCTGACCCACACTATAAGAACTAGAGGCCCCTAAACTGACCGACATTGTAATAGAAAAAGCCTCCAAACTGACACACACTGTAAGAGCCAGAAACTCCAAACCTGACCCACACTATAAGAACCAGATACCCCTAACCTGACCCACACTATAATAGCCAGAGCCCCCTAACCTGACCCACACTATAATAGCCAGAGCCTCCCAACCTGAACACACTATAATAGCCAGAGCCCCCTATCCTGACCCACACTATAATAGCCAGAGCCCCCTAACCTGACCCACACTATAATAGCCAGAGCCTCCCAACCTGAACACACTATAATAGCCAGAGCCCCCTAACCTGACCCACACTATAATAGCCAGAGTTCCCTCACCTGACCCACACTGTAATAGCCAGAGCTCCCAACCTGACCCAAACTATAATAGCCAGAGTTCCCTCACCTGACCCACACTATAATAGCCAGAGCTCCCAACCTGACCCACACTATAATAGCCAGAGGCCCCAAACCTGACCCACACTGTAATAGCTAGAGCCACCTAACCTGACCCACACTATATTAGCCAGAGCCACTAACCTGACCCACACTATAATAGCCAGAGTTCCCTCACCTGACCCACACTATAATAGCCAGAGCTCCCAACCTGACCCACACTATAATAGCCAGAGGCCCCAAACCTGACGCACACTGTAATAGCTAGAGCCCCCTAACCTGACCCACACTATAATAGCCAGAGCCCCCTAACCTGACCCACACTATAATAGCCAGAGCTCCCAACCTGACCCACACTATAATAGCCAGTGCTCCCTCACCTGACCCTTACTATAATAGCCAGAGCCCCCAACCTGACCCACACTATAATAGCCAGAGGCCCCAAACCTGACCCACACTGTAATAGCCAGAACTCCCAACCTGACCCACACTATAATAGCCAGAGCTCCCTCACCTGACCCACACTATAATAGCCAGAGCCCCCAACCTGACCCACACTATAATAGCCAGAGCCCCCAACCTGACCCACACTATAATAGCCAGAGGCCCCAAACCTGACCCACACTATATTAGCCAGAGCTCCTAACCTGACCCACACTATATTAGCCAGAGCCCCTAACCTGACCCACACTATAATAGCCAGAGCCCCCTATCCTGACCCACACTAAAATAGCCAGGGCCCCATCCTGACCCACACTATATTAGCCAGAGCTCCTAACCTGACCCACACTATATTAGCCAGAGCCCCTAACCTGACCCACACTATAATAGCCAGAGCCCCCTAACCTGACCCACACTATAATAGCCAGAGCCCCCTATCCTGACCCACACTAAAATAGCCAGGGCCCCATCCTGACCCACACTATATTAGCCAGAGCTCCTAACCTGACCCACACTATATTAGCCAGAGCCCCTAACCTGACCCACACTATAATAGCCAGAGCACCCAACCTGAACCACACTATAATAGCCAGAGCCCCCTAACCTGACCCACACTATATTAGCCAGAGCCCCTAACCTGACCCACACTATATTAGCCAGAGCCCCTAACCTGACCCACACTATAATATCCAGAGCCTCCTAACCTGACCCACACTATCTTATCCAGAGCCTCCTAACCCGACCCACACTATAATAGCCAGAACCTCCTAACCTGACCAACACTGTAATTGCCAGAGCCCCCTAACCTAACCCACACTGTAATAGCCAGAGCCCCCTAACCTGACCCACACTATAAGAGCTAGAGCCCCCTAACCTGACCCACAGTATAATAGCCAGAGCCCCCTAACCTGACCCACACTATAATAGCCAGAGCCTCCCAACCTGACCCACACTGTAATAGACAGAGCCCCCTAACCTGACCCACAATATAATAGCCAGAGCCCCCTAACCTGACCAACACTATAATAGCCAGAGCTCCCAACCTGACCTAAACTATAATAGCCAGAGCTCCCAACCTGACCCACACTATAATAGCCAGAGCTCCCTCACCTGACCCACAATATAATAGCCAGAGCCCCCTAACCTGACCCACACTGTAATAGCCAGAGCTCCCTCACCTGACCCACACTATAATAGCCAGAGCCCCCTAACCTGACCCACACTGTAATAGCCAGAGCCCCCTAACCTGACCCACACTATAATAGCCAGAGCCCCCTAACCTGACCCACATTATAATAGCCAGAGGCCCCAAACCTGACCCACACTGTAATAGCCAGAGCCCCCTAACCAGACAACACTATAATAACCAGAGCCCCCAACCTGACACACCCTGTAATAGCCAGAGCCCCCTAACCTGACCCACACTATAAGAGCCAGAGCCCCCTAACCTGACCCACACTATAATAGCCAGAGCCCCCGACCTGACCCACACTATAATAGCCAGAGCCCCCTAACCTGACCAACACTGTAATATACTATAGGATATTTCTCCCTCTGAGGGGCACAAGTGAGCTAAAAGAGTCTGCTCTCAGAGTGGGTTATCATGTCCACAGAGCTAACCTATTATGGTTAGATAGTTCTCTGATTGAGCGCCTTTGACTAAGTTTTTTTGTTTTGTTTTGTTTTTTTATATAAATGCCAGCCTGAATGGGGCTCCCCTACAAAAGTACCCTTTATCCCCTTCTAGATAAAATCTCCCATAAAAAAAAAACCTTTTCCCATTGCCCCTATATTTCTTAAATGGTTTATAACCCTCTGGATTAACAGTCCAGTCATGAGCTTCATCCCACCACGTTTCAGTAATGCCTATTAATTCCCATTTTTCATTATCTCATATAGATATAAAGTCACACGGCCATACACTCCTCCACTTACCTACACACTTACAGTATACTCACATCAAGGCAAATACAAAACACCCTTTACATTCCAGATGCAATGACTTGTAAAAGTATTCAACCCCCTTGACTTTTTACCTATTTTGTTACATTACAGCCTTAAATTCAATGTTTTGTTAATCTGAATTTTATGTGATGGATCAGAACACAATAGTCTAAGTGACGTGAAGTGAAATGAGAAAAATATATACATAAAACTATTTATTACAAATAGAAAACAGAAAATGGTCACCCCCTTTGTTATGAAGCCCATAAAAAGCTCTGGTGCAACCAATTACCTTCAGAAGTCACATAATTAGTGAAATGATGCCCACCTGTGTGCAATCTAAGTGTCACATGATCTGTCATTACAATTACACACCTTTTTTGAAAGGGCCCAGAGGCTGCAACACCTAAGCAAGAGGCACCACTAACCAAACGCTGCCATGACGACCAAGGAACAATGTTGTTGAGAAGTACAAGTCAGGGTTAGGTTATAAAAAATATCCAAATCTATGATGATCCCCAGGAGCACCATCAAATCTATCATAACCAAATGGATTGAACATGGAAAAACAGCAAGAGACGGCCGCCCACCAAAACTAACGGACCGGGCAAGAAGGGCATTAATTAGAGAGGCAGCACAGAGACTGAAGGTAACACTTGAGGAGCTGCAGAGATCCACAGCAGAGACTGGAGTATCAGTACATAGGACAACAATAAGCCGTACGCTCCATAGAGTTGGGCTTTATGGCAGAGTGGCCAGAAGAAAGCCATTACTTTCAGCAAAAAACAAAATGGCACAAAAAGGCATGTGGGAGACTCCCAAAATGTATGGCGGAAGGTGCTCTGGTCTGATGAGAATAAAATTTAACTTTTCGGCCATCAAAGAAAACGCTATGTCTGGCGCAAACCCAACACATCACATCACCCAAAGAGCACCATCCCCACAGTGAAACATGGCGGTGGCAGCATCATGATGTGGGGATGGGACTGGGAAACTGGTCAGAGTTGAGGGAAAGATGGATGGTGCTAAATACAGGGATATTCCTGAGCAAAATCTGTACCACTCTGTGCGTGATTTGAGGCTAGGACGGAGGGTCACCTTCCAGCAGGACAATGACCCCAAACACACTGCTAAAGCAACACTTGAGGGGTTTAAGGGGAAACATGTAAATGTGTTGGAATGGCCGAGTCACAGCCCAGACCTCAAACCAATAGGAAATCTGTGGTCAGACTTAAAGATTGCTGTTCACAAGCGCAAACCATCCAACTTGAAGAAACTGGGGCAGTCTTCCAAGGAGTAATGGGCAAAAATTCCAGTGGTAAGATGTGGCAAGCTCATAGAGACTTATCCAAAGCCACTTGGAGCTGTGATTGCCACAAAAAGTGGCGCTACAAAGTATTAACTTTAGGGGGGTGAATAGTTATTGTTTGCTACACAATAAAAAATTAAAAAAAACATTGAAGTTGTGGCAGGTTCTGTAACTTAAATGATACAAATCCTCAAACAATCCATGTTACTTCCAGGTTGTGAGGCAACAAAACACGAAAAAATGCCAAGGGGGGGTGAATACTTTTGCAAGGCACTGTAAGCTTAATGCATCTTATACAAAGACAGTTTAGGGGCAAGAGTTTGAGTGGCACAAAATATATATATATATATAAATAAAAGTTTTCATAACATTTCTGTTGGATTTTACCTGTTGGTGCAGAGCAGTTTTGTTTAATGACCTCGGCAGCCAATGTGTTTGTAATAAATGCTGTGGCCAACTGACCCTTATACCGAAGCTGTACGTGTCTTCTATAGGATAGGTTGATAAATTGAGTTAGGGATGGGTGTTCGGAGGGTAACCTAAATGGAGTATCAAGGGGTGACTATAACAATAACGGAGCAATCTAGCTTAAAAAAAGCAAGGGAAGCAAATGTAGGCAAAACAGACTAAGATAACAGGGGGAAGCAAGGGGAAGTAAAGCATTTATATTTTGGGTGGTATAAAAGTGAGGGGGTCACTCTAGAGCAATGAGAATATAAAAGCCAGGGGTGCGGTTGTTGGCTCCACAGGTAGGATTTGAGCCTATGAATCACCCACCTACCCAGCACTTGTTGTTTGGATTTATTGGTTGCACATTGTTACTATATTTACTATATTTACCAGGTGTTACCATTTATGGAGGTGTTGGATGGACAAACATCCAAGGTGAATTATCCCACTGAGGACCTTACCACCACCTAACCTGAGAACTAAGGTCCCAGGTTTAATACCCAGTGGGTCTTTGGACTCTAACATGGCCAGTGCCACAATACAGTGGTGCAGCAGGTGCAGAGCACCAAGCCCACACAAGCATAGGGTCCTCTGCTACCTGGAATAAGGCTGTCTCATACTTTATTATGGGAAAGGGACTAATAACTATTACTTCTAGGAGCAATCTGAGCACTAATACACATTTACTTATATTTTGGCTTTTTTTGGACACTACAGGCACTTACCCCATATGCAGCTCCATTAAATTCCCCCAACATGAAAACCTGTAGCCTGTAACAGAGCTGACTAAGACTAAGACTAAGGGCTATTAAATTGGCCTCGTACAGCTATCTGCAAACTATCTATAGGTTACAGGTGGAAAAACCCTTCAGCCCGTCGAAATCTGAACTCTGTTGTCGCAAATCCTTTGATCTGTCAAGCCCGTAACTGTTATGTTCTCAAATCGCTATTAAATTGCTACAAATCCACTGGCAACTCGCAAATGGAGCCAAAAACCCTACGTGTACTAGAGAGGACCTGCAAGAGGGTAAAGTCCTATCCGTAGCACTGTAAATGCAAATATACACACACTACTATACTTAATATGAAAGTGATCTTAGGTATTAGAAATAAGAGCACGGAATTCTGAAGGTCGCAAATCTGCAACATAAAGTTCTTTTTTTTTCTGTAAATTTCCGGCAATCAATGTGTTAATACATATAATGGAACTCACATGGACTAGAAAAAGCCCCCTCACAAAAAAAAAAAAAAAAATAACGTCTAAGGCCCCTAAGAGGAGATTACCTTATATAAATACATCCAGGGTCAGTATAAAGATTTGTCACGGGAGCTTTTTGTGCCAAGAGGTTTCCAACTGACAAGAGGACATCCCTTGAGGTTAGAAGTAAAAAGATTCCACCTCAAAGAAAGAAAAGGGTTCTTCACAGTAAGGGTGGTTAATCTGTGGAATTCTCTACCAAAGGAGGTGGTGACAGCGGATTCGATAGATAACTTTAAAAAGGGACTGGATATATTTTTAAATAAAAAGGGCATTAAGAGCTACGATGGACAATTCCAAAGAAAGTGTGGCACGACTTTGACGTGCACTCCAAATGCGTGACCACAAATGCGTGCTGACGCTTGCACGCACAAACAGAAGCGCGCCTGTCAATAGCGCGCCCCGACGGCACCCCGACTTTAACGCGCGATGAGTATCTCCTTGCTCTCTATTTCATTCTCTCTTGTCCTCTCTCTCTCCTCTCTTTTTTCCTTTCTTTCACTTTCTTTCCTTCTTCCTCCTTGTCCCTGTCCATCTCTATCTCTTGTTCTCTCTTTCTCTATCGCTCTCCCCTTTTCTCTCTCTCTCCTTTCTCCCCACCATCTTATGCTCATCCCTCCTTCCAATCTTACAGTCCTCAACCACCCACTGATTTTCCCATCTCTCCCTCAGGTCCCACATCAACACAATATGGCCCATAGAGTAATGGTTTTAAGATGGATGGGTGAAGTATTCACTAGTAAAAGTCATCACTGATGATTAAAGTGGTCACACCGACTGGTCACTCACACTCAGGTCATCAGTTGTCACTCACACAATGGTTGTCCCTCTATGACCTTCTCATTCCCATGAACTCACATTGTTACTCACACCCACATATTCACACTTAAACTGCCACTCACGTGATTTTTTGGCCGGTAGCTGATTGTTCTCGATGCCCAGACAGACATGTTTAGCGAGCTCAGATATCACGTGGTCAGGCTCCACGGTTTTCATCCACTCGTACATGTGAGTGTCAGGAGGACTGGACACAAAATCTTCCAGTTCAGCTTCCAATGATTTTCTAAATGCTAGTGCAAATATCTCCACGCCAGCCTTCTTCAGTTGGGAGGCCTTGTCTTTGACATGAAATAGGGGATAGTTTGGGAGGATGATCAAGGTCCGATGCACAGGACCCTTGGTGCCTTCTTTTTGGGGGAATGCTTTCCATAACTCAGAATTAATACATTTAGATAACGTTTTACCATAAATAACATAACTCAGCTTCCCCAGGGCCTGCGTGTCTTTAATCTGTTGCAATATGTTACTTCCGAAACTAGAAAGGAAGTGAATCTGGATCTTGATATTTGGGGTCTGAAGCCTTTCCGCTAAATTTCTGAGAATTGCAAGTTCTTCCACTGAAGGGGTCCTGTAATCATATTTGTCCGTTATGATAACGACGTGCGCCTGACTGGGCACTGCGGGGGAGCACTCTAAAAAACACAGAGAGAGGAATAAACATAACAAGCGTGCAAAAAGAATGAGCGTGTTTTTAGCATAATCCAATAATGACCATGAATTAGAATACCCTAATACTGACCATAGGTTTAATAGTGTAGGGTAGTGCTTATACTGTGTCATACGGGCCATGGAGGACCATCATGGCACTTATATTGTTAATATAGGGGTTAATAGTGTCCTATAGGGTTCTAAATAGACCCCTATTGAACTGATGGGGTTAATTATAGTCTCATGAGGGTCTATATAGACCCCCATGAGTGATGGGGTTAATTGTAGGTTCCATGGGGGTACTTATTGTATCCCCGGGGCAAGGTTTAGGTTTTTAGTAACCGCAGGTCCTTTAAGGACTTGGATGCAGCAATTTAGAATTTTAAATGCAGCGGGGGTCCCCATGGGGTCCCCAGCTGCAAGGGTTAATGTAGGGACACTGTGAGAGTCCCAATGGGGGGACCCCAAGCATAGGGGGTGTTAATGTTCGGTGCCATGGGGGTAATCCGTGACAGGATCAACTATTTGTGTGCCCCCTGCCCTTTAAGGACCTGCGGCAGGAAATTTACATTTTCAATGCAGCGGGGGCCCCAATCAGCTGTAGGGACACTGAGGGGGCCCTGATAGGGACCCCCAGCATAGAGGGTGCAAATGTTAATTGCCGGGGGGGGGGGTACTTTGAGTACTCTGCGGCAGGGGTTCACTGTTTAACTTCTGCAGGGGTCCCAATCGGGACCCCCGCAGTAAGAGGTAAAGTCAGGTTAATCAGGTAAAGTCTGGTGATCTCTTTTGCTATTGGCTACGTCTAAACTCGTTACTTCAGGTTGGACTAATTGATCATGTTCATGGCTGCACATCCAACGTGTGAAAGACTGGGTTACGGTTTTGCGTCTCGAGCTCGTACCTCGCAGCACCTTCTAATTTATTATCCCTGTTACACGGGGGTGATTTCAAGCCGCAGCCGCTGTGAGCTTCATGTTGCACTTACCCAGCTGCAATTTAATGAGGCTGTTTGTGCACCATAATACTGACCATGACTTAGTGTGCCCTAATACTGACCATTACTTAGGACACGCTAATACTGACCATGACTTAGTGCACCCTAATAATGACCATGACTTAGTGACTTAGCATACCCTAATAATGACCATGACTTAGTGTGCCCTTATCATGACCATGACTTAGTGTGCCCTAATAGTGACCATGACTTAGTGTGTCCTAATAATGACCATGACTTAGTGTGCCCTAATACTGACCATGACTTAGAACACGCTAATACTGACCGTGACTTAGTGCACCCTAATAATGACCATGACTTAGTGACTCAGCATACCATAATAATGACCATGACTTAGTGTGCCCTAATAGTGACCATGACTTAGTGTGTCCTAATAATGACCATGACTTAGCATACCCTAATACTGACCATGACTTAGTGAATCCTAATAATGACCATGACCTAGCATACCCTAATACTGACCATGACTTAGTGAATCCTAATAATGACCATGACTTAGCATACCCTAATAATGACCATTACTTAGGGCACCCTAATGGTGACCATGACTTAGTTTGTCCTAATAATGATCATGACTTAGTGAACCCTAATAATGACCATGACATAGAATACTCAAATAATGACCATGACTTAGTGTGCCCTAATACTGACAATGATTTTGTGAATCCTAATAATGACCATGACTTATGGCACCCAAATACTGACCATGACTTAGTGAATCGTAATAATGACCATGACCATGACTTAGCGAATCCTAATAATGACCATGACTTAGTGTGCCCTAATAATGACCATGACTTAGCACACCCTTATAATGACCATTGCTTAGTGTGCCCTAATAATCACCATGACTTAGCATACCCTAATAATGACCATGACTTAGAGCACCCTAATAATGACCATTGCTTAGTGTGCCCTAATAATCACCATGACTTAGCATACCCTAATAATGACCATGACTTAGAGCACCCTAATACTGACCATGGCTAAGTGTGCCCTAATAATGACCATGACTTAGAGCACCCTAATACTGACCATGGCTTAGTGTGCCCTAATAATGACCATGACTTAGAGAGCCCTAATACTGACCATGACTTAGCATACCCTAATAATGACCATGACTTAGCATACCCTAATAATGACCATGACTTAGCATACCCTAATTATGACCATGACTTAGTGTGCCCTAATACTGACCATGAATTAGTGTGCCCTAATAATCACCATGACTTAGGGCACCCTAATACTGACCAAGACTTAGTGTACCCTAATAATAACCATGAATTAGTGTGCCCTAATAATGACCATGATTTAGCATACCCTAAAACTGACCATGACTTAGTGTTCCCTAGTCATGACCATGGCTTAGGGCACCCTAATAATGACCATGACTTAGTGTGCCCTAATACTGACCATGAATTAGTGTGCCCTAATATTGAGCATGACTTAGGGCATCCTAATAGTGACCATGAATTAGTGTGCCCTAGTAATGACCATGACTTAGCATACCTTAATAATTACCAGGACCTAGTGTACCGTAATAATGACCATGACTTAGGGCACCCAAATACTGACCATGAACTAGTGTACTCTACTAATGACCATGACTCAGCATACCCTAATAACGACCATGACTTAGTCTGCCCTAATAATGACAATGACTTATTGTGCCCTACTAGTGACCATGACTTAGGGCACCCTGATAATGACCATGACTTAGCATACCCTAATAATGACCATGACTTAGTGTGCCCTAATAACGACCATGACTTAGCAAACCCTAATAATGACCATGACTTAGTGTGCCCTAATACTGACCATGACTTAGGGCACCCTAATAATGACCATGACTTAGCATACCCTAATAATGAACATGACTTAGTGTGTCCTAATAATGACCATGACTTAGGGCACCCTAATAATGACCATGACTTAGCATACCCTAATAATGACTATGACTTAGGGCACGCTAATAATGACCATGACTTAGCATACCCTAATAATGATCATGACTTAGTGCGGCCTAATAATGAACATGACTTAGTGTGTCCTAATAATGACCATGACTTAGTGTGCCCTAATACTGACCATGAATTAGTGTGCCCTAATACTGACCATGGCTAAGTGTGCCCTTATAATGACCATGACTTAGCATACCCTAATCATGACCATGACTTAGTGCGCCCTAATACTGACCATGACTTAGTGTGCCCTAATACTGACCATGCCTTAGTGTGGCCTAATAATAACCATGACTTAGAGTTGTCTCATAATGACCATGACTTAAGGCACCCTAATACTGACCATGACTTAGTGTGCCCTAATAGATACTATGACTTAGCATACCCTAATAATGACCATGACTTAGAGCACCCTAATACTGACCATGGCTTAGTGTGCCCTAATAATGACCATGACTTAGAGAGCAGTAATACTGACCATGACTTAGCATACCCTAATTATGACCATGACTTAGTGTGCCCTAATAATGACCATGACTTAGAGAGCAGTAATACTGACCATGACTAAGCATACCCTAATACTGACCATGACTTAGTGTGCCCTAATAATGACAATTAATTAGTGTGCCCTAATACTGACCATGCCTTAGGGCACCCTAATAATGACCATGACTTAGCATACCCTAATAATGACTATGACTTAGGGCACACTAATAATGACCATGACTTAGCATACCCTAATAATGATCATGACTTAGTGCGGCCTAATAATGAACATGACTTAGTGTGCCCTAATACTGACCATGAATTAGTGTGCCCTAATACTGACCATGCCTTAGTGTGCCCTAATAATGACCATGACTTAGAGCACCCTAATAATGACCATGACTTAGTGTGGCCTAATAATAACCATGACTTAGAGTTGTCTCATAATGACCATGAATTAGTGAACCCTAATAATGACCATGACTTAAAAAAACGGAATAATAAAAATGACTTAGTGTGCCCAAATACTGACCATGACATAGTGTGCCCTAATAATGACCATGATTAGCATACCCTAATAATGATTATGACTTAGTGTGCCCTAGTACTGAACGTGACAATGTGTGTCCTAATAATGACCATGAATTAGTGAAACCTAATAATGACCATTACTTAGCATACCCTAATGCTGACCATAACTTAACATTCCCTAATACTGACCATGACTTAGGGCACCCTAATACTAACCATGACTTAGTGTGTCCTAATAATTACCATGACTTAGTGTAACCTAATACTGACCATAACTTAGTGTGCCCTAGTAATGACCATGACTTAGCATACCTTAATACTGACCATGACTAAGTGTCCACTAATAATGACCATGAATTAGTGTGCCCTAATAATGACCATGACTTAGGGCACCCTAGTAATGAACATGACTTAGTGTGTCCTAAATATGACCATAACTTAGTGAACCCTAATAATGACCATGACTTAGTGAACCCTAATAATGACCATGACTTAACATACCCCAATAATGAACATGACTTAGTGTGTCCTAATAATGACCATGACTTAGGTCACCCTAATACTGACCATGACTTAGGGCACCCTAATAATGACCATGTCTTAGTGAAACCTAATAATGACCATGACTTAGCATTCCTGAATAATGACCATGACTTAGTGTGTCCTAATAATGACCATGACTTAGGTCACCCTAATAATGACCATGTCTTAGTGTATCCTAATAATGACCATGAATTAGTGAAACCTAATAATGACCATGACTTAGTATGCCATAGTAATGACCATGACTTAGTGTGCCCTAATACTGGCCATGACTTAGTGTGCCCTAATAATGACCATGACTTAGTATGCCATAGTAATGACCATGACTTAGTGTGCCCTAATACTGACCATGACTTAGTGTGCCCTAATACTGACCATGACTTAGTGTGTCCTAATAATGACCATGACTTAGTGTGTCCTAATACTGACCATGACTTAGTGTGTCCTAATAATGACCATGACTTAGTGTGCCCTAATAATGACCATGAATTAGTGTACCCTACTAATGACCATGACTCTGCATACCCTAATAACGATCATGACTTGTTGTGCCCTAACAATAACAATGACTTTGGGTACCCGAATACTGACCATGACTTAGTGTGCCATAATAATGACCATGACTTAGTGTGCCCTTGTCATGATTATGACTTAGTGTACCCACATAAGGACCATGAGTTGGCATACCTTAATAATGACCATGACTGAGTGTGCCCCTATCATGACCATGACTTAGTGTGCTCCAGGGATGACCATGATTTAGCATACCCTAAATACTGACCATGACTTAGAGTGCCCTAGTCATGACCATGACTTAGCATACTCTAATAATGACCATGTGCCCTAATAATGACCATGACTTAGTGTGCCCGAATAATGACCATGACTTAAGGCACCCTAATACTGACCATGACTTAGTGTGCCCTAATAGATACTATGACTTAGCATACCCTAATAATGACCATGACTTAGAGCACCCTAATACTGACCATGGCTTAGTGTGCCCTAATAATGACCATGACTTAGAGAGCAGTAATACTGACCATGACTTAGCATACCCTAATTATGACCATGACTTAGTGTGCCCTAATAATGACCATGACTTAGAGAGCAGTAATACTGACCATGACTAAGCATACCCTAATACTGACCATGACTTAGTGTGCCCTAATAATGACAATTAATTAGTGTGCCCTAATACTGACCATGCCTTAGGGCACCCTAATAATGACCATGACTTAGCATACCCTAATAATGACTATGACTTAGGGCACACTAATAATGACCATGACTTAGCATACCCTAATAATGATCATGACTTAGTGCGTCCTAATAATGAACATGACTTAGTGTGCCCTAATACTGACCATGAATTAGTGTGCCCTAATACTGACCATGGCTAAGTGTGCCCTAATAATGACCATGACTTAGCATACCCTAATCATGACCATGACTTAGTGCGCCCTAATACTGTCCATGACTTAGTGTGCCCTAATACTGACCATGCGTTAGTGTGGCCTAATAATAACCATGACTTAGAGTTGTCTCATAATGACCATGACTTAAGGCACCCTAATACTGTCCATGACTTAGTGTGCCCTAATAGATACCATGACTTAGCATACCCTAATAATGACCATGACTTAGTGCGGCCTAATAATGAACATGACTTAGTGTGCCCTAGTAATGACCATGACTTAGCATACCCTAATAATGACCATGACTTAGAGCACCCTAATACTGACCATGGCTTAGTGTGCCCTAATAATGACCATGACTTAGAGAGCAGTAATACTGACCATGACTTAGCATACACTAATTATGACCATGCCTTAGTGTGCCCTAATAATGACCATGACTTAGTGCGCCCTAATACTGACCATGACTCAGTGTGCCCTAATAATGACAATGAATTAGTGTGCCCTAATACTGACCATGCCTTAGTGTGCCCTAATAATGACCATGACTTAGTGTGCCCTAATAATGACCATGAATTAGTGTGCCCTAATACTGACCATGACTTAGTGTGCCCTAATAATGACCATGAATTAGTGTGCCCTAATACTGACCATGCCTTAGTGTGCCCTAATAATGACCATGACTTAGAGCACCCTAATAATGACCATGACTTAGTGTGGCCTAATAATAACCATGACTTAGAGTTGTCTCATAATGACCATGAATTAGTGAACCCTAATAATGACCATGACTTAAAAAAACGGAATAATAAAAATGACTTAGTGTGCCCAAATACTGACCATGACATAGTGTGCCCTAATAATGACCATGATTAGCATACCCTAATAATGATTATGACTTAGTGTGCCCTAGTACTGAACGTGACAATGTGTGTCCTAATAATGACCATGAATTAGTGAAACCTAATAATGACCATTACTTAGCATACCCTAATGCTGACCATAACTTAACATTCCCTAATACTGACCATGACTTAGGCCCCCCCTAAATACTAACCATGACTTAGTGTGTCCTAATAATTACCATGACTTAGTGTAACCTAATACTGACCATAACTTAGTGTGCCCTAGTAATGACCATGACTTAGCATACCTTAATACTGACCATGACTAAGTGTCCACTAATAATGACCATGAATTAGTGTGCCCTAATAATGACCATGACTTAGGGCACCCTAGTAATGAACATGACTTAGTGTGTCCTAAATATGACCATAACTTAGTGAACCCTAATAATGACCATGACTTAGTGAACCCTAATAATGACCATGACTTAACATACCCCAATAATGAACATGACTTAGTGTGTCCTAATAATGACCATGACTTAGGTCACCCTAATACTGACCATGACTTAGGGCACCCTAATAATGACCATGTCTTAGTGAAACCTAATAATGACCATGACTTAGCATTCCTGAATAATGACCATGACTTAGTGTGTCCTAATAATGACCATGACTTAGGTCACCCTAATAATGACCATGTCTTAGTGTATCCTAATAATGACCATGAATTAGTGAAACCTAATAATGACCATGACTTAGTATGCCATAGTAATGACCATGACTTAGTGTGCCCTAATACTGGCCATGACTTAGTGTGCCCTAATAATGACCATGACTTAGTATGCCATAGTAATGACCATGACTTAGTGTGCCCTAATACTGACCATGACTTAGTGTGCCCTAATACTGACCATGACTTAGTGTGTCCTAATAATGACCATGACTTAGTGTGTCCTAATACTGACCATGACTTAGTGTGTCCTAATAATGACCATGACTTAGTGTGCCCTAATAATGACCATGAATTAGTGTACCCTACTAATGACCATGACTCTGCATACCCTAATAACGATCATGACTTGTTGTGCCCTAACAATAACAATGACTTTGGGTACCCGAATACTGACCATGACTTAGTGTGCCATAATAATGACCATGACTTAGTGTGCCCTTGTCATGATTATGACTTAGTGTACCCACATAAGGACCATGAGTTGGCATACCTTAATAATGACCATGACTGAGTGTGCCCCTATCATGACCATGACTTAGTGTGCTCCAGGGATGACCATGATTTAGCATACCCTAAATACTGACCATGACTTAGAGTGCCCTAGTCATGACCATGACTTAGCATACTCTAATAATGACCATGTGCCCTAATAATGACCATGACTTAGTGTGCCCGAATAATGACCATGACTAAGCATACCCTAATATTGACCATGAGTTAGGTCACCTTAATACTGACCATGATTTAGGGAACCCTAAAAATTGACCATGACTCAGTATACACTAATAATGGTCATGACTTAGCGTGCCCTAATAATGAATTTGACTTAGTATGCACTAGTAATGACCATGACTTAGCATACCCCAATAATGGCAATGACTTAGTGTGCCCTTATCATGACCTTGACTTAGTGTGCCCTAGTTATGACCATTACTTAGGGCAAACTTATACTGACCATGACTTAGTTTGCCCTAATACAGACCATGGCTTAGTGTGTCCTAATAATGGTCATGACTTAGCGTGCCTTAATAATGAATTTGACTTAGTATGCCCTAGTAATGACCATGACTTAGCATACCTTAATAATGGCCATGACTTAGTGTGCCCTTATCATGACCTTGACTTAGTGTGCCCTAGTTATGACCATGACGTAGGGCACACTTATACTGACCATGACTTAGTGTGCCCTAATACAGACCATGTCTTAGTGTGCCCTAATACTGAACGTGGCTTAACATTTCCAACACTAACATCTCCATTTGTAGGCATGTATCAGGAACCCGATCATTTCTACCCTGAGGGAATGGATCTAATGATGAACAACAGAGTTGTGGGGTGTTGGGTATTGATGGCTATAGCACTGTACTCTTACCTGGCATTACCCATGTAGAGCTTTCAGGTTTGAGTGGTGACTGGTTCATGTCAGAGTCTGGAGAAAAAGGAAAAACATCTTAAGTAAAATAGTAAGCTCAAGAAGTAAACTTGTAAAAATGTAATGTAAATTGAACTGACAGTAGGCTAACCACATTAATTACAATATTAGACTATTAAATATTAAAAGACTAACCCTAAAATATTTTTTAAGTATATTAATGGGAAGAATGCGAGGAAGGAAGCTATAGGAACATTACAATGTGAGACAGTCTGATAATTAGTGACCAGGAAAAGGCAGATGAGCTAAATAGGTTCTTTTCTTCTGTATACACAAGGGAGGTACCAGTGGTTGGGACACTACAACATAATGGGGCTACACTACCTTTGCCAAATAACTGGGTAACGCAGGAAGAAATCCAAAAGAGTATGGAAAAAATAAATGTTAATAAAGCCCCGGGTCCTGATGAATTACATCCAAGGGTACTGAGGGAGCTGGGGTCTGTAATAGCCAAACCATTATATTTAATTTTTCAAGATTCACTCAACACAGGGTCTCCACCAGATGACTGGAGAAAAGCTGATGTGATACCTGTATTTAAAAAGGGAGCAAGAGCAAATCCGGGGAATTATAGACCAGTGAGCCTCACTTCTGTAGTGGGGAAGCTTTTAGAAGGGTTAATAAGGGATAATATACAAGAATATGTCTATTCAAAACAGGATTATAAGTAGGAGTCAACATGGATTTATGAGGGATAGGTCATGTCAAACAAATCTAATTATTTTCTATGAGGAGTTTAGTAGGAACCTGGATGAAGGCAACTCAGTGGATTCAGTCTATTTGGATTTTGCAAAGGTTTTTGATACAGTGCCACATGGGAGACTATTGTGCAAACTAAGAGATACAGAAGTTGCAGTAAATATCTGCTCATGGATTGAGAGCTGGCTAAAAGACAGGAAGCAAAGGGTTGTTGTAAATGGAACATATCTGATTTAATTACCTTGCACAACTTTGTTTAATCAGCAAAAATGGAGACACCACACTCCAATCCCACTTCCAAGTCAATAATAAATATGTTAAAAAGTAGGGGACCTAACTCTGAGCCCTGAGGAACCCCACTTACCACATTAGACCAATCTGAGTATGTTCCATTTACAACAACCCTTTGCTTCCTGTCTTTTAGCCAGCTCTCAATCCATAAGCAAATATTTACTGCAATTCCTGTATCCCTTTGCCCAATAGTCTCCCATGTGGCACTGTATCAAAAACCTTTGCAAAATCCAAATAGACTTCATTCACTGAGTTGCCTAAATCCAAGTTCCTACTAACCTCCTCATAGAAACTAATTAGGTTTGTTTGACATGACCTATCCCTCATAAATCCATGTTGGCTCCTACTTATAATACTGTTTAAATAGACATATTTTTGTATATTATCCCTTACAAGCGACTTGCCCGTCAAAAAATAACGGCAATACAATTGTAAGGGAGGTATTGCTGTTTGACAGAGAGAGTAAATGTTTTGGTGGTCTTCGGTTCTCATTGCGAGCCTTTGTGTGTAGTTTTGATCTCCTTTTGGAGCTTATTGCAAGGCTCTCCCCTGGTGTACTTTGTGTCCTTTGAGCGCCATTGGCGCTCCTTGCGAGGCGCGCGGTGAAGGTCTTTGTGGTTTTTTGCCATACTGTGTTTCTATGTTTTTTTTTTTTTTGTGTATATTTTTTTTTGTGATGGTAAGGAAATAATGAATGAAATCATAAATGAATATACTTTACCTATTTGTAATTAATATATGCAGCAAGGAATGTGCTGAAGAGCTAACAATCTGTTTTGATATTCCTGCAGCATACAATGTCGGTTTGCACTGTTGTGGAGTTGAGGTGTAAGTGTCAGCAATGTGCGCAGTGTGTAGTGTAAATAGGCTGCATGCGCAAGGGGAAGCCGTTAGGGTAGCTGGTTACTTCCGCATTCTGTAAGTGAGGGTTGTAAAATGGCGGGGAATGTGTATGTGGTACTCGGGTTTGTATGATTTAGTGTCCTTGCTAATAGTGTATGTTGCGAGGGTCAGCATTTGCAGTCCTAAAGTCGTAGGGGGTCATAGGGATGAGCGCCTACGGCTCTCATCTCCACAAGCGCAAGGAGCGCCTTCGGTGCTCCTTGCCAGCAACTGTGGCCCTCGCTGTGCGAGAGCCTCAGTTGCTGCGGGCTCTCTATGCAAGCGTTAAAAGCGTTAGCAACAACCCGTATTGCTGACAACTATATATGTGATTAACCCTTCTAAAAGCTTCCCCACTACAGAAGTGAGGCTCACTGGTCTATAATTCCCCGGATTTGCTCTTGCTCCCTTCTTAAATATAGGTATCACATCAGCTTTTCTCCAGTCATCTGGTAGAGACCCTGTGTTGAGTGAATCTTGAAAAATTAAATATAATGGTTTGGCTATTATAGAACCCAGTTCCCTCAGTACCCTTGGATGTATTCCATCAGGACCTGGGGCTTTATTAACATTTATTTTTTCCAACCTCTTTTGGATTACTTCCTGTGTTAACCAGTTATTCGGCAAAGGTAGTGTAGCCCCATTATGTTGCCGTGTCCCAACCACTGGTATCCCCCGTGTATATACCGAAGAAAAGAACCTATTTACGTCATCTGCCTTTTCTTTGTCACTAATTATCAGACTGTGCCGCATTGTAATGTTCCTATAGCTTCCTTCCTCGTTTTCTTCACATTAATATTCTTAAAAAATATTTTAGGGTTAGTCTTACTCTCCTGACATATTACTTGCCATTTTCTATGTTAGGCAGTCTAATAGCCCTTTTGCTGCCTTGTTGATTTCCTTGTATCCCCGTAAAGCAGTCTCTGTCCCCTCTTGTTTGTATAATATAAATGTCTGTTTTTTACTCCGTATCTTGATCTTTAAATCATTGTTAAGCCACATTGGATGGGATTTACTCCTTTTACTTTTATTCCCACACGGTATATTCCCATGTGTATGTATATTTAGTAAGGATTTGAATGTTGTCCATTTATGTTCAGTGTTTTTACCTATCAGTTCTCTGTCCCAGTCTATACTTTGTATCGCTGCCCTTAGACTGTTAAAATCTGCCCTTTTAAAATTAAGAGTTTTCGTTGGCCCCTTACAGTTATGTTTTTTTATTCAATCTCAAATGAGACTGTGTTGTGATCACTGTTTCCCAAAGGTTGCCCTATTCCAACATTTGATACAATATCAATATTATTTGTGATAACTAAATCCAAGATGGCGTATAATCTGGGCCAGATAATGATCCCTGAGTGGACTCAAGAACCTGCTCCCCTTAGCTGAGCTGCTGTTCTCATTTATCCAGTTTATTTCAGGGTATTTATAATCTCGCATTATTAGGACTTGACCATGCTTAGCTGCATTTCCAATCTGTAACAATAATTGTATTTCCTCACTTTCAGCTATATTTGGGGGTTTATAGCATACTCCTACTAATATTCTTTTAGAATTTGCTGCTCCGCTATTTAACTCTACCCACAAACATTCAATATTACCACTAGTTGCACCATAAATATTTTCTCTAACTATAGGCTTACATTCAGGCTTAACATACAGACAAATCCCTCCTCCTCTTTTACCATTGCCTCTATCTATCCTAAATAGGTTATAACTATCCAGATTAACAGTACACTCATGAGATTCATCCCACCATGTTTCAGTAATGCCTATTAAATCCCATTTCTCATTAACTGCTAATAATTCTAAGTCTCCAATTTTTCCTGGCAAGCTTCTGGCATGAGTGAGCATACACCTGATGTTATGAATCTGTAGTTCTGAAGTGCCTGCCGCTATACTTGAGTTACTTAGCAATATCTCCCTATTGACTGTACTAACCCTCCCCATGACTAGTTAATAAGTTCCTTACCCCCTCTACACTTACTACCCCATTACTTCTATCTCGTCCCTCCCCCCACCTACTAGTTTAAAAACTCCTCCAGCCATTCTACCATCCTATCCCCTAGCACAAAAGCTCCCTCATCATTAAGGTGCAATCCATCCCTGCTATAGAGATTGTACCCAAGTGAAAAGTCAGCCCAGTGCTCTAAAAACCCAACCCCCCCTTAATGCACCACATTTTTAGCCACCCATTAACCTCCCTTAGCTCCTTTTGCCTCCCTGGGATAGCACGTGGCACTGGTAGTATCTACGAAAATACTACCTTGGAGGTCCTTGCCTTCAGCTTATTACCTAGTTCCATAAAATCCTTCTTTAGGACACTCCATCTTACACTAACTTTGTTATTGGTAACAATATGTACCAAGACTGCCGGTTCATTTACAGACCCTCACAATAATTTATCTACCCGATCCACAACATGCCGAACCCGAGCACCCGGGAGACAGCAAACTGTTTGATTGCTGGGATCTGGGTGACAAATCACCCTGTCTACCTTCCTAATAATAGAGTCCCCAACCACCAGAACCTGCCTGTTGCTCTTCCTATTCTGCCCTCCCACTCCTCTAGTAGAACTGTTCTCCCGGCTGTTAGAGGGAACAGCTCTATCTGGTATTGCCATTCCTGAATGGACATCCCCAACAGTTTTACTCAATCTGGCAAATCTATTGGTGTATGCCAACTTAGAACTGGCCTGCCTCCTCCTGTCCCCCCTGCTTCCCCTTCTAACTGTAACCCAGCTACCTCTCTGGACATCCTCACTAGCCCCAGCTCCACCCTCCATGCTAGGACCAGCTAAACTGTGCTCCGTGAGCACCAACCCCCATTCCAGTGGAGCAATATCACTAAGTCCTGCAATTCTCCTCTCCAGTTCTCCAATTTGAGTTTCAAGATAGGCAACATGCTCACACCTGTCACAGAGGTATGGACTCTGGATCATCTGTTCCAGTAGTGCATACATATGACAGGATGTACTCTGAGTGAGGTTGCCACTGGACTGACTCAATTACAGTGGGTAAAAAAAATGTATAAAGCACTAGAATGTTCTCCACCTTTGCACTCCCTCCTTATATTTAAACTCCTACACTTATACAAGAACTGCCCTTATGCTAGAAGTGTTCGCACCTTCCCCTGTTTATATTAGGTTCTTACTACTCACTGCACAAGTACATACACACTTACTGTTCAGGAGAATCACAGAAAAGACGCAAGCAGACCACAAAAATCCACACACTGATATAGCTTTACACAGGCAATACCACATGCCCTCTCAGCTGCCACTAATCACTGCACAAGCACACAACACACTTACTGTTCAGGAGAAATCACAGCTCCTGTGTTGATATCTCCTCTAGATTAGCTTATCTGTTGTCCTTGGAGATAACACTATAGCTCCTGTGATGGTCTCTCCTGTAGATAACACTATAGCTCCTGTGATGGTCTCTCCTATAGATGACACTATAGCTCCTGTGATGATATCTCCTTTAGATAACACTATAGCTCCTGTGATGATCTCTCCTGTAGATGACACTATAGCTCCTGTGATGGTCTCTCCTGTAGATAACACTATAGCTCCTGTGATGGTCTCTCCTATAGATGACACTATAGCTCCTGTGATGATATCTCCTGTAGATAACACTATAGCTCCTGTGATGGTCTCTCCTGTAGATAACACTATAGCTCCTGTGATGGTCTCTCCTGTAGATAACACTATAGCTCCTGTGATGATCTCTCCTTTAGATGACACTATAGCTCCTGTGATGATCTCTCCTTTAGATGACACTATAGCTCCTGTGATGATCTCTCCTTTAGATGACACTATAGCTCCTGTGATGGTCTCTCCTGTAGATGACACTATAGCTCCTGTGATGATCTCTCCTTTAGATGACACTATAGCCCCTGTGATGATCTCTCCTTTAGATGACCATGTCTCTGGTGCCCATGCTATAGCTCTTGCCATGCCCCTCTCCTCTAGATTAGCTGCCCTGCTGTCCCTTGTGCCCACACTACAAGTCCTGTGATGCCTCTAGCTAGATTATCTGATGCTATGTCTTCTAGATTAGTGCCCACACTGCAGCCCCTCTGATGCCCTCTCTCCTAGACTGCCCATATAACACTGTCTCTTCTAGATCAGCTGTGGAGACCGTGTTGTTGGGTATGTAATAGATACTAACCTTGGCACTTGATTGCCATCCATTGGACTGAGAGCAGGAAGATGAGGAGCCTCATGTTTCTGGGATAATTCACAGACTGACAGCAGATTGTTAGTTGTTCATTTTTTTCCTGACAAAGGAAGGAAATCCGTCAGGACATAAGCAGCAGCATCCTGTTTTTTTTTACAGCAGGACTTAAAGAGGAATAAATATATATTCATATTTCAGGTAAAGAAAAAAACAGGCATTGTAACATTATTTAAAAAAAATGTACATAGTGTTACATATTTTGTTACTTTGTTCTACCTGAAAATATAGATATCTTCTTATAATCTCTTGTTCTTCTATTTTACCTTCAGTTCATTGATCTGTGATTTCTTCAAGTCAGGAGATCATGCAATATAAGAGGGAATCCGCTTTCCAAATACATTCTGAATGGCAAATCTTTGTAAATGCAATGGCCCGTGTATTCTCGCAGATGTTTAGGTGATCCAGGGTTGCTCCAAGTGGTCATAGGCTGAATGCCGCTGTCCTTCTCTCTCTGTGTTTTACTCACAGGTCTCCAACATATAAATATCATCCAATCCTTCAGCTGCCCGTATGCTACTCCAGGAGCTGACTTAAATTGGGGTTACACAGGTGCAGCTAATTAACTTTTGCTGGCCAGCAGCTTTCCATCACCTTAGCCTGGTTCTATATCGACTGGAGCATGGCCAATGACATAATATAGGTAAGAGTCATGACATGGGTCCCAATGGTTGTATTGTTGGAGAACGACTTGGGGCTAATGGAGTGTCGTTATGTGCTATTGTGACCCGAAGCTAAACCAAAAAGGTCACATCCAGAGAGACATAAGAGGAGCCGAAGCGAGCACAACCTGTGGTTAGCCAGGTGCCAACTGGGGAAAGATTAGAGCCATGGTCAGACCCAACTAAGTTTAAGTGGTGGATAAAGCTGGATCCTACTTTAAAGGGCATTAGGGCTAGGGCACTGACTGGGAAGAAAGGACCTGAGGGGGAAAGATGTATTCAGCAGGGTCCCTTGGTGTACAGGGTGACTGCCCCACAGTGGGACAAGCAGCATTGTTGGGCAGCCCTGCTAGCCATTGCCCAAGACATTTCTTAGCAGGGTACCTGGGCAATTACTGCACACAATTAACGCCATATGTTCTGCAGCTCTAGATAGGCTGGAGACACTGACTGGGATAGCCTAAAGGCACTTGCATACCACCCAAGGCAATTAGAAATGCTCTTATGATCAGAAAGTCCAGACTAAGGAACTGCCGGTAGGCCAAGAGGTATTAATGTTGGAACCCAAGTACAATACAAAATGGCTACTTACACTTACCTTATGCCTAGAGTAGATGAATTTCTAGATAGGCTAGGACAGGCAACCTACATGAGCACTCTGGACTTGTCTAAGGACTACTGGCATATCCCACTTGTTGAAACCGCTAATCCATTTGGGCTATGCCTTTGTAATGAAAAATGACCTTTCCACACTCAAACGGCTTGTTGACCATTGACCATATTGGTGCCAGGAGTTCACCTATGCAAACCTAGATAAAACGATAAAAAGAATACGTTGGCTTCCTAACCATGGTCCTGGGTTGAATTTAGCAAGCAGATTGACCATTCACCATGAGAAGTGCCAGTTTAAGTGTCCAGCTAGAGCCAGCCAAGGTAGCCGCAAAAGAGAAGTGGCCCACCCCATGTGTTGGCATTTATTCACGATTAAAATACTCTGTCAAAGCTACTGACAGACATCACTGACACATTACCAAAATGACCCACCCTACTGAGAAAGTAGGAGCCAGAACAAGCTGATTCAATAGAATGGATGCTTTATATAAGAAATCATTGGGGATAAAAAAAAAAATCCAAAGCTTTTATTTATGTATTTATTTGTGACCATTATCAAGTTTAATTATTCAAAAAAACATAAATAAAGCTTTTGGCCCATTTTCAGTGATCCTGAGAATAACAGGAAGCAGCACAGAGCCGCCGGGAGCTGGCCGCGTGCCAGAATTTGTCTTAAATATATAAGCAGGAAAAAAAAATGATAAAGGGAAAGTGAGGGGTCAGCAGGGTCTGCTAGCCAGTGGGTCAGTAGGTGACATTCTTATGGCACTGGCAAGGTAGGTGCCAGAGTCTAGTTATGAAAGCATTGAGTTGACAAGCTTGGTCATACCTGTCAGTATAAAAAGGTATTCAATGGTTCCCTACCATGTCAAGCAACATTAATACTTGATTTTTTGGTGGTCAGGATGGACTACTTACTAGCTGTCATCCCTTTGTAACAATGTCCCAAGTGTTTGATCACCCACTAACATTCCCACCATTCATGTGTAGGGCTCACATATATATATAGGCAACATGTGTTAGGCTCATATACATATAAAGTTGTGATCATTGCGGGTTGTTGCTAATGCTTGCGGGCTTGCAGAGCGAGCCCGCCTCAACTGCGGCCCAAGGAGCGCCAAAGGCGCTCCTTGCGCTGGTGATGATGAGCGCCATAGGCACTCATCCCTACGACCCCGTATGACTTAGGCAGTGAGCGCCAAAGGCGCTCATTGCGCTGGTAGAGATGAGCACCGTAGGTGCTCATCCCTACGACCTGGCACGACTTAGGCAGTGACCACCGAAGATGAGATGACCCGCGGCACTACAGAACAACAGAAATCTTAATTATCAAATTCACAGTGCGAGCCCCGTAGCAGGTTGAAAAACATTGAGTTTAAAAATTACGCCCATAACACTTTGCAAAGGAAAGCAGGGAAAGCAGGACTTCGAAAAAAAATGCAACCCAAGGGTCTTAGAAAAAAAAAATATGAGGTTGAAAAAAAACGATGCGCACATCAAAAAACAAAAAAACCCATGAAAAAAGGAGTCTTATCATCTCTACAGGATTTTATACACAACAGACACAGCCTGAGGAGTCTCATCATCTCTACAGCAATTTATACACAACAGACACAGCCTGAGGAGTCTCATCATCTCTACAGGAATTTATACACAACAGACACAGCCTGAGGAGTCTCATCATCTCTACAGCAATTTATACACAACAGACACAGCCTGAGGAGTCTCATCATCTATACAGGAATTTATACACAACAGACACTGCCTGAGGAGTCTCATCATCTCTACAGGAATTTATACACAACAGACACAGCCTGAGGAGTCTCATCATCTCTACAGGAATTTATACACAACAGACACAACCTGAGGAGTCTCATCATCTCTACAGCAATTTATACACAACAGACACAACTTAAGGAGTCTCATCATCTCTACAGGAATTTATACACAACAGACACAACCTGAGGAGTCTCATCATCTCTACAGCAATTTATACACAACAGAAACTGCCTGAGGAGTCTCATCATCTCTACAGCAATTTATCCACAACAGACACAGCCTGAGGAGTCTCATCATCTCTACAGGAATTTATACACAACAGACACAGCCTGAGGAGTCTCATCATCTCTACAGGAATTTATACACAACAGACACAGCCTGATGAGTCTCATCATCTCTACAGGAATTTATACACAACAGACACAACCTGAGGAGTCTCATCATCTCTACAGCAATTTATACACAACAGACACAACTTAAGGAGTCTCATCATCTCTACAGGAATTTATACACAACAGACACAACCTGAGGAGTCTCATCATCTCTACAGCAATTTATACACAACAGAAACTGCCTGAGGAGTCTCATCATCTATACAGGAATTTATACACAACAGACACAGCCTGAGGAGTCTCATCATCTCTACAGGAATTTATACACAACAGACACTGCCTGAGGAGTCTCATCATCTCTACAGGAATTTATACACAACAGACACAGCCTGAGGAGTCTCATCATCTCTACAGGAATTTATACACAACAGACACAGCCTGAGGAGTCTCATCATCTCTACAGCAATTTATACACAACAGACACTGCCAGAGGAGTCTCATCATCTCTACAGGAATTTATACACAACAGACACAGCCTGAGGAGTCTCATGATCTCTACAGGAATTTATACACAACAGACACAACTTAAGGAGTCTCATCATCTCTACAGGAATTTATACACAACAGACACAACCTGAGGAGTCTCATCATCTCTACAGCAATTTATACACAACAGGCCCTGCCAGAGGAGTCTCATCATCTCTACAGGAATTTATACACAACAGACACAGCCTGAGGAGTCTCATGATCTCTACAGGAATTTATACACAACAGACACAACTTAAGGAGTCTCATCATCTCTACAGGAATTTATACACAACAGACACAACCTGAGGAGTCTCATCATCTCTACAGCAATTTATACACAACAGAAACTGCCTGAGGAGTCTCATCATCTCTACAGCAATTTATACACAACAGACACAACTTAAGGAGTCTCATCATCTCTACAGCAATTTATACACAACAGACACTGCCAGAGGAGTCTCATCATCTCTACAGGAATTTATACACAACAGACACAGCCTGAGGAGTCTCATGATCTCTACAGGAATTTATACACAACAGACACAACTTAAGGAGTCTCATCATCTCTACAGGAATTTATACACAACAGACACAACCTGAGGAGTCTCATCATCTCTACAGCAATTTATACACAACAGACACAACTTAAGGAGTCTCATCATCTCTACAGGAATTTATACACAACAGACACAACCTGAGGAGTCTCATCATCTCTACAGCAATTTATACACAACAGAAACTGCCTGAGGAGTCTCATCATCTCTACAGCAATTTATACACAACAGACACAACTTAAGGAGTCTCATCATCTCTACAGCAATTTATACACAACAGACACAACCTGAGGAGTCTCATCATCTCTACAGCAATTTATACACAACAGACACAGCCTGAGGAGTCTCATCATCTCTACAGGAATTTATACACAACAGACACAGCCTGAGGAGTCTCATCATCTCTACAGGAATTTATACACAACAGACACAGCCTGAGGAGTCTCATCATCTCTACAGGAATTTATACACAACAGACACAGCCTGATGAGTCTCATCATCTCTACAGGAATTTATACACAACAGACACAACCTGAGGAGTCTCATCATCTCTACAGCAATTTATACACAACAGACACAACCTGAGGAGTCTCATCATCTCTACAGGAATTTATACACAACAGACACAACCTGAGGAGTCTCATCATCTCTACAGCAATTTATACACAACAGAAACTGCCTGAGGAGTCTCATCATCTCTACAGGAATTTATACACAACAGACACAGCCTGAGGAGTCTCATCATCTCTACAGGAATTTATACACAACAGACACTGCCTGAGGAGTCTCATCATCTCTACAGGAATTTATACACAACAGACACAGCCTGAGGAGTCTCATCATCTCTACAGGAATTTATACACAACAGACACAGCCTGAGGAGTCTCATCATCTCTACAGGAATTTATACACAACAGACACAGCCTGAGGAGTCTCATCATCTCTACAGGAATTTATACACAACAGACACAACCTGAGGAGTCTCATCATCTCTACAGCAATTTATACACAACAGACACAACTTAAGGAATCTCATCATCTCTACAGGAATTTATACACAACAGACACAACCTGAGGAGTCTCATCATCTCTACAACAATTTATACACAACAGGCACTGCTTGAGGAGTCTCATCATCTCTACAGCAATTTATACACAACAGACACAGCCTGAGGAGTCTCATCATCTCTACAGGAATTTATACACAACAGACACAACTTAAGGAGTCTCATCATCTCTACAGGAATTTATACACAACATACACAACCTGAGGAGTCTCATCATCTCTACAGGAATTTATACACAACAGACAGTGCCTGAGGAGTCTCATCATCTCTACAGCAATTTATACACAACAGACACTGTCTGAGGAGTCTCATCATCTCTACAGCAATTTATACACAACAGGCCCTGCCAGAGGAGTCTCATCATCTCTACAGGAATTTATACACAACAGACACAGCCTGAGGAGTCTCATCATCTCTACAGGAATTTATACACAACAGACACAGCCTGAGGAGTCTCATCATCTCTACAGGAATTTATACACAACAGACACAACCTGAGGAGTCTCATCATCTCTACAGCAATTTATACACAACAGACACAGCCTGAAGAGTCTCATCATCTCTACAGCAATTTATACACAACAGACACAGCCTGAGGAGTCTCATCATCTCTACAGGAATTTATACACAACAGACACAGCATGAGGAGTCTCATCATCTCTACAGGAATTTATACACAACAGACACAACCTGAGGAGTCTCATCATCTCTACAGCAATTTATACACAACAGACACTGCCTGAGGAGTCTCATCACCTCTAAAGGAATTTATACACAACAGACACAGCCTGAGGAGTCTCATCATCTCTACAGCAATTTATACACAACAGACACAACCTGAGGAGTCTCATCATCTCTACAGGAATTTATACACAACAGACACAGCCTGAGGAGTCTCATCATCTCTACAGGAATGTATACACAACAGACACAACCTGAGGAGTCTCATCATCTCTACAGCAATTTAAACACAACAGACACAGCATGAGGAGTCTCATCATCTCTAAAGGAATTTATACACAACAGACACAACCTGAGGAGTCTCATCATCTCTACAGCAATTTATACACAACAGACACTGCCTGAGGAGTCTCATCATCTCTACAGGAATTTATACACAACAGACACAACCTAAGGAGTCTCATCATCTCTACAGGAATTTATACACAACAGACACTGCCTGAGGAGTCTCATCATCTCTAAAGGAATTTATACACAACAGACACTGCCTGAGGAGTCTCATCACCTCTAAAGGAATTTATACACAACAGACACAACCTGAGGAGTCTCATCATCTCTACAGTAATTTATACACAACAGACACAACCTGAGGAGTCTCATCATCTCTACAGCAATTTATACAAAACAGACACAACCTGAGGAGTCTCACCATCTCTACAGCAATTTATACACAACAGACACAGCCTGAGGAGTCTCATCATCTCTACAGCAATTTATACACAACAGACACAGCCTGAGGAGTCTCATCATCTCTACAGGAATTTATACACAACAGACACAGCCTGAGGAGTCTCATCATCTCTACAGCAATTTATACACAACAGACACAGCCTGAGGAGTCTCATCATCTATACAGGAATTTATACACAACAGACACTGCCTGAGGAGTCTCATCATCTCTACAGGAATTTATACACAACAGACACAGCCTGAGGAGTCTCATCATCTCTACAGGAATTTATACACACCAGACACAACCTGAGGAGTCTCATCATCTCTACAGCAATTTATACACAACAGACACAACTTAAGGAGTCTCATCATCTCTACAGGAATTTATACACAACAGACACAACCTGAGGAGTCTCATCATCTCTACAGCAATTTATACACAACAGAAACTGCCTGAGGAGTCTCATCAAATCTACAGCAATTTATACACAACAGACACAACTTAAGGAGTCTCATCATCTCTACAGGAATTTATACACAACAGACACAGCCTGAGGAGTCTCATCATCTCTACAGGAATTTATACACAACAGACACAGCCTGAGGAGTCTCATCATCTCTACAGGAATTTATACACAACACACACAGCCTGAGGAGTCTCATCATCTCTACAGGAATTTATACACAACAGACACAACCTGAGGAGTCTCATCATCTCTACAGCAATTTATACAAAACAGACACAACTTAAGGAGTCTCATCATCTCTACAGGAATTTATACACAACAGACACAACCTGAGGAGTCTCATCATCTCTACAGGAATTTATACAAAACAGACACAACTTAAGGAGTCTCATCATCTCTACAGGAATTTATACACAACAGACACAACCTGAGGAGTCTCATCATCTCTACAGCAATTTATACAAAACAGACACAACTTAAGGAGTCTCATCATCTCTACAGCAATTTATACACAACAGACACAACCTGAGGAGTCTCATCATCTCTACAGTAATTTATACACAACAGAAACTGCCTGAGGAGTCTCATCATCTATACAGGAATTTATACACAACAGACACAGCCTGAGGAGTCTCATCATCTCTACAGGAATTTATACACAACAGACACTGCCTGAGGAGTCTCATCATCTCTACAGGAATTTATACACAACAGACACAGCCTGAGGAGTCTCATCATCTCTACAGGAATTTATACACAACAGACACAGCCTGAGGAGTCTCATCATCTCTACAGGAATTTATACACAACAGACACAGCCTGAGGAGTCTCATCATCTCTACAGCAATTTATACACAACAGACACAGCCTGAGGAGTCTCATCATCTCTACAGGAATTTATACACAACAGACACAGCCTGAGGAATCTCATTATCTCTACAGGAATTTATACACAACAGACACAACCTGAGGAGTCTCATCATCTCTACAGCAATTTATACACAACAGACACAACTTAAGGAGTCTCATCATCTCTACAGGAATTTATACACAACAGACACAACCTGAGTAGTCTCATCATCTCTACAGCAATTTATACACAACAGGCCCTGCCAGAGGAGTCTCATCATCTCTACAGGAATTTATACACAACAGACACAGCGTGAGGAGTCTCATCATCTCTACAGGAATTTATACACAACAGACACAGCCTGAGGAGTCTCATCATCTCTACAGGAATTTATACACAACAGACACAACCTGAGGAGTCTCATCATCTCTACAGCAATTTATACACAACAGACACAGCCTGAGGAGTCTCATCATCTCTACAGGAATTTATACACAACAGACACAACCTGAGGAGTCTCATCATCTCTACAGCAATTTATACACAACAGACACAGCCTGAGGAGTCTCATCATCTCTACAGGAATTTATACACAACAGACACAACCTGAGGAGTCTCATCATCTCTACAGCAATTTATACACAACAGAAACTGCCTGAGGAGTCTCATCATCTATACAGGAATTTATACACAACAGACACAGCCTGAGGAGTCTCATCATCTCTACAGGAATTTATACACAACAGACACTGCCTGAGGAGTCTCATCATCTCTACAGGAATTTATACACAACAGACACAGCCTGAGGAGTCTCATCATCTCTACAGGAATTTATACACAACAGACACAGCCTGAGGAGTCTCATCATCTCTACAGGAATTTATACACAACAGACACAGCCTGAGGAGTCTCATCATCTCTACAGGAATTTATACACAACAGACACAACCTGAGGAGTCTCATCATCTCTACAGCAATTTATACACAACAGACACAACTTAAGGAGTCTCATCATCTCTACAGGAATTTATACACAACAGACACAACCTGAGGAGTCTCATCATCTCTACAGCAATTTATACACAACAGGCCCTGCCAGAGGAGTCTCATCATCTCTACAGGAATTTATACACAACAGACACAACCTGAGGAGTCTCATCATCTCTACAGCAATTTATACACAACAGGCCCTGCCAGAGGAGTCTCATCATCTCTACAGGAATTTATACACAACAGACACTGCCTGAGGAGTCTCATCATCTCTACAGAAATTTATACACAACAGACACAACTTAAGGAGTCTCATCATCTCTACAGGAATTTATACACAACAGACACAACCTGAGGAGTCTCATCATCTCTACAGCAATTTATACACAACAGGCCCTGCCAGAGGAGTCTCATCATCTCTACAGGAATTTATACACAACAGACACAGCCTGAGGAGTCTCATCATCTCTACAGGAATTTATACACAACAGACACAGCATGAGGAGCCTCATCATCTCTACAGGAATTTATACACAACAGACACAGCCTGAGAAGTCTCATCATCTCTACAGGAAGTTATACACAACAGACACAGCCTGAGGAGTCTCATCATCTCTACAGGAATGTATACACAACAGACACAACCTGAGGAGTCTCATCATCTCTACAGCAATTTATACACAACAGACACTGCCTGAGGAGTCTCATCACCTCTAAAGGAATTTATACACAACAGACACAGCCTGAGAAGTCTCATCATCTCTACAGGAATTTATACACAACAGACACAGCCTGAGGAGTCTCATCATCTCTACAGCAATTTATACACAACAGACAAAACCTGAAGAGTCTCATCATCTCTACAGGAATTTATACACAACAGACACAGCCTGAGGAGTCTCATCATCTCTACAGGAATGTATACACAACAGACACAACCTGAGGAGTCTCATCATCTCTACAGCAATTTATCCACAACAGACACAACCTGAGGAGTCTCATCATCTCTACAGCAATTTATACACAACAGACACAGCTTGAGGAGTCTCATCATCTCTACAGGAATTTATACACAACAGACACAGCATGAGGAGTCTCATCATCTCTAAAGGAATTTATACACAACAGACACAACCTGAGGAGTCTCATCATCTCTACAGCAATTTATACACAACAGACACTGCCTGAGGAGTCTCATCATCTCTACAGGAATTTATACACAACAGACACAACCTAAGGAGTCTCATCATCTCTACAGGAATTTATACACAACAGACACTGCCTGAGGAGTCTCATCATCTCTAAAGGAATTTATACACAACAGACACTGCCTGAGGAGTCTCATCATCTCTAAAGGAATTTATACACAACAGACACTGCCTGAGGAGTCTCATCATCTCTAAAGGAATTTATACACAACAGACACAACCTGAGGAGTCTCATCATCTCTACAGTAATTTATACACAACAGACACAACCTGAGGAGTCTCATCATCTCTAAAGCAATTTATACACAACAGACACAACCTGAGGAGTCTCATCATCTCTACAGCAATTTATACACAACAGACACAACCTGAGGAGTCTCATCATCTCTACAGCAATTTATACAAAACAGACACAACCTGAGGAGTCTCACCATCTCTACAGCAATTTATACACAACAGACACAGCCTGTGGAGTCTCATCATCTCTACAGCAATTTATACACAACAGACACAGCCTGAGGAGTCTCATCATCTCTACAGTAATTTATACACAACAGACACAACCTGAGGAGTCTCATCATCTCTACAGGAATGTATACACAACAGACACTGCCTGAGGAGTCTCATCATCTCTACAGCAATTTATACACAACAGACACTGCCGGAGGAGTCTCATCATCTCTACAGCAACTTATACACAACAGACACAGCCTGAGGAGTCTCATCATCTCTACAGTAATTTATACACAACAGACACCGCCTGAGGAGTCTCATCATTTCTACAGGATTTTATACACAACAGACACCGCCTGAGGAGTCTCATCATCTCTACAGCAATTTATACAAAACAGACACAACCTGAGGAGTCTCACCATCTCTACAGCAATTTATACACAACAGACACAGCCTGTGGAGTCTCATCATCTCTACAGCAATTTATACACAACAGACACAGCCTGTGGAGTCTCATCATCTCTACAGCAATTTATACACAACAGACACAGCCTGAGGAGTCTCATCATCTCTACAGTAATTTATACACAACAGACACAACCTGAGGAGTCTCATCATCTCTACAGCAATTTATACACAACAGACACTGCCGGAGGAGTCTCATCATCTCTACAGCAATTTATACACAACAGACACAGCCTGAGGAGTCTCATCACCTCTACAGTAATTTATACACAACAGACACCGCCTGAGGAGTCTCATCATCTCTACAGGATTTTATACACAACAGACACCGCCTGAGGTGTCTCATCATCTCTACAGGAATTTTTACACAACAGACACAGCCTGAGGAGTCTCATCATCTCTACAGCAATTTATACACAACAGAAACAGCCTGAGGAGTCTCATCATCTCTACAGGAATTTATACATTACAGACACCGCCTGAGGAGTCTCATCATCTCTACAGCAAGTTATACACAACAGACACTGCCTGAGGATTCTCATCATCTCTACAGTAATTTATACACAACAGACACTGCCTGAGGAGTCTCATCATCTCTACAGGAATGTATACACAACAGACACAGCCTGAGGAGTCTCATCATCTCTACAGGAATTTATACACAACAGACACAACCTGAGGAGTCTCATCATCTCTACAGCAATTTATACACAACAGACACTGCCTGATGAGTCTCATCATCTCTACAGCAATTTATACACAACAGACACAGCCTGAGGAGTCTCATCATCTCTACAGCAATTTATACACAACAGACACTGCCTGAGGAGTCTCATCATCTCTACAGGAATTTATACACAACAGACACTGCCTGAGGAGTCTAATTATCTCTACAGCAATTTATACACAACAGACCCAGCCTGAAGAGTCTCATCATCTCTACAGCAATTTATACACAACAGACACAACCTAAGGAATCTCATCATCTCTACATGAATTTATACACAACAGACACAGCCTGAGGAGTCTCATCATCTCTACAGCAATTTATACACAACAGACACTGCCTGAGGATTCTCATCATCTCTACAGTAATTTATACACAACAGACACTGCCTGAGGAGTCTCATCATCTCTACAGGAATTTATACACAACAGACACAGCCTGAGGAGTCTCATCATCTCTACAGGAATTTATACACAACAGACACAACCTGAGGAGTCTCATCATCTCTACAGCAATTTATACACAACAGACACTGCCTGAGGAGTCTCATCATCTCTACAGGAATTTATACACAACAGACACAGCCTGAGGAGTCTCATCATCTCTACAGGAATTTATACACAACAGACACAGCCTGAGGAGTCTCATCATCTCTACAGGAATTTATACACAACAGACACTGCCTGAGGAGTCTCATCATCTCTACAGGAATTTATACACAACAGACACAGCCTGAGGAGTCTCATCATCTCTACAGGAATTTATACACAACAGACACAGCCTGAGGAGTCTCATCATCTCTACAGGAATTTATACACAACAGACACAACCTGAGGAGTCTCATCATCTCTACAGCAATTTATACACAACAGACACAGCCTGAGGAGTCTCATCATCTCTACAGGAATTTATACACAACAGACACAGCCTGAGGAGTCTCATCATCTCTACAGGAATTTATACACAACAGACACAGCCTGAGGAGTCTCATCATCTCTACAGAATTTATACACAACAGACACAGCCTGAGGAGTCTCATCATCTCTACAGGAATTTATACACAACAGACACAGCCTGAGGAGTCTCATCATCTCTACAGGAATTTATACACAACAGACACAGCCTGAGGAGTCTCATCATCTCTACAGCAATTTATACACAACAGACACAGCCTGAGGAGTCTCATCATCTCTACAGCAATTTATACACAACAGACACAGCCTGAGGAGTCTCATCATCTCTACAGGAATTTATACACAACAGACACAGCCTGAGGAGTCTCATCATCTCTACAGGAATTTATACACAACAGACACAACCTGAGGAGTCTCATCATCTCTACAGGAATTTATACACAACAGACACAGCCTGAGGAGTCTCATCATCTCTACAGGAATTTATACACAACAGACACAGCCTGAGGAGTCTCATCATCTCTACAGGAATTTATACACAACAGACACAGCCTGAGGAGTCTCATCATCTCTACAGGAATTTATACACAACAGACACAGCCTGAGGAGTCTCATCATCTCTACAGGAATTTATACACAACAGACACAGCCTGAGGAGTCTCATCATCTCTACAGGAATTTATACACAACAGACACAACCTGAGGAGTCTCATCATCTCTACAGGAATTTATACACAACAGACACAGCCTGAGGAGTCTCATCATCTCTACAGGAATTTATACACAACAGACACAGCCTGAGGAGTCTCATCATCTCTACAGGAATTTATACACAACAGACACAGCCTGAGGAGTCTCATCATCTCTACAGGAATTTATACACAACAGACACAGCCTGAGGAGTCTCATCATCTCTACAGTAATTTATACACAACAGACACAGCCTGAGGAGTCTCATCATCTCTACAGGAATTTATACACAACAGACACAGCCTGAGGAGTCTCATCATCTCTACAGCAATTTATACACAACAGACACTGCCTGAGGAGTCTCATCATCTCTACAGCAATTTATACACAACAGACACAGCCTGAGGAGTCTCATCATCTCTACAGGAATTTATACACAACAGACACAGCCTGAGGAGTCTCATCATCTCTACAGGAATTTATACACAACAGACACAGCCTGAGGAGTCTCATCATCTCTACAGCAATTTATACACAACAGACACAGCCTGAGGAGTCTCATCATCTCTACAGCAATTTATACACAACAGACACAGCCTGAGGAGTCTCATCATCTCTACAGCAATTTATACACAACAGACACAGCCTGAGGAGTCTCATCATCTCTACAGCAATTTATACACAACAGACACAGCCTGAGGAGTCTCATCATCTCTACAGGAATTTATACACAACAGACACAGCCTGAGGAGTCTCATCATCTCTACAGGAATTTATACACAACAGACACAGCCTGAGGAGTCTCATCATCTCTACAGGAATTTATACACAACAGACACAGCCTGAGGAGTCTCATCATCTCTACAGGAATTTATCCACAACAGACACAACCTGAGGAGTCTCATCATCTCTACAGGAATTTATACACAACAGACACAGCCTGAGGAGTCTCATCATCTCTACAGGAATTTATACACAACAGACACAACCTGAGGAGTCTCATCATCTCTACAGGAATTTATACACAACAGACACAACCTGAGGAGTCTCATCATCTCTACAGGAATTTATACACAACAGACACAGCCTGAGGAGTCTCATCATCTCTACAGCAATTTATACACAACAGACACAGCCTGAGGAGTCTCATCATCTCTACATGAATTTATACACAACAGACACAACCTAAGGAGTCTCATCATCTCTACATGAATTTATACACAACAGACACTGCCTGAGGAGTCTCATCATCTCTACAGGAATTTATCCACAACAGACACAACCTGAGGAGTCTCATCATCTCTACAGGAATTTATACACAACAGAAACAGCCTGAGGAGTCTCATCATCTCTACAGGAATTTATACACAACAGACACAGCCTGAGGAGTCTCATCATCTCTACATTAATTTATACACAACAGACACAACCTACGGAGTCTCATCATCTCTACATGAATTTATACACAACAGACAAGGCCTGAGGAGTCTCATCATCTCTACATGAATTTATACACAACAGACACAGCCTGAGGAGTCTCATCATCTCTACAGGAATTTATACACAACAGACACAACCTGAGGAGTCTCATCATCTCTACAGGAATTTATAAACAACAGACACAGCCTGAGGAGTCTCATCATCTCTACAGGAATGTATACACAACAGACACAGCCTGAGGAGTCTCATCATCTCTACAGGAATTTATACACAACAGACACCGCCTGAGGAGTCTCATCATCTCTACATGAATTTATACACAACAGACACAGCCTGAAGAGTCTCATCATCTCGACAGTAATTTATACACAACAGACACAGCCTGAGGAGTCTCATCATCTCTACAGGAATTTATACACAACAGACACTACCTGAGGAGTCTCATCATCTCTACAGTAATTTATACACAACAGACACAGCCTGAGGAGTCTCATCATCTCTACAGGATTTTATACACAACAGACACTACCTGAGGAGTCTCATCATCTCTACAGGAATTTATACACAACAGACACAGCCTGAAGAGTCTCATCATCTCTACAGGAATTTATCCACAACAGACACAACCTGAGGAGTCTCATCATCTCTACAGGAATGTATACACAACAGACACTGCCTGAGGAGTCTCATCATCTCTACAGGAATTTATACACAACAGACACAACCTGAGGAGTCTCATCATCTCTACAGGAATGTATACACAACAGACAATGCCTGAAGAGTCTCATCATCTCTACAGGAATTTATACACAACAGACACAACCTGAGGAGTCTCATCATCTCTACAGCAATTTATACACATCAGACACTGCCTGAGGAGTCTCATCATCTCTACAGCAATTTATACACAACAGACACAACCTAAGGAGTCTCATCATCTCTACAGGAATTTATACACAACAGACACAGCCTGAGGAGTCTCATCATCTCTACAGGAATTTATACACAACAGACACTGCCTGAGGAGTCTCATCATCTCTACAGGAATTTATACACAACAGACACTGCCTGAGGAGTCTCATCATCTCTACAGGAATTTATACACAACAGACACAGCCTGAGGAGTCTCATCATCTCTACAGGAATTTATACACAACAGACACAGCCTGAGGAGTCTCATCATCTCTACAGGAATTTATACACAACAGACACAGCCTGAGGAGTCTCATCATCTCTACAGTAATTTATACACAACAGACACAACCTGAGGAGTCTCATCATCTCTACATGAATTTATACACAACAGACACGGCCTGAGGAGTCTCATCATCTCTACATGAATTTATACACAACAGACACAGCCTGAGGAGTCTCATCATCTCTACAGGAATTTATACACAACAGACACAACCTGAGGAGTCTCATCATCTCTACAGGAATTTATAAACAACAGACACAGCCTGAGGAGTCTCATCATCTCTACAGGAATGTATACACAACAGACACAGCCTGAGGAGTCTCATCATCTCTACAGGAATTTATACACAACAGACACCGCCTGAGGAGTCTCATCATCTCTACATGAATTTGTACACAACAGACACAGCCTGAGGAGTCTCATCATCTCTACAGGAATTTATACACAACAGACACTACCTGAGGAGTCTCATCATCTCTACAGGAATTTATACACAACAGACACAACCTGAGGAGTCTCATCATCTCTACAGTAATTTATACACAACAGACACAGCCTGAGGAGTCTCATCATCTCTACAGGAATGTATACACAACAGACAATGCCTGAAGAGTCTCATCATCTCTACAGGAATTTATACACAACAGACACAGCCTGAAGAGTCTCATCATCTCTACAGGAATTTATCCACAACAGACACAACCTGAGGAGTCTCATCATCTCTACAGCAATTTATACACAACAGACACAACCTGAGGAGTCTCATCATCTCTACAGCAATTTATCCACAAGAGACACAGCCTGAGAAGTCTCATCATCTCTACAGGAATTTATACACAACAGACACAACCTGAGGAGTCTCATCATCTCTACAGGATTTTATACACAACAGACACTACCTGAGGAGTCTCATCATCTCTACAGGAATTTATACACAACAGACACTGCCTGAGGAGTCTCATCATCTCTACAGGAATTTATACACAACAGACACAGCCTGAGGAGTCTCATCATCTCTACAGGAATTTATCCACAACAGACACAACCTGAGGAGTCTCATCATCTCTACAGGAATGTATACACAACAGACACTGCCTGAGGAGTCTCATCATCTCTACATGAATTTATACACAACAGACATAACCTGAGGAGTCTCATCATCTCTACAGCAATTTATCCACAAGAGACACAGCCTGAGAAGTCTCATCATCTCTACAGGAATTTATACACAACAGACACAGCCTGAGGAGTCTCATCATCTCTACATGAATTTATACACAACAGACACAACCTAAGGAGTTTTATCATCTCTACATGAATTTATACACAACAGACACTGCCTGAGGAGTCTCATCATCTCTACAGGAATTTATCCACAACAGACACAACCTGAGGAGTCTCATCATCTCTACAGGAATTTATACACAACAGAAACAGCCTGAGGAGTCTCATCATCTCTACATGAATTTATACACAACAGACATAACCTGAGGAGTCTCATCATCTCTAAAGGAATTTATCCACAAGAGACACAGCCTGAGGAGTCTCATCATCTCTACATGAATTTATACACAACAGACACAACCTAAGGAGTTTTATCATCTCTACATGAATTTATACACAACAGACACTGCCTGAGGAGTCTCATCATCTCTACAGGAATTTATACACAACAGACACTGCCTGAGGAGTCTCATCATCTCTACATGAATTTATACACAACAGACACAACCTAAGGAGTTTTATCATCTCTACATGAATTTATACACAACAGACACTGCCTGAGGAGTCTCATCATCTCTACAGGAATTTATACACAACAGACACAGCCTGAGGAGTCTCATCATCTCTACAGGAATTTATACACAACAGACACTGCCTGAGGAGTCTCATCATCTCTACAGGAATTTATACACAACAGACACTGCCTGAGGAGTCTCATCATCTCTACAGGAATTTATACACAACAGACACAGCCTGAGGAGTCTCATCATCTCTACAGGAATTTATACACAACAGACACAGCCTGAGGAGTCTCATCATCTCTACAGGAATTTATACACAACAGACACAGCCTGAGGAGTCTCATCATCTCTACAGGAATTTATACACAACAGACACAGCCTGAGGAGTCTCATCATCTCTACATTAATTTATACACAACAGACACAACCTACGGAGTCTCATCATCTCTACATGAATTTATACACAACAGACACGGCCTGAGGAGTCTCATCATCTCTACATGAATTTATACACAACAGACACAGCCTGAGGAGTCTCATCATCTCTACAGGAATTTATACACAACAGACACAACCTGAGGAGTCTCATCATCTCTACAGGAATTTATAAACAACAGACACAGCCTGAGGAGTCTCATCATCTCTACAGGAATGTATACACAACAGACACAGCCTGAGGAGTCTCATCATCTCTACAGGAATTTATACACAACAGACACCGCCTGAGGAGTCTCATCATCTCTACATGAATTTGTACACAACAGACACAGCCTGAAGAGTCTCCTCATCTCGACAGTAATTTATACACAACAGACACAGCCTGAGGAGTCTCATCATCTCTACAGGAATTTATACACAACAGACACTACCTGAGGAGTCTCATCATCTCTACAGTAATTTATACACAACAGACACAGCCTGAGGAGTCTCATCATCTCTACAGGATTTTATACACAACAGACACCGCCTGAGGAGTCTCATCATCTCTACAGGAATTTATACACAACAGACACAGCCTGAGGAGTCTCATCATCTCTACAGGAATTTATCCACAACAGACACAACCTGAGGAGTCTCATCATCTCTACAGGAATGTATACACAACAGACACTGCCTGAGGAGTCTCATCATCTCTACAGGAATTTATACACAACAGACACAACCTGAGGAGTCTCATCATCTCTACAGGAATGTATACACAACAGACAATGCCTGAAGAGTCTCATCATCTCTACAGGAATTTATACACAACAGACACAACCTGAGGAGTCTCATCATCTCTACAGCAATTTATACACAACAGACACTGCCTGAGGAGTCTCATCATCTCTACAGCAATTTATACACAACAGACACAACCTAAGGAGTCTCATCATCTCTACAGGAATTTATACACAACAGACACTGCCTGAGGAGTCTCATCATCTCTACAGGAATTTATACACAACAGACACAGCCTGAGGAGTCTCATCATCTCTACAGGAATTTATACACAACAGACACAGCCTGAGGAGTCTCATCATCTCTACAGCAATTTATCCACAAGAGACACAGCCTGAGGAGTCTCATCATCTCTACATGAATTTATACACAACAGACACAACCTAAGGAGTTTTATCATCTCTACATGAATTTATACACAACAGACACTGCCTGAGGAGTCTCATCATCTCTACAGGAATTTATACACAACAGACACAACCTAAGGAGTCTCATCATATTTACAGCAATTTATACACAACAGACACAACCTGAGGAGTCTCATCATCTCTACAGCAATTTATCCACAAGAGACACAGCCTGAGAAGTCTCATCATCTCTACAGGAATTTATACACAACAGACACAACCTGAGGAGTCTCATCATCTCTACAGGAATTTATACACAACAGACACTGCCTGAGGAGTCTCATCATCTCTACAGGAATTTATACACAACAGACACAGCCTGAGGAGTCTCATCATCTCTACAGGAATTTATCCACAACAGACACAACCTTAGGAGTCTCATCATCTCTACAGGAATGTATACACAACAGACACTGCCTGAGGAGTCTCATCATCTCTACATGAATTTATACACAACAGACATAACCTGAGGAGTCTCATCATCTCTAAAGGAATTTATACACAACAGACACTGCCTGAGGAGTCTCATCATCTCTACAGCAATTTATCCACAAGAGACACAGCCTGAGGAGTCTCATCATCTCTACATGAATTTATACACAACAGACACAACCTAAGGAGTTTTATCATCTCTACATGAATTTATACACAACAGACACTGCCTGAGGAGTCTCATCATCTCTACAGGAATTTATCCACAACAGACACAACCTGAGGAGTCTCATCATCTCTACAGGAATTTATACACAACAGAAACAGCCTGAGGAGTCTCATCATCTCTACATGAATTTATACACAACAGACATAACCTGAGGAGTCTCATCATCTCTAAAGGAATTTATACACAACAGACACTGCCTGAGGAGTCTCATCATCTCTACAGCAATTTATCCACAAGAGACACAGCCTGAGGAGTCTCATCATCTCTACATGAATTTATACACAACAGACACAACCTAAGGAGTTTTATCATCTCTACATGAATTTATACACAACAGACACTGCCTGAGGAGTCTCATCATCTCTACAGGAATTTATACACAACAGACACTGCCTGAGGAGTCTCATCATCTCTACATGAATTTATACACAACAGACACAACCTAAGGAGTTTTATCATCTCTACATGAATTTATACACAACAGACACTGCCTGAGGAGTCTCATCATCTCTACAGGAATTTATACACAACAGACACAGCCTGAGGAGTCTCATCATCTCTACAGGAATTTATACACAACAGACACTGCCTGAGGAGTCTCATCATCTCTACAGGAATTTATACACAACAGACACAGCCTGAGGAGTCTCATCATCTCTACAGGAATTTATACACAACAGACACAGCCTGAGGAGTCTCATCATCTCTACAGGAATTTATACACAACAGACACAGCCGGAGGAGTCTCATCATCTCTACATTAATTTATACACAACAGACACAACCTACGGAGTCTCATCATCTCTACATGAATTTATACACAACAGACACGGCCTGAGGAGTCTCATCATCTCTACATGAATTTATACACAACAGACACAGCCTGAGGAGTCTCATCATCTCTACAGGAATTTATACACAACAGACACAACCTGAGGAGTCTCATCATCTCTACAGGAATTTATAAACAACAGACACAGCCTGAGGAGTCTCATCATCTCTACAGGAATGTATACACAACAGACACAGCCTGAGGAGTCTCATCATCTCTACAGGAATTTATACACAACAGACACCGCCTGAGGAGTCTCATCATCTCTACATGAATTTGTACACAACAGACACAGCCTGAAGAGTCTCCTCATCTCGACAGTAATTTATACACAACAGACACAGCCTGAGGTGTCTCATCATCTCTACAGGAATTTATACACAACAGACACTACCTGAGGAGTCTCATCATCTCTACAGTAATTTATACACAACAGACACAGCCTGAGGAGTCTCATCATCTCTACAGGATTTTATACACAACAGACACTACCTGAGGAGTCTCATCATCTCTACAGGAATTTATACACAACAGACACAGCCTGAAGAGTCTCATCATCTCTACAGGAATTTATCCACAACAGACACAACCTGAGGAGTCTCATCATCTCTACAGGAATGTATACACAACAGACACTGCCTGAGGAGTCTCATCATCTCTACAGGAATTTATACACAACAGACACAACCTGAGGAGTCTCATCATCTCTACAGGAATTTATACACAACAGACACTGCCTGAGGAGTCTCATCATCTCTACAGCAATTTATACACAACAGACACAACCTAAGGAGTCTCATCATATTTACAGGAATTTATACACAACAGACACAGCCTGAGGAGTCTCATCATCTCTACAGGAATTTATACACAACAGACACTGCCTGAGGAGTCTCATCATCTCTACAGGAATTTATACACAACAGACACTGCATGAGGAGTCTCATCATCTCTACAGGAATTTATACACAACAGACACAGCCTGAGGAGTCTCATCATCTCTACAGGAATTTATACACAACAGACACAGCCTGAGGAGTCTCATCATCTCTACAGGAATTTATACACAACAGACACAGCCTGAGGAGTCTCATCATCTCTACAGGAATTTATACACAACAGACACTGCCTGAGGAGTCTCATCATCTCTACAGGAATTTATACACAACAGACACAGCCTGAGGAGTCTCATCATCTCTACAGGAATTTATACACAACAGACACAGCCTGAGGAGTCTCATCATCTCTACAGCAATTTATCCACAAGAGACACAGCCTGAGGAGTCTCATCATCTCTACATGAATTTATACACAACAGACACAACCTAAGGAGTTTTATCATCTCTACATGAATTTATACACAACAGACACTGCCTGAGGAGTCTCATCATCTCTACATGAATTTATACACAACAGACACAACCTAAGGAGTTTTATCATCTCTACATGAATTTATAAACAACAGACACTGCCTGAGGAGTCTCATCATCTCTACAGGAATTTATACACAACAGACACAACCTAAGGAGTCTCATCATATTTACAGGAATTTATACACAACAGACACAGCCTGAGGAGTCTCATCATCTATACAGGAATTTATACACAACAGACACTGCCTGAGGAGTCTCATCATCTCTACAGGAATTTATACACAACAGACACTGCCTGAGGAGTCTCATCATCTCTACAGGAATTTATACACAACAGACACTGCCGGAGGAGTCTCATCATCTCTACTGGAATTTATACACAACAGACACAGCCTGAGGAGTCTCATCATCTCTACAGGAATTTATACACAACAGACACAGCCTGAGGAGTCTCATCATCTCTACATTAATTTATACACAACAGACACAACCTACAGAGTCTCATCATCTCTACATGAATTTATACACAACAGACACGGCCTGAGGAGTCTCATCATCTCTACATGAATTTATACACAACAGACACAGCCTGAGGAGTCTCATCATCTCTACAGGAATTTATACACAACAGACACAACCTGAGGAGTCTCATCATCTCTACAGGAATTTATAAACAACAGACACAGCCTGAGGAGTCTCATCATCTCTACAGGAATGTATACACAACAGACACAGCCTGAGGAGTCTCATCATCTCTACAGGAATTTATACACAACAGACACCGCCTGAGGAGTCTCATCATCTCTACATGAATTTGTACACAACAGACACAGCCTGAAGAGTCTCCTCATCTCGACAGTAATTTATACACAACAGACACAGCCTGAGGAGTCTCATCATCTCTACAGGAATTTATACACAACAGACACTACCTGAGGAGTCTCATCATCTCTACAGTAATTTATAGACAACAGACACAGCCTGAGGAGTCTCATCATCTCTACAGGATTTTATACACAACAGACACTACCTGAGGAGTCTCATCATCTCTACAGGAATTTATACACAACAGACACAGCCTGAAGAGTCTCATCATCTCTACAGGAATTTATCCACAACAGACACAACCTGAGGAGTCTCATCATCTCTACAGGAATGTATACACAACAGACACTGCCTGAGGAGTCTCATCATCTCTACAGGAATTTATACACAACAGACACAACCTGAGGAGTCTCATCATCTCTACAGGAATGTATACACAACAGACAATGCCTGAGGAGTCTCATCATCTCTACAGGAATTTATACACAACAGACACAACCTGAGGAGTCTCATCATCTCTACAGCAATTTATACACAACAGACACTGCCTGAGGAGTCTCATCATCTCTACAGCAATTTATACACAACAGACACTGCCTGAGGAGTCTCATCATCTCTACAGGAATGTATACACAACAGACACTGCCTGAAGAGTCTCATCATCTCTACAGGAATTTATACACAACAGACACTGCCTGAGGAATCTCATCATCTCTACAGGAATTTATACACAACAGACACAGCCTGAGGAGTCTCATCATCTCTACAGGAATTTATCCACAACAGACACAACCTGAGGAGTCTCATCATCTCTACAGCAATTTATACACAACAGACACAACCTGAGGAGTCTCATCATCTCTACAGCAATTTATCCACAAGAGACACAGCCTGAGGAGTCTCATCATCTCTACAGGAATTTATACACAACAGACACAACCTGAGGAGTCTCATCATCTCTACAGGAATTTATACACAACAGACACTGCCTGAGGAGTCTCATCATCTCTACAGGAATTTATACACAACAGACACAGCCTGAGGAGTCTCATCATCTCTACAGGAATTTATCCACAACAGACACAACCTGAGGAGTCTCATCATCTCTACAGGAATGTATACACAACAGACACTGCCTGAGGAGTCTCATCATCTCTACATGAATTTATACACAACAGACATAACCTGAGGAGTCTCATCATCTCTAAAGGAATTTATACACAACAGACACTGCCTGAGGAGTCTCATCATCTCTACAGCAATTTATCCACAAGAGACACAGCCTGAGGAGTCTCATCATCTCTACATGAATTTATACACAACAGACACAACCTAAGGAGTTTTATCATCTCTACATGAATTTATACACAACAGACACTGCCTGAGAAGTCTCATCATCTCTACAGGAATTTATCCACAACAGACACAACCTGAGGAGTCTCATCATCTCTACAGGAATTTATACACAACAAAAACAGCCTGAGGAGTCTCATCATCTCTACATGAATTTATACACAACAGACATAACCTGAGGAGTCTCATCATCTCTAAAGGAATTTATACACAACAGACACTGCCTGAGGAGTCTCATCATCTCTACAGCAATTTATCCACAAGAGACACAGCCTGAGGAGTCTCATCATCTCTACATGAATTTATACACAACAGACACAACCTAAGGAGTTTTATCATCTCTACATGAATTTATACACAACAGACACTGCCTGAGGAGTCTCATCATCTCTACAGGAATTTATACACAACAGACACTGCCTGAGGAGTCTCATCATCTCTACATGAATTTATACACAACAGACACAACCTAAGGAGTTTTATCATCTCTACATGAATTTATACACAACAGACACTGCCTGAGGAGTCTCATCATCTCTACAGGAATTTATACACAACAGACAAAGCCTGAGGAGTCTCATCATCTCTACAGGAATTTATACACAACAGACACTGCCTGAGGAGTCTCATCATCTCTACAGGAATTTATACACAACAGACACAGCCTGAGGAGTCTCATCATCTCTACAGGAATTTATACACAACAGACACAGCCTGAGGAGTCTCATCATCTCTACAGCAATTTATCCACAAGAGACACAGCCTGAGGAGTCTCATCATCTCTACATGAATTTATACACAACAGACACAACCTAAGGAGTTTTATCATCTCTACATGAATTTATACACAACAGACACTGCCTGAGGAGTCTCATCATCTCTACATGAATTTATACACAACAGACACAACCTAAGGAGTTTTATCATCTCTACATGAATTTATAAACAACAGACACTGCCTGAGGAGTCTCATCATCTCTACAGGAATTTATACACAACAGACACAACCTAAGGAGTCTCATCATATTTACAGGAATTTATACACAACAGACACAGCCTGAGGAGTCTCATCATCTCTACAGGAATTTATACACAACAGACACTGCCTGAGGAGTCTCATCATCTCTACAGGAATTTATACACAACAGACACTGCCTGAGGAGTCTCATCATCTCTACAGGAATTTATACACAACAGACACAGCCTGAGGAGTCTCATCATCTCTACAGGAATTTATACACAACAGACACAGCCTGAGGAGTCTCATCATCTCTACAGGAATTTATACACAACAGACACAGCCTGAGGAGTCTCATCATCTCTACATTAATTTATACACAACAGACACAACCTACGGAGTCTCATCATCTCTACATGAATTTATACACAACAGACACGGCCTGAGGAGTCTCATCATCTCTACATGAATTTATACACAACAGACACAGCCTGAGGAGTCTCATCATCTCTACAGGAATTTATACACAACAGACACAACCTGAGGAGTCTCATCATCTCTACAGGAATTTATAAACAACAGACACAGCCTGAGGAGTCTCATCATCTCTACAGGAATGTATACACAACAGACACAGCCTGAGGAGTCTCATCATCTCTACAGGAATTTATACACAACAGACACCGCCTGAGGAGTCTCATCATCTCTACATGAATTTGTACACAACAGACACAGCCTGAAGAGTCTCCTCATCTCGACAGTAATTTATACACAACAGACACAGCCTGAGGAGTCTCATCATCTCTACAGGAATTTATACACAACAGACACTACCTGAGGAGTCTCATCATCTCTACAGTAATTTATACACAACAGACACAGCCTGAGGAGTCTCATCATCTCTACAGGATTTTATACACAACAGACACTACCTGAGGAGTCTCATCATCTCTACAGGAATTTATACACAACAGACACAGCCTGAAGAGTCTCATCATCTCTACAGGAATTTATCCACAACAGACACAACCTGAGGAGTCTCATCATCTCTACAGGAATGTATACACAACAGACACTGCCTGAGGAGTCTCATCATCTCTACAGGAATTTATACACAACAGACACAACCTGAGGAGTCTCATCATCTCTACAGTAATGTATACACAACAGACAATGCCTGAGGAGTCTCATCATCTCTACAGGAATTTATACACAACAGACACAACCTGAGGAGTCTCATCATCTCTACAGCAATTTATACACAACAGACACTGCCTGAGGAGTCTCATCATCTCTACAGCAATTTATACACAACAGACACAACCTAAGGAGTCTCATCATATTTACAGGAATTTATACACAACAGACACAGCCTGAGGAGTCTCATCATCTCTACAGGAATTTATACACAACAGACACTGCCTGAGGAGTCTCATCATCTCTACAGGAATTTATACACAACAGACACTGCCTGAGGAGTCTCATCATCTCTACAGGAATTTATACACAACAGACACAGCCTGAGGAGTCTCATCATCTCTACAGGAATTTATACACAACAGACACAGCCTGAGGAGTCTCATCATCTCTACAGGAATTTATACACAACAGACACAGCCTGAGGAGTCTCATCATCTCTACATTAATTTATACACAACAGACACAACCTACGGAGTCTCATCATCTCTACATGAATTTATACACAACAGACACGGCCTGAGGAGTCTCATCATCTCTACATGAATTTATACACAACAGACACAGCCTGAGGAGTCTCATCATCTCTACAGGAATTTATACACAACAGACACAACCTGAGGAGTCTCATCATCTCTACAGGAATTTATAAACAACAGACACAGCCTGAGGAGTCTCATCATCTCTACAGGAATGTATACACAACAGACACAGCCTGAGGAGTCTCATCATCTCTACAGGAATTTATACACAACAGACACCGCCTGAGGAGTCTCATCATCTCTACATGAATTTGTACACAACAGACACAGCCTGAAGAGTCTCCTCATCTCGACAGTAATTTATACACAACAGACACAGCCTGAGGAGTCTCATCATCTCTACAGGAATTTATACACAACAGACACTACCTGAGGAATCTCATCATCTTTACAGTAATTTATACACAACAGACACAGCCTGAGGAGTCTCATCATCTCTACAGGATTTTATACACAACAGACACTACCTGAGGAGTCTCATCATCTCTACAGGAATTTATACACAACAGACACAGCCTGAAGAGTCTCATCATCTCTACAGGAATTTATCCACAACAGACACAACCTGAGGAGTCTCATCATCTCTACAGGAATGTATACACAACAGACACTGCCTGAGGAGTCTCATCATCTCTACAGGAATTTATACACAACAGACACAACCTGAGGAGTCTCATCATCTCTACAGGAATGTATACACAACAGACAATGCCTGAAGAGTCTCATCATCTCTACAGGAATTTATACACAACAGACACAACCTGAGGAGTCTCATCATCTCTACAGCAATTTATACACAACAGACACTGCCTGAGGAGTCTCATCATCTCTACAGGAATGTATACACAACAGACACTGCCTGAGGAGTCTCATCATCTCTACAGCAATTTATACACAACAGACACAACCTAAGGAGTCTCATCATATTTACAGGAATTTATACACAACAGACACAGCCTGAGGAGTCTCATCATCTCTACAGGAATTTATACACAACAGACACTGCCTGAGGAGTCTCATCATCTCTACAGGAATTTATACACAACAGACACTGCCTGAGGAGTCTCATCATCTCTACAGGAATTTATACACAACAGACACAGCCTGAGGAGTCTCATCATCTCTACAGGAATTTATACACAACAGACACAGCCTGAGGAGTCTCATCATCTCTACAGGAATTTATACACAACAGACACAGCCTGAGGAGTCTCATCATCTCTACATTAATTTATACACAACAGACACAACCTACGGAGTCTCATCATCTCTACATGAATTTATACACAACAGACACTGCCTGAGGAGTCTCATCATCTCTACATGAATTTATACACAACAGACACAGCCTGAGGAGTCTCATCATCTCTACAGGAATTTATACACAACAGACACAACCTGAGGAGTCTCATCATCTCTACAGGAATTTATAAACAACAGACACAGCCTGAGGAGTCTCATCATCTCTACAGGAATGTATACACAACAGACACAGCCTGAGGAGTCTCATCATCTCTACAGGAATTTATACACAACAGACACCGCCTGAGGAGTCTCATCATCTCTACATGAATTTGTACAGAACAGACACAGCCTGAAGAGTCTCCTCATCTCGACAGTAATTTATACACAACAGACACAGCCTGAGGAGTCTCATCATCTCTACAGGAATTTATACACAACAGACACTACCTGAGGAATCTCATCATCTTTACAGTAATTTATACACAACAGACACAGCCTGAGGAGTCTCATCATCTCTACAGGATTTTATACACAACAGACACTACCTGAGGAGTCTCATCATCTCTACAGGAATTTATACACAACAGACACAGCCTGAGGAGTCTCATCATCTCTACAGGAATTTATCCACAACAGACACAACCTGAGGAGTCTCATCATCTCTACAGGAATGTATACACAACAGACACTGCCTGAGGAGTCTCATCATCTCTACAGGAATTTATACACAACAGACACAACCTGAGGAGTCTCATCATCTCTACAGGAATGTATACACAACAGACAATGCCTGAAGAGTCTCATCATCTCTACAGGAATTTATACACAACAGACACAACCTGAGGAGTCTCATCATCTCTACAGCAATTTATACACAACAGACACTGCCTGAGGAGTCTCATCATCTCTACAGGAATGTATACACAACAGACACTGCCTGAAGAGTCTCATCATCTCTACAGCAATTTATACACAACAGACACAGCCTGAGGAGTCTCATCATCTCTACAGGAATTTATACACAACAGACACAGCCTGAGGAGTCTCATCATCTCTACAGTAATGTATACACAACAGACACAGCCTGAGGAGTCTCATCATCTCTACAGGAATTTATACACAACAGACACTGCCTGAGGAGTCTCATCATCTCTACAGGAATTTATACACAACAGACACAGCCTGAGGAGTCTCATCATCTCTACAGGAATTTATCCACAACAGACACAACCTGAGGAGTCTCATCATCTCTACAGCAATTTATACACAACAGACACAACCTGAGGAGTCTCATCATCTCTACAGCAATTTATCCACAACAGACACAGCCTGAGGAGTCTCATCATCTCTACAGGAATTTATACACAACAGACACAACCTGAGGAGTCTCATCATCTCTACAGGAATTTATACACAACAGACACTGCCTGAGGAGTCTCATCATCTCTACAGGAATTTATACACAACAGACACAGCCTGAGGAGTCTCATCATCTCTACAGGAATTTATCCACAACAGACACAACCTGAGGAGTCTCATCATCTCTACAGGAATGTATACACAACAGACACTGCCTGAGGAGTCTCATCATCTCTACAGGAATTTATACACAACAGACACAACCTGAGGAGTCTCATCATCTCTACAGGAATGTATACACAACAGACAATGCCTGAAGAGTCTCATCATCTCTACAGGAATTTATACACAACAGACACAACCCGAGGAGTCTCATCATCTCTACAGCAATTTATACACAACAGACACTGCCTGAGGAGTCTCATCATCTCTACAGCAATTTATACACAACAGACACTGCCTGAGGAGTCTCATCATCTCTACAGGAATTTATACACAACAGACACTGCCTGAGGAGTCTCATAATCTCTACAGGAATTTATACACAACAGACACAACCTGAGGAGTCTCATCATCTCTACAGGAATTTATACACAACAGACACAACCTGAGGAGTCTCATCATCTCTACAGGAATGTATACACAACAGACAATGCCTGAAGAGTCTCATCATCTCTACAGGAATTTATACACAACAGACACAACCTGAGGAGTCTCATCATCTCTACAGCAATTTATACACAACAGACACAACCTAAGGAGTCTCATCATATTTACAGGAATTTATACACAACAGACACAGCCTGAGGAGTCTCATCATCTCTACAGGAATTTATACACAACAGACACTGCCTGAGGAGTCTCATCATCTCTACAGGAATTTATACACAACAGACACTGCCTGAGGAGTCTCATCATCTCTACAGGAATTTATACACAACAGACACAGCCTGAGGAGTCTCATCATCTCTACAGGAATTTATACACAACAGACACAGCCTGAGGAGTCTCATCATCTCTACAGGAATTTATACACAACAGACACAGCCTGAGGAGTCTCATCATCTCTACATTAATTTATACACAACAGACACAACCTACGGAGTCTCATCATCTCTACATGAATTTATACACAACAGACACGGCCTGAGGAGTCTCATCATCTCTACATGAATTTATACACAACAGACACAGCCTGAGGAGTCTCATCATCTCTACAGGAATTTATACACAACAGACACAACCTGAGGAGTCTCATCATCTCTACAGGAATTTATAAACAACAGACACAGCCTGAGGAGTCTCATCATCTCTACAGGAATGTATACACAACAGACACAGCCTGAGGAGTCTCATCATCTCTACAGGAATTTATACACAACAGACACCGCCTGAGGAGTCTCATCATCTCTACATGAATTTGTACAGAACAGACACAGCCTGAAGAGTCTCCTCATCTCGACAGTAATTTATACACAACAGACACAGCCTGAGGAGTCTCATCATCTCTACAGGAATTTATACACAACAGACACTACCTGAGGAGTCTCATCATCTTTACAGTAATTTATACACAACAGACACAGCCTGAGGAGTCTCATCATCTCTACAGGATTTTATACACAACAGACACTACCTGAGGAGTCTCATCATCTCTACAGGAATTTATACACAACAGACACAGCCTGAAGAGTCTCATCATCTCTACAGGAATTTATCCACAACAGACACAACCTGAGGAGTCTCATCATCTCTACAGGAATGTATACACAACAGACACTGCCTGAGGAGTCTCATCATCTCTACAGGAATTTATACACAACAGACACTGCCTGAGGAGTCTCATCATCTCTACAGGAATGTATACACAACAGACAATGCCTGAAGAGTCTCATCATCTCTACAGGAATTTATACACAACAGACACAACCTGAGGAGTCTCATCATCTCTACAGCAATTTATACACAACAGACACTGCCTGAGGAGTCTCATCATCTCTACAGCAATTTATACACAACAGACACTGCCTGAGGAGTCTCATCATCTCTACAGGAATGTATACACAACAGACACTGCCTGAAGAGTCTCATCATCTCTACAGCAATTTATACACAACAGACACAGCCTGAGGAGTCTCATCATCTCTACAGGAATTTATACACAACAGACACAGCCTGAGGAGTCTCATCATCTCTACAGTAATGTATACACAACAGACACAGCCTGAGGAGTCTCATCATCTCTACAGGAATTTATACACAACAGACACTGCCTGAGGAGTCTCATCATCTCTACAGGAATTTATACACAACAGACACAGCCTGAGGAGTCTCATCATCTCTACAGGAATTTATCCACAACAGACACAACCTGAGGAGTCTCATCATCTCTACAGCAATTTATACACAACAGACACAACCTGAGGAGTCTCATCATCTCTACAGCAATTTATCCACAAGAGACACAGCCTGAGAAGTCTCATCATCTCTACAGGAATTTATACACAACAGACACAACCTGAGGAGTCTCATCATCTCTACAGGAATTTATACACAACAGACACTGCCTGAGGAGTCTCATCATCTCTACAGGAATTTATACACAACAGACACAGCCTGAGGAGTCTCATCATCTCTACAGGAATTTATCCACAACAGACACAACCTGAGGAGTCTCATCATCTCTACAGGAATGTATACACAACAGACACTGCCTGAGGAGTCTCATCATCTCTACAGGAATTTATACACAACAGACACAACCTGAGGAGTCTCATCATCTCTACAGGAATGTATACACAACAGACAATGCCTGAAGAGTCTCATCATCTCTACAGGAATTTATACACGACAGACACAACCCGAGGAGTCTCATCATCTCTACAGCAATTTATACACAACAGACACTGCCTGAGGAGTCTCATCATCTCTACAGCAATTTATACACAACAGACACTGCCTGAGGAGTCTCATCATCTCTACAGGAATTTATACACAACAGACACTGCCTGAGGAGTCTCATCATCTCTACAGGAATTTATACACAACAGACACAGCCTGAGGAGTCTCATCATCTCTACAGCAATTTATACACAGCCTGAGGAGTCTCATCATCTCTACAGGAATTTATACACAACAGACACAACCTGAGGAGTCTCATCATCTCTACAGGAATTTATACACAACAGACACTGCCTGAGGAGTCTCATCATCTCTACAGGAATTTATACACAACAGACACAGCCTGAGGAGTCTCATCATCTCTACAGGAATTTATCCACAACAGACACAACCTGAGGAGTCTCATCATCTCTACAGCAATTTATACACAACAGACACTGCCTGAGGAGTCTCATTATCTCTACGGCAATTAATAGGAGATAGCATGGAGGGTACTGGCACCAGAGTGGGGCGGAGGGTGCAGGAGACAGTAGGAGATAGTATGGAAGGGGCTGGCAGCAGAGTGGCAGCGAGGATGAAGGAGATAATAGGAGATAGCATGGAGGGTGCTGCACCAGAGTGGGGCGGAGGATGAAGGAGACAATAGGAGATAGCATAGAGGGTGCTGTCACCAGAGTGGCAGGGATGATGAAGGAGACAATAGGGGATAGCATGGAGGATGCTGAGACCAGAGTGGCAGGGAGAATGAAGGAGACAATAGGGGATAGCATGGAGGGTGCTGTCACCAGAGTGGCAGGGATAATGAAGGAGACAATAGGGGATAGCATGGAGGATGCTGAGACCAGAGTGGCAGGGAGGATGAAGGAGACAATAGGAGATAGCATGGAGGGTGCTGCACCAGAGTGGCAGGGATGATGAAGGAGACAATAGGAGATAGCATGGAGGGTGCTGTCACCAGAGTGGCAGGGATGATGAAGGAGACAATAGGAGATAGCATGGAGGGTGCTGCACCAGAGTGGCAGGGATGATGAAGGAGACAATAGGAGATAGCATGGAGGGTGCTGTCACCAGAGTGGCAGGGATTATGAAGGAGACATTAGGGGATAGCATGGAGAATGCTGAGACCAGAGTGGCAAGGAGGATGAAGGAGACTGTAACGGAACCCATCACTGTTTTACCCTGTTTTATGGTTATTTAATTATTATGGTTAAAATATGATCCTACTGTTATACTGTATGTATGTTGGTTTATGCTCTGCAGAATATTAGCCCAGACTATTGCAGACCTTGGCATAATAGATAATCCTATTACAGAGACTCCTCATAAGATAAGGAAGTCTATGGTATAAAGTGTTTTCATCAGACATAAGAAGAAAGAAGTATAATCTGATCAATGTCTGATTGTATCAAAGTAGCCAGGTAGCCCCAGGGGGGTGTGACCACACCTATTGTCTCTCTATGTGTATTGTGTGGCCAACTATGGGGGATGTGTATTGCCTGTGGGAAGAGATGTGTATATATATTTCTGCACAACAAAATAAAGACAGTATTCTTTTGACTCCCAATTGAGTGTTGTCCAATATGGGAGGTTGGGGATGGTGAGACTGTAGTGCTTCTTGGATATTTTACCGTATACCAGCAGAGATATTGGATTTGTGTTCCAACTCCGTTACATTTGGTGGCAAGTGGCGGAATTGTTCCCACGGTCAGAAGGACAGCTACAGGAGACACCATTCTGTGGAGTTACAAATTGAGGGCAACGCTAGTATCCGTACAGCGCCCCTGGCTACAGCAGGATAAAACCGGCTAGTTTTTGGACAGCGTTCCATGATGAGGAGGCGGCCGCGGACTACAGGGATGCAGACAGAAAGGAAATCATGGAGGGAGACCGGGCAGCGGCTATAGCACCTCTTACGTACAGCACACAGAATGAGTTTGGAAGAGAACTCCAACGCAGACTGGCCTTTTTTCCAGGTACGCTTCCCACAATAACCTTGGAATAGTTAATGACAGATTTCCACGAATACATAATGGAAAAGCAGCGGGCACGGGGGCGGTCCATCTTGGGAGCTGCTAACCCACCTCCCACCATTAACCCCCCCCAGCACTGCGTCCGGGTGGTGGGAACTACCAAACCCCTCCACGGTACATCAGGTACCCCACGTGTAACCAGCAAGGCCACATGCAGAGAGACTGTCCCAGAAACAGAAACCGCTCCACGTGGAATACTCCAACTAATTCCCCTCCCCAGCGACAGTGTGTATCCCAGGGAGCAGAAGGTGCCGTCCTTCCTCCCCAGCGACAGTGTGTATCCCAAGGAGCAGAAGGTGCCGTCCTTCCTCCCCAGCGGCAGTGTGTATCCCAGGGAGCAGAAGGTGCTGTCCTTCCTCCCCAGCGGCAGTGTGTACCCCAGGGAGCAGAAGGTGCCGTCCTTCCTCCCCAGCGACAGTGTGTACCCCAGGGAGCAGAAGGTGCCGTCCTTCCTCCCCAGCGGCAGTGTGTACCCCAGGGGGCCGAAGGTTTCGTCCTTCCCCCCCCCAGTGGAAGTGTATCCCAGGGAGCAGAAGGTGCCGTCCTTCCTCCCCAGCGGCAGTGTGTACCCCAGGGAGCAGAAGGTGCCGTCCTTCCTCCCCAGCGACAGTGTGTACCCCAGGGAGCAGAAGGTGCCGTCCTTCCTCCCCAGCGGCAGGGTGTACCCCAGGGGGCCGAAGGTGTCGTCCTTCCCCCCCAGCGGCAGTGTGTATCCCAGGGAGCAGAAGGTGCCGTCCTTCCTCCCCAGCAGCAGTGTGTACCCCAGGGAGCAGAAGGGGCCGTCCTTCCTCCCCAGCGGCAGTGGGTACCCCAGGGGGCCGAAGGTGTCGTCCTTCCCCCCCAGCAGCAGTGTGTATTCCAGGGAGCAGAAGGTGCCGTCCTTCCTACCCAGCGGCAGTGTGTACCCCAGGGAGCTGAAGGTGTCTTCCTTCCTCCCCAGCAGTAGTGTGTACCCCAGGGGGCCGAAGGTGTCATCCTTCCCCCCCCCCAGCGGCAGTGTGTATCCCAGGGAGCAGAAGGTGTCGTCCTTCCCCCCCAGTGGCAGTGTGTATCCCAGGGAGCAGAAGGTGCCGTCCGTCCCCCCCCCCAGCGGCAGTGTGTACCCCAGGGAGCAGAAGGTGCCGTCCTTCCTCCCCAGCGGCAGTGTGTACAACAGGGAGCAGAAGGTGCCGTCCTTCCTCCCCAGCGGCAGTGTGTACCCCAGGGGGCCGAAGGTGTCGTCCTCCCCCCCCAGCGGCAGTGTGAACCCCAGGGAGCTGAAGGTGTCGCCCTCTCCCCCCAGCGACAGCTTACCCTAACAAGGGGAGACAACAATCTCCCAGACGGCGCAGATGGGACGTGGTCTCTGTGCCTGACCTACCTGGATGCTGGACAGCCTGTCCAGATCCCCAACTACCCTCACTGGGACAACCGGAGGAGGGGGTAAGTACCAATTCCCCTCCACAGCTAACTCCTAATGTGGCCCCAGGGTTAACAGAAGAAATGTTAACCCCCACTGACCCCAACCTTTCCCTGGCTACTGAGCCAGAATATGTCCCAAGTACCCCAGCAGAAGAGCTGACAGCGGGGCAGAGTGCAGTCGGCCTCTGCCCTCCCTTTGTCCCTTGTACAGAGCAGGATGTCCTGCAGGTTATACCAGCAGAAGAGCTGGCATCAGGGCAGAGTGCCGCTCGCCTCTGCCCCTCAAGTCCCCTCAGCGTGTTGCCCCATCCCCACAGCGAAATATCCAGAAGCCTGGTTAGACTTCCCCCCAAAGGTAGGATGTGTGACGAAGTGCCTTTCGCCACTTTGTCCTGGAGAGGACTTATTGCCAGCCTCCTGCCCTGCGACTATGGCCCTGGGACATATTGCCCTTTAAACACAGTATTCGGCCATACCAGAGTGTATGTCACTCATTCTGGCCCTTTAAATTCAGGGGGGTCATTCGGTACTTGCCCTGTGGGAGCAGTGATACCCCAGATAGCTATGCCATGGAGCCCATTCATATAATGAAAGACTATGGGAAAGGCTTTAGCTACATGGCAAGTGAACTGTGTGAATAGGATCTGAGCGCTATTCAGTAGTTTTGTGCGCTCAGATCCCAGCTATCTGGGGATATGTGAAATGTCTGTGTGTTATGTGTAAAAGGTGACTTTATGTATTTTAAAGTGGTTTATGTTTTTTTTGCAACCATGTGCTCAATGGAGTCTGCCTCTATCCCTGGATAATTGGACTACTTTCCCCATTGTCTCCAGTACAGAGGCCTCTGTAAAACCTGTTTGCAAAATGTATTTTCCCTCTCCTTGAAATGTTTATTGCTGTGAATGCTGTATGAGGTGTGCGTTTGTTTTGTTCTTGAAATGTGAGTAAAGGTGAATTGTAGTACTGCTGATGGGTTGTCAAACTAGAGAATTGACCAACAAATACTTTTGTCCGGACATCCCCAGGCCGATCCGTTGGGATCAGACCGTGTATGCCGGCTTATGGTCACGGAGGAGGTGTGTAACGGAACCCATCACTGTTTTACCCTGTTTTATGGTTATTTAATTTTTATGGTTAAAATATGATCCTACTGGTATACTGTATGTATGTTGGTTTATGCTCTGCAGAATATTAGCCCAGACTATTGCAGACCTTGGCATAATAGATAATCCTATTACAGAGACTCCTCATAAGATAAGGAAGTCTATTGCATAAAGTGTTTTCATTATCAGACATAAGAAGAAAGAAGTATAATCTGATCAATGTCTGATTGTATCAAAGTAGCCAGGTAGCCTCAGGGAGGTGTGACCACACCTATTGTCTCTCTATGTGTATTGTGTGGCCAACTATGGGGGATGTGTATTGCCTGTGGGAAGAGATGTGTATATATATTACTGCAAAACAAAATAAAGACAGTATTTTTTTGACTCCCAATTGAGTGTCGTCCAATATGGGAGGTTGGGGATGGTGAGACTGTAGTGCTTCTTGGATATTTTACCGTATACCAGCGGAGATATTGGATTTGTGTTCCAACTCCGTTACACTCCCTATAAGCAAATAGGGGGTGGGACAGCAATTTCTCCCACTCCCACTCCTGTTCTATGAAGGCCCTAAGCATTAGTTTGAGAGTCCCATTGAACCGTTCACATAGGCCATTGGTTTGGGGATGGTAAGGGGATGAACACAGATGCTTAATTCCACAAAGCTGCCACAGTTGCTGGGTTAGCTTGGCCATAAACTGAGCCCCTTGTTCAGATAATATCTCCCTCAGGAACCCCACCCTCGAGAAGATTTCCACTAGGGCTTCTGCTACAGAGGTAGCAGTTAATTTACCCAAGGCTACAGCTTCAGGGTACCGGGTAGCATAATCCACTACAGTTAGAATGTACCGTTTCCCTGAACGGCTGGGGTGGGCTAGGGGACCAACTATATCGATAGCAAACTGCTGGAAAGGGGTCTCTATAATGGGCATACTCTGGAGGACCACACAGCAGTATGAAGTAACCAACAGTATAAGGGGTCCGAGAACACAGCAGTATGAGGAGTCAGAGCAAACCGCAGTATGAAGTATCCAGTAGTATGAGGAGTCAGAGCAAACCGCAGTATGAAGTATCCAGTAGTATGAGGAGTCAGAGCAAACCGCAGTATGAAGTAACCAGCATTATGAGGAGTCAGAGCACACAGTAGTATCAGGAGTTGGAGCAAACCACAGAATGAATTAACCAGCAGTATGAACACATTAGTATGAAGTATCCAGTAGTATGAGGAGTCAGAGGACACAGCAGTATAAAGTAACCAAAAGTATGAGGAGACGGAGCACAAAGTAGTATGAAGTAACCAGTAGTATGAGGAGATGGAGCACACAGCAGTATAATGAGTCAGAGCAAGCCACAGTATGAAGTAACCAGCAGTATAAGAAGTCAGAGAACACAGTAGTATGAGGAGACGGAGCATACAGCGTATAAAGTAACCTGCAGTATGAGGAGTCAGAGTACACAACAATATCAGATGTCGGAGCACACAGCAGTATGAGGAGTAATATAACATAGTAGTATGAAGTAACCAGCAGTATGAGGAGTCAGGGCACACAGTAGTATGAAGTAACCAGCAGTATGAGGAGTCAGAGCAAACCGCAGTATGAAGAAACCAGCAGTATGAGGAGTCAGAGCAAACCGCAGTATGAAGAAACCAGCAGTATGAGGAGTCAGAGCAAACCGCAGTATGAAGAAACCAGAAGTATGAGGAGTCAGAGCAAACCGTAGTATGAAGAAACCAGAAGTATGAGGAGACGGAGCAAACCGCAGTATGAAGAAACCAGAAGTATGAGGAGTCAGAGATCACAGCAGTATGTCGGGTCAGTGCATACAGTAATATGAAGTAACTAGCAGTATGAGGACACAAATAACACAGCAGCATGAAGTAACCAGCAGTATCAGAAGTCAGAGCACACAGCAGTATGAAGAGTTGGAGAACACAGTAGTATGAAGTAACCAGCAGTATGAGGGGTCAGAGCGCACAGCAGTATGGGGGGTCAGAGCATACAGCAGTATGAAGTAACCAGCAGTATGAGGATTAAGAGAACATATTAATATGAAGTAACCAGCAGTATGAGGAGTCAGAGAAAACCGTAGCATGAAGTAACCAGCAGTATGAGGAGCCGGAGCACACAGCAGTATGAGGGGTCAGGGCACACAGTAGTATGAAGTAACCATCAGTATCAGAAGTAAATGAACACAGCAGTATGAGGAGTCAGAGTACACAGCAGTATGGGGGGTCAGAGCATACAGTAGTATGAAGTAACTAGCAGTATGAGGGGTCAGGGCACATAGCAGTATGGGGGGTCAGAGCATACAGTAGTATGAAGTAACTAGCAGTATGAGGAGTCAGAGCAAACCGCAGTATGAAGAAACCAGCAGTATGAGGAGTCAGAGATCACAGCAGTATGTCGGGTCAGTGCATACAGTAATATGAAGTAACTAGCAGTATGAGGACACAAATAACACAGCAGCATGAAGTAACCAGCAGTATCAGAAGTCAGAGCACACAGCAGTATGAAGAGTTGGAGAACACAGTAGTATGAAGTAACCAGTAGTATGAGGGGTCAGGGCATACAGCAGTATGAAGTAACTAGCAGTATGAGGATTAAGAGAACATATTAATATGAAGTAACCAGTAGTATGAGGAGTCAGAGAAAACCGTAGCATGAAGTAACCAGCAGTATGAGGAGACGGAGCACACAGTAGTATGAAGTAACCATCAGTATCAGAAGTAAATGAACACAGCAGTATGAGGAGTCAGAGTACACAGCAGTATGGGGGGTCAGAGCATACAGTAGTATGAAGTAACTAGCAGTATGAGGGGTCAGGGCACATAGCAGTATGGGGGGTCAGAGCATACAGTAGTATGAAGTAACTAGCAGTATGAGGGGTCAGGGCACATAGCAGTATGGGGGGTCAGAGCATACAGTAGTATGAAGTAACTAGCAGTATGAGGGGTCAGGGCACATAGCAGTATGGGGGGTCAGAGCATACAGTAGTATGAAGTAACCAGCAGTATGAGGAGTCAGAGCATACAGTAGTATGAAGTAACTAGCAGTATGAGGATTAAGAGAACATATTAATATGAAGTAACTGTCACAACCTACTATGATGATGGGATCTAGAGTATCTTAGTACTCCTATTCCCAGTAGGCTTAGACCTAAGTTTGGGTGACTCTAGACCTATGGACAGTCTTTGTCGTTACAAAGGCATAAGTCCCAGCTGCTTTGGTAGTGTACCTGGGAGCACCTTGGTAGGTAGTCAGAACGAGCTCCTCTACAAGCATATGCCTCTGGGGCAATAATACATGCTTAGTCAAAGTATGAAAATTAAGAACAACCTTTATTTGGAAAACACACGTATATAAACTCTTTACAACATAGTAGAGGGAGGGGCTGCCTGAGGTCAGCCCCTAATGGCCTCTGGCCAATCAGGTAGCGTTACACTGTGGGAAACGTGAGACTCCTCCCAGGTCCACTCACTAGGTGTGGCTACCTAATTCACTTGGCTTCTGACTACCAGAGGGGAAGCACGTCCTAACTCTTTCCTGGGTCCTCTGCTAAGAACTGAGAAGCCCCCTGGGGAGATGGTGCCTCTGTGGCTGTGGGGATCCTATTGTTCATTATCCCTTAAGTGTGTACACAAGGGATTAGCCTTTGGGGCCAGATCTCCCTGACAAGATGTATGTGGCAATGTGTGCATTAGAATTACTCCCCACTGTAAGACATCGTCACATATAGTATTCCACACACTGTCAGTCTGGTCACGTAAAAGCACGAAAGCGCACCCAACATAAAACCGCCTACTGCCCTCATAGGATATGGGAGTGGGGTAGGGTTTCCACATCAATCCATCTCATGCATTAATAACTTTTATTGATGGTGATGGGAACCCTGCTCCTTTCCCTAGACAACAATCATAACAATATAACATTATAACATTATACCAGTGGCTTTGTGAGCTAAAACCCCCAGTTATCATCTCCACTGGCAACAGCCTGGGGCAGACATCAGTCCAAGTCTGAGATGGGCGCCGATTGAACCATGACAGCCACTGGCTGATTCATGACAGTAACCAGTAGTATGAGGAGTCAGAGCACACAGCAGTATGAAGTAACCAGCAGTATAAGAAGTAATAGAACATAGTAGTATGAAGTAACCAGCAGTATGAGCAGTCAGGGCACACAGCAGTATGAAGTAACCAGCTGTATGAGGAGTCAGGGCACACATCAGTATGATGAATCGCAGCAAACCGCAGTATGAAGTAACCAGCAGTATGAGGGGTCAGAGCGCACAGCAGTATGGGGGGTCAGAGCATACAGCAGTATGAAGTAGCTAGCAGTATGAGGATTAAGAGAACATATTAATATGAAGTAACCAGTAGTATGAGGAGTCAGAGAAAACCGCAGAATGAGGTAACCAGCAGTATGAGGAGCCGGAGCAAACCGTAGCATGAAGTTAACAGCAGTATGAGGAGACGGAGCACAAAACAGTATGAGGTAACCAGCAGTATGTGGATTAAGAGAACATAGTAATATGAAGTAACCAGTAGTATCAGGATTCAGAGCAAACCGCAGTATGAAGTAACCAGCAGTATGAGAAGACGGAGCACAATGCAGTATGAGGGGTCAGAGCACACAGTAGTATGAAGAAACCATCAGTATCAGAAGTAAATGAACACAGCAGTATGAGGAGTCAGAGCACAAAACAGTTGAAGTAACCAGCAGTATGAGGGGTCAGGGCACACAGTAGTATGAAGTAACCAGAAGTATGAGGAGACGGAGCACAAAGTAGTATGAGGGGTCAGGGCACACAGTAGTATGAAGTAACTAGCAGTATGATGAGACGGAGCAGACAACAGTATGAGGGGTCAGAGCATTCAGTAGTATGAAGTAACTAGCAGTATGAGGAGACAGAGAACACAGCAGCATGAAGTAACTAGCAGTATGAGGAGACAGAGAACACAGCAGCATGAAGTAACCAGCAGTATGAGGAGACAGAGAACACAGCAGCATGAAGTAACTAGCAGTATGAGGAGACAGAGAACACAGCAGCATGAAGTAACCAGCAGTATGAGGAGACGGAGTACAAAACAGTATGAGGAGACGGAGCACACAGCAGTACATGTTCATTTTGTTTTCTCTTTTTTTACTTGTTATACTGTACCTTGCTGGAAGTGTGATTTCAAGATGAATATCCCTGGATACGCTGTTGGAAATCTTCGTGCGAGAGTCTTGATGCAGTGTCTGTCGTAAAAGAAAAAGATAAATGTTATTTGATTATAATTTATTTTTGATGAATAGCATGGTTTATTTTTTTGCAAAGCCATGTGTTCTGATATTTGGTTTGTTTGTTGTGTGTAAAATGTTATTGATTTGAGAGTGTGTGAGAAAGCGTACAGCGATGGCTGTAATTAATTAGTATGGTGTTTTGTGTAGACCACTGGTGTAATTCTTTTATTCTTTTACTGTAGTAGTTTGTTGGGCATAAAACTGGAATTTTTATTTTTTTATAGAGTATCTGTTATCCTGATTTGGTATGCTATGCTGTTTTTTGTGTGCCACTTTACAATTGTTTAATTTTCTTTCTGGGTTCCAGTTATAGTTTTTTGTAGAGTAATCATTAATGGTTTTTCCATTTTATATATGTTAGCAATGTTCGTTGGACTATCCTGTTTGTGTCCACCACTTTTGGGATGCTGTATTTGGCTTGTGGCTGAGGGTTAAAGGTTGTTATTATATTATTATTTAAGTGTTATTATTATTACACTCTATGTACAGTACTTGTCACTATATTATTATTATTACACTCTGTACAGTACTTGTCACTATATTATTATTATTATTATTATTATTATTATTACACTCTATGTACAGTACGCGTCACTATATTATTATTACACCCTATGTGAGGTATGTGTCACTATATTATTATTACACCCTGTGGACAGTACATGTCACTATATTATTATTATTATTATTACACTCTATGTACAGTACTTGTCACTATATTATTATTATTACACTGTACAGTACTCGTCACTATATTAGTATTATTATTACACTCTCTGTACAGTACGTGTCACTATATTATTATTACACCCTATGTACAGTATGTGTCACTATATTATTATTACACCCTGTGGACAGTACGTGTCACTATATTATTATTATTATTACACTCTATGTACAGTAGGTGTCACTATATTATTATTACACCCTATGGGCCTCATTCTATTAGCGGCCGCAGCCGTTGCGGGGCCGCAAGGACCGGCCGCAAGCTATTCTGCTATTCTATTCCCTTACGGCCAGAGGCTCCGGCAGGCTTGCGGCCGGTGCCTTGCTATCTCTTGCGGCCGCTCGCGCCAGAGGAAAGCCTTTGATCTAAAACGGCCGCAAGAGTTTTGCAATTCAATTGCTCCGGGAAACCTCTCTGCAAGGCTAAAAGCGAGCCGCAGCTTACTTGCAGGAAAGAGGTCCCGCTAGCACCAATTAAGCACATAAAATAGCTCAAATAAAGCCATCCTGCACTTTGAGAAGACTATAAAGGGATTTTAGGTGTTAGAAAAAATAGCACATAATTATCCTGTACTCAAATCCGTAAAATATTTAATTTTTAATATCCGTAAAATATCCATGTAAAAAGTCCAGAGTGCTTGGAGCACCTCAGACCTGGCCACGCTGCAGCCGGAAAATAAACAGTTAATTTGAACTCGGGTTTGGGCAGATGTGCAAGCTTGAGAGTGGGTTCCTTTTAATCCTCATGTCCCCCAATATGATCCCTAGCATTTACAGAGCTGTACAGTGCAGGCTTGAATTTATTTTTGAGTTTTTATATTTCACAGATTACGGCCGGTTCCAAGATATGCGGCCGGCCGTAAAAGGAGATCCTTGCGGGGCCGTATAATAGAATCGCGAGTTAACTGAACCCCCGCAAGGAATCGCAGCCTTACGTCCGATTTACGGCCGCTAATAGAATGAGGCCCTATGTACGGTATGTGTCACTATATTATTATTACACCCTGTGGACAGTACATGTCACTATATTATTATTATTATTATTATTACACTCTATGTACAGTACTTGTCACTATATTATTATTATTACACTGTACAGTACTCGTCACTATATTAGTATTATTATTACACTCTCTGTACAGTACGTGTCACTATATTATTATTACACCCTATGTACAATATGTGTCTGTAACGTATTTACTGGCACCCCGACCGGGTACCTCCGTTGATGGACGCGTCCTAGTTTGCGTCGAGGCCTACAAGCACCGCACCGGACACCAAAACCACCACAGACTCCAAGGATAGTACATCAGGAACAAGGGTTCAGTAGTTACAGCTCAAGGGAGTATGCCAAAGCATAGCAATCCCCAGTATAATATAGCGATCCCCTCCAATAACGAGACGAGGCTACGTTTTGAAGGGTCAAGTAGAACTCTAACTTTAATGACAGGGGATCTCCTTTTATGCAATGGTGCCCTCTGAAGGGCTACACCCACATAATTATCACAGCCAATTATATACATGGTTCAACCCCCACGTCTCCTCCCCTCAGATAACAGGTAACACAATTAAAACAGACACAATTTTAACCACATTCTGGATGTACCCCAAAAACAGGGGGTACACCTTTAAGTCCAGCACCGTTAAATATCTCTCACCCAGGGGAACACCATATTAAAAAAATGGCATGAATCAGACCAGGGGTTCAAAAGTTAGTAATAGTATGTTTTTCACATAACACACAGACATGTCACATATCCCCCACACAATACACATATAGGACAATAGGTGTGGTCACCCCTACCTGAGGCAACTTGATATAATCAGACAATGATTAAATCAGCCCTCTTTGTTCTTATCTGAGAATGAAAACAATTTATAAACTCGACTCCCTTATCTCTTGAGTCTCTGTAATAGGATTATCTATTAGCCTAGGTCTGCAAAAGTCTGGCTAATATTCTGCAGAGCATAAACCAACATACATATAGTAGGATCATATTTTAACCATAATAATCATAAAACAGGGTAAAACAGTGATGGGTTCCGTTACAGTGTCACTATATTATTATTACACCCTGTGGACAGTACGTGTCACTATATTATTATTATTATTATTACACTCTATGTACAGTAGGTGTCACTATATTAAGATTACACCCTATGTACAGTATGTGTCACTATATTATTATTATACTATCCACCGAAACCGGATCCCTTGCATTCTGCCAAGATCTCCTTTTGATCATTTTAGTCAGAACGAGCTCCTCTACAACCATATGCCTCTGGGGCAATAATACATGCTTAGTCAAAGTATGAAAATTAAGAACAACCTTTATTTGGAAAACACACGTATATAAACTCTTTACAACATAGTAGAGGGAGGGGCTACCTGAGGTCAGCCCCTAATGGCCTCTGGCCAATCAGGTAGCGTTACACTGTGGGAAACGTGAGACTCCTCCCAGGTCCACTCACTAGGTGTGGCTACCTAATTCACTTGGCTTCTGACTACCAGAGGGGAAGCACGTCCTAACTCTTTCCTGGGTCCTCTGCTAAGAACTGAGAAGCCCCCTGGGGAGATGGTGCCTCTGTGGCTGTGGGGATCCTATTGTTCATTATCCCTTAAGTGTGTACACAAGGGATTAGCCTTTGGGACCAGATCTCCCTGACAAGATGTATCTGGCAATGTGTGCATTAGAATTACTCCCCACTGTAAGACATCGTCACATATAGTATTCCACACACTGTCAGTCTGGTCACGTAAAAGCACGAAAGCGCACCCAACATAAAACCGCCTACTGCCTTCATAGGATATGGGAGTGGGGTAGGGTTTCCACATCAATCCATCTCATGCATTAATAACTTTTATTGATGGTGATGGGAACCCTGCTCCTTTCCCTAGACAACAATCATAACAATATAACATTATAACATTATACCAGTGGCTTTGTGAGCTAAAACCCCCAGTTATCATCTCCACTGGCAACAGCCTGGGGCAGACATCAGTCCAAGTCTGAGATGGGCGCCGATTGAACCATGACAGCCACTGGCTGATTCATGACAGTAACCAGTAGTATGAGGAGTCAGAGCACACAGCAGTATGAAGTAACCAGCAGTATAAGAAGTAATAGAACATAGTAGTATGAAGTAACCAGCAGTATAAGAAGTAATAGAACATAGTAGTATGAAGTAACCAGCAGTATGAGCAGTCAGGGCACACAGCAGTATGAAGTAACCAGCTGTATGAGGAGTCAGGGCACACATCAGTATGATGAATCGCAGCAAACCGCAGTATGAAGTAACCAGCAGTATGAGGGGTCAGAGCGCACAGCAGTATGGGGGGTCAGAGCATACAGCAGTATGAAGTAGCTAGCAGTATGAGGATTAAGAGAACATATTAATATGAAGTAACCAGTAGTATGAGGAGTCAGAGAAAACCGCAGAATGAGGTAACCAGCAGTATGAGGAGCCGGAGCAAACCGTAGCATGAAGTTAACAGCAGTATGAGGAGACGGAGCACAAAACAGTATGAGGTAACCAGCAGTATGTGGATTAAGAGAACATAGTAATATGAAGTAACCAGTAGTATCAGGATTCAGAGCAAACCGCAGTATGAAGTAACCAGCAGTATGAGAAGACGGAGCACAATGCAGTATGAGGGGTCAGAGCACACAGTAGTATGAAGTAACCATCAGTATCAGAAGTAAATGAACACAGCAGTATGAGGAGTCAGAGCACAAAACAGTTGAAGTAACCAGCAGTATAAGGGGTCAGGGCACACAGTAGTATGAAGTAACCAGAAGTATGAGGAGACGGAGCACAAAGTAGTATGAGGGGTCAGGGCACACAGTAGTATGAAGTAACTAGCAGTATGATGAGACGGAGCAGACAACAGTATGAGGGGTCAGAGCATTCAGTAGTATGAAGTAACTAGCAGTATGAGGAGACAGAGAACACAGCAGCATGAAGTAACTAGCAGTATGAGGAGACAGAGAACACAGCAGCATGAAGTAACTAGCAGTATGAGGAGACAGAGAACACAGCAGCATGAAGTAACCAGCAGTATGAGGAGACGGAGCACACAGCAGTACATGTTCATTTTGTTTTCTCTTTTTTTACTTGTTATACTGTACCTTGCTGGAAGTGTGATTTCAAGATGAATATCCCTGGATACGCTGTTGGAAATCTTCGTGCGAGAGTCTTGATGCAGTGTCTGTCGTAAAAGAAAAAGATAAATGTTATTTGATTATAATTTATTTTTGATGAATAGCATGGTTTATTTTTTTGCAAAGCCATGTGTTCTGATATTTGGTTTGTTTGTTGTGTGTAAAATGTTATTGATTTGAGAGTGTGTGAGAAAGCGTACAGCGATGGCTGTAATTAATTAGTATGGTGTTTTGTGTAGACCACTGGTGTAATTCTTTTATTCTTTTACTGTAGTAGTTTGTTGGGCATAAAACTGGAATTTTTATTTTTTTATAGAGTATCTGTTATCCTTATTTGGTATGCTATGCTGTTTTTTGTGCGCCACTTTACAATTGTTTAATTTTAGTTCTGGGTTCCAGTTATAGTTTTTTGTAAAGTAATCATTAATGGTTTTTCCATTTTATATATGTTAGCAATGTTCGTTGGACTATCCTGTTTGTGTCCACCACTTTTGGGATGCTGTATTTGGCTTGTGGCTGAGGGTTAAAGGTTGTTATTATATTATTATTTAAGTGTTATTATTATTACACTCTATGTACAGTACTTGTCACTATATTATTATTATTACACTCTGTACAGTACTTGTCACTATATTATTATTATTATTATTATTATTACACTCTATGTACAGTACGCGTCACTATATTATTATTACACCCTATGTACGGTATGTGTCACTATATTATTATTACACCCTGTGGACAGTACATGTCACTATATTATTATTATTATTACACTCTATGTACAGTACTTGTCACTATATTATTATTATTACACTGTACAGTACTCGTCACTATATTAGTATTATTATTACACTCTCTGTACAGTACGTGTCACTATATTATTATTACACCCTATGTACAGTATGTGTCACTATATTATTATCACACCCTGTGGACAGTACGTGTCACTATATTATTATTATTATTACACTCTATGTACAGTAGGTGTCACTATATTATTATTACACCCTATGTACGGTATGTGTCACTATATTATTATTACACCCTGTGGACAGTACATGTCACTATATTATTATTATTATTATTATTACACTCTATGTACAGTACTTGTCACTATATTATTATTATTACACTGTACAGTACTCGTCACTATATTAGTACTAGCGAATTGCCCGTCAAAAAATGACGGCAATGAAATTGTAAGGTAGCTAAATTAGTAAATGAATATAGTGTACCTATTTTGAAGCATTGTGATGAAGAGCTGGCAATCTGTGTTGATGTTGCTGCAGCATTAGTGGTGTGGAGCTGCTGTGTAAGCATGCTGAATGTGTGCACTGTGTGATATGAATATCCGTAGGTGGTTTGTGGCGTTTTGCAAGTTTCTTGTGGTGTTTTGTGAGTTTGTTGTGGTGTTTTGCGAGTTTAGAGTGCTGTAGCCTCGTTTTCGTTTTGTTCGGCAGCCATTTTTTCTGTCGCTTAGATTTTTTTTTAGTCTCAAAAGTCTTTTATTTCGAGTAAAATCGAGGTGTAAGTTGCATTTTTGAGGTCCTGGGTGCTCCCTCTTGGTGTAGGTAAGTTTTTTATGTATGTGCTGTGTGTATGTATTGTGTTTTAAATGTTTGTATGTCGGCGTGTTGCGTCCGATGTTTGCGAGGTCGTAATGTGTGGTAACGTGTTTCGTAGGTTGTTTGCGTTCCTCGTAAAATTTAGCGAGTGTCGTAATTTGTGTGTCGTGTTATTTGAGTAGCGACGTGAAGTTTGCGAGGGTTTGAGGCCCTTGCCCAGTGACCTCGCCAGCAACTGAGTCCCTCGCTTCGCGAGGGGCCTCAGTTGCTGGCATGGAGCGCCTTCGGGGCTCCATGCCAGCAACTGAGGCCCTTGCCCAGTGAACTCGCCAGCAACTGAGGCCCTCGCTTCGCGAGGGGCCTCAGTTGCTGACATGGAGCGCCTTCGGCGCTCCATGCCAGCAACTGAGGCCCGTGCCCAGTGACCTCGCCAGCAACTGAGGCCCTTGCTTCGCGAGGGGCCTCAGTTGCTGGCATGGAGCGCCGAAGGCCCAGTGACCTCGCTACGCGAGGGCCGCGGCTCGCTACGCGAGCCCGCAAGCATGAGCAACGACCCGTACGCTCACAACTATATATGTGATTATTATTACACTCTCTGTACAGTACGTGTCACTATATTATTATTACACCCTAAGTACAGTATGTGTCACTATATTATTATTACACCCTGTGGACAGTACGTGTCACTATATTATTATTATTATTACACTCTATGTACAGTAGGTGTCACTATATTATTATTACACCCTATGTACAGTATGTGTCACTATATTATTATTATACTATCCACCGAAACCGGATCCCTTGCATTCTGCCAAGATCTCCTTTTGATCATTTCGGAACACACTATGAACAAGCCGGGGAACTGTTCTAGCCAAAACTTCACATCCCTCTTCATATTTTTCAACATTTGCCTCATAGGTATCACTCTCAAATTGTTGCCCCCAGCGTGTATAAGTAAAATGTGTGGGCTACCGTGATGCTGAGCCTTGCTTTCCAACAGGCTATTCACCTGTGTCCATCTCAACCCAAACTTGCACGCTCGACTCCAGAAAGCCCAGTTGGACCTTGTCTCCAGTGACTGCGGCTAAACGGCCCAATACATGTAGGAATGGCCGACGATCCACAGCTGTTTAGTTTCTGCAACACACAAAACAAAATCCAATTAGATAACCCTTTCTGGCTGTATGTAGGACCTCTAACGGCGCGACTCCCATCGGCCATCTCCCAATCTTTTTAACCATGCTCTCGGGCAGACCTAGCCTTGCCGCCTCCGTAGAGGCCCCGATCCGAAACAAATGTGGGCCGAAGTCCGCCGGGTCCAAGCCTAACTGCCGTAAGGACTTCTTCAGCATCCATTTTTGGAAGGTTGTTAATGCTGTATTTTTCCTTGATTTTATCCCCTGTATTGAGCTACGGAATATGTTGGCGCGTTACAAATAAAAGTTAATAAAAAATAAATAATAATAATTGAAACTGTGACAGTTTTTGCATGTGTTGGCATGCAATAGCAGTGGGCCTGGCCCTGGTGGCCTTTTTTCAACCTCTCACACTTGCCTGGGGGCAATACTCCATTCCAGTTTTGTATATGACCACTTCCCTTCCTTTTCCGGCCTGATCTGTTTTTTGACCTTCTCAGCCATACCAACAATCTGTCACCTTCCACACAGATGTCCTCTGCCAGCAGCCCCCCCCCCCCCCCCCCCCGAACTGTGCCTGCTTTCCGAGACCAGTTCCCCAATCCTGAAAGCCCAGAAGAACGCTAGGGTAAAGGCCGTCCGGAAAAGCAGGGATTCGAAGGAGTCCCTGCATAGCCTACCCAACGCCTCCCCAGGCGTAACAGCAGAGAGAAAGTGATCGGGCGCCTCCTGTCCATCCGGTGCTTCCCTTTGAACATGCCTTTTACCACCCGGCAAACCACAAACTCCTTTGTTAAGTCCTTCTGCTCTGCCAACCTGAACATAAATGTGGTGGAATCATCTCTCTCTGCTCTCCGGAGCAAAAACTACAGCAGAATTCCTATGGCCTTCTTTACTGAACCCACGCCACCGGCTTCCTCAACCATATCGCTCCACCGGTTCCACACCTTCCTGTAGGCCACCCACGTTTTCGGCGCTACTAACTGTCTGATGTACCCACCTACCTTACCACTCCAAGCTCCCAGAGTTCTGGAGGTATGTCTTTACCGTGATCCTTCGCCGCCGGCGCTAGTGTTCGGAACCGGGTTCCCTGCAACAAAGAAAGGGCGTCAACCACCCCAACATTAAGGCCGGGAACACTCTCAGCCCTCACCCAGATGTTCGCCCGTAAGCAACAAAGATCCAAATGCCGTATGAGCCGTATCAACGGCCCAGACGCCGGCGTCAAGCTATTGACTACCCGGACCGTGTTCGGGTTGCCTGATTGAAAAAGGACATTACTGTTCCCGAAGCCCCTGCCCCACAGATAGACCCGCCGCGATGATGATTCGAGCCATGGTGCTGCGCTCCCACTCCAACCTCACTTGATCCCGCATAGAGGTTGAGCTGCCCGTTCGTCACCCTGCTCGGCTGAATCAAGGTGCTCCCGTTGAAGCTCCGTAGAAATGCCGTCCACACTCGTGCATCCTCCTTCATAGCCCTACTTTTATAAAATGATGCTGCTAAGATATTCCGGCCGTAGCCAACAACATTCTTCTGCTGAATATATGGCCCATGGGAATGATCCTGCACGCAAAATTCAGTTTTCCCAAGATGGATTGCAGCCGCCACTTCTTGCGCCTTCTAGGGCTGCCAGTTCTGCAGACAGATCCAACACCTTCTCCATTGGCAAGCTGCATTCCATCTTGTCCGAATTGATCGGAATCCCCAGGAACGTAAATTCCGTGGTCGGCCCTTCCGTCTTCTTGTCTGCCAGTAAAACCCTGAAGACATATCCTTGAAAAGTTCCTCAGTATGAAGTCGCATGTGGCGAGACCCGCAGGACACACAAAAAGGAAGTCGTCAAGGTAATGGGTAATCCCATGACAACCTGACTCGGCGTGCTCTACCCATTGCAAAAACGTACTGTAGGCTTTGAAATAGGAACAGGAAATAGAACACCCCATGTGTAGACAAAGATCCACGAAGTACTACACGTCAACAAAACAGCCAAGGAACCGATGACTCAGAGGATGCACCAGTAGTAAACGAAACGCAGATTCGATATCCACCTTCACCATCTTAGTCCCGATGCCCGCCCACCTGACCAGGTCCGTGGCCCGATCGAAAGGGGCGCAAGACACTGACGAATACTGTTTGTCGATCCCATCGATGACCGAGCCGCCCAGAGGATAGGATAAATGCTGGATGAGGTGGAATTTTCCTGTTTCCTTCTTCGGCACTATGCCCAGAGGGGAAATGACTAAACCCTGAAAAGGAATGAAGGGAAAGGGCCCCACCATCCTACCCATTTCTACCTTAGCATGGATTTTATCAGCCGCCACTCGGGGAAACTCCTTTACCAAGTTTAGGTATCGGAGACTTGACTCGGGTGGGGCAAGAGTGCATGGAATCTTGAACCCTTCCTGGAAACCCTCGCGTAGTAGGGCGGCCGCCCCGGCTTTTGCTGGCAACCTACCGTAACGTTCTAGCCACGGCAGCATTGAGTCCAACCATATGGGGTTTGTCCCTTTTTGAGCAGGCTCTCCAGCCCTGAATCCTTCCTTTTGTCTGGTGCATTTTGAGGCCTCGTGATCCCCTTCACAACTCGCACAGACGTGCTTGAAACTGTAGTTTAGTGCCCACTTGCAGCTGCCCTCGTTGAATGAGTGGCAGACACCTCGAAGGATGTACTCGCAGTGGCGGGTCCTCTAGCCCCGCCTGAATTCCCACGAAAGGACGGCACTGCCCGCATTGGTGTCATTATATTCAGCCAATAGACCACCGCCTTATCACTCCTCGCCATCTCTGGACCGGAGGACATGTACTGCCGGAATTCCTCGTCATATCGCCACCAAACCATTCCACCATACGTCCGGTATGCGTTCCTGATTTCCTCCAGATACACGAACAGCCCGGAGCACTGTTCTGGGTGTCTTTCTCCCATAAAACAGGCCATGATGGCAAAGGCCTGTAACCAGTTGTCAAACGTCCTTGGTATGCGACTGAAAGTGGGTCTCCGGTCATCTCCTTCCCTGTGGAACCTCTCTGGATTGTCGCCAGATTTTTTCTTTGACGTCCAAGACTAAATGCGCCCCCAAATTGTCCTGGGCCCAAACGATGGATGGCCTTGCAGCCGAGTCCCGTACGCTTCCTCTGCTCCTCTCCTGTTCCGCTCCTCCGGCGTGTGCTGCCAAGCTCGTCATGTGTGTTGTGGGGTTGGTAAGCCCCGCGCGGGGGCGACTTCGCGGGAGGAGATGGCTCCGACCACGCCTTCCCGGCTAGACCACCCACCCATGCCCCGACCTCCGCGTCGGAGACGGCATTGTTATGAGCTTCTAAAAGGGTTTTCAGGGACGTTAGGAATTGAGATGCTCTGGGGGAGTCTTCATGTACCGCCACCGCCAGCTCTCTGAAATTTCTAAGCTTCTCACCTGACTCTCCTTGCCCCGGGGCAACATACCGCCGGGGACTCCTTTCACCCCCTCTTGTGCAAGCACAGCTGCAGCCGCAAGCCCGTCTGCTCCAAGACCTGGATCTGCCTCTGGCTCTGGGAAAGCATGAGGAACAATCACTAGACCTCCTGCGTCTATCCCTCATTAGTGACCACACAGTCTGTTCCCCCCCAGATGAGTACTCTGATTCTGCGGCTATGCTAGGGCGTAAGTATTCCCTCCGGCTTGGTGGCATATGGCGGGCGATGCTATCCCTACCCCTGTCCTGCCCCTGAGTCACTATGGGCGTCCCTGTATCCGTAATGATGTCAGGGATGGGTGAAGTGCGCTGTGACCTAGCTCTCTTGTCAGGGGATTTCTGTCTCTTGGCTGGTGTTGAGGTGAAAATCAAGGGGCTGTACCTGTTCTTTGACTTCCGGACCCTGGTGGGGCGCGTCGTGCCACCTTGGCCATCACAGGAACTTTGTCAATGACCACCAGACTGTCGTCTGTGGCCATCTCGCCGATCACCTAATCTCTTCTTCCTCTGGTGGTCTCTTTTTTCTTCTCGGCCTCTCCTTTCGGTATTGCGTCGTACCTGCGAAAGACCTGCAGCGCTGGCAGTGGGGACCGCAGTGGCCGACCAGTGAGAACCTGTAGGAGCTTTTTGTGTTTTTGCTGTTACCCCTGGAGCCTCAAGCCTCGGGGTAATGATGCCCCCACACCTTAGCCAAACGGGACACAGACACACAGGAACCCACAATGCAGGGAATGATAGTATGATTAATTACAGGGTGATTAATTGCTAAGGATGTAGGCAGGAGGCACTCAGACCTGAACCAGGACGGATGGGTGCTCTATTAACGAGCTATATTAAATGGATTGGAGTAATTAGCCTATACAACTAGGGAGGAAGGATCAGGGTTCACACCCACACCCACTCTATGTACAGTATGTATCACTATATTATTATTATTACACCCTATGTACAGTACGTATCACTATATTATTATTATTACACCTTATGTACAGTACGTGTCACTATATTATTATTATTATTACACTCTATGTACAGTACGTATCACTATATTATTATTATTACACTCTATGTACAGTACGTGTCACTATATTATTATTATTATTACACCCTATGTACAGTACGTATCACTATATTATTATTATTACACCCTATGTACAGTACGTATCACTATATTATTATTATTATTACACCCTATGTACAGTACGTATCACTATATTATTATTATTACACCCTATGTACAGTACGTGTCACTATATTATTATTATTACACCCTGTGTACAGTATGTGTCACTATATTATTATTATTACACCCTATGTACAGTACTTGTCACTATATTATTATTATTACACCCTATGTACAGTACGTGTCACTATATTATTATTACACCCTATGTACAATATGTATCACTATATTATTATTATTACACTCTATGTACAGTACTTGTCACTACATTATTATTATTACACCCTGTGTACAGTATGTGTCACTATATTATTATTACACCCTGTGTACAGTATGTGTCACTATATTATTATTACACCCTGTGTACAGTATGTGTCATTATATTATTATTACACCCTGTGGACAGTACGTGTCACTATATTATTATTATTATTATTACACTCTATGCACAGTACTTGTCACTACATTATTATTATTACACCCTATGTACAGTACGTGTCACTATATTATTATTATTACACCCTATGTACAGTACGTGTCACTATATTATTATTATTATTACACCCTATGTACAGTACGTGTCACTATATTATTATTATTACACCCTATGTACAGTACGTGTCACTATATTATTATTATTATTACACCCTATGTACAGTACGTGTCACTATATTATTATTATTATTACACTCTATGTACAATATGTATCACTATATTATTATTATTATTACACTCTATGTACAGTACTTGTCACTATATTATTATTATTACACCCTGTGTACAGTACTTGTCACTACATTATTATTATTACACCCTATGTACAGTACGTGTCACTATATTATTATTATTACATCCTATGTACAATATGTATCACTATATTATTATTATTATTACACCCTATGTACAGTATGTGTCACTATATTATTATTACACCCTGTGTACAGTATGTGTCACTATATTATTAGTATTATTATTACACTCTATGTACAGTACGTGTCACTATATTATTATTACACCCTGTGTACAGTATGTGTCACTATATTATTATTACACACTGTGGACAGTACGTGTCACTATATTATTATTATTACACCCTATGTACAGTACTTGTCACTATATTATTATTACACCCTATGTACAATATGTATCACTATATTATTATTATTATTATTACACCCTATGTACAGTATGTGTCACTATATTATTATTATTACACCCTATGTACAGTACTTGTCACTATATTATTAATACACCCTATGTACAGTATGTATCACTACATTATTATTATTACACCAGATGTACAGTACGTGTCACAATATTATTATTATTACACCCTATGTACAGTACGTGTCACTACATTATTATTATTACACCCTATGTACAGTACGTGTCACTACATTATTATTATTACACCCTATGTACAGTACGTGTCACTATATTATTACACCCTATGTACAGTACGTGTCACTATATTATTATTATTACACCCTATGTACAGTACGTGTCACTATATTATTATTATTATTACACTCTATGTACAGTACTTGTCACTACATTATTATTATTACACCCTATGTACAGTACGTGTCACTATATTATTACACCCTATGTACAGTACGTGTCACTATATTATTATTATTACACCCTATGTACAGTACGTGTCACTATATTATTATTATTATTACACTCTATGTACAGTACTTGTCACTACATTATTATTATTACACCCTATGTACAGTACGTGTCACTATATTATTATTATTATTACACCCTATGTACAGTACGTGTCACTATATTATTATTATTACACCCTATGTACAGTACGTGTCACTATATTATTATTATTATTACACCCTATGTACAATATGTATCACTATATTATTATTACACTCTATGTACAGTACTTGTCACTACATTATTATTATTACACCCTATGTACAGTACGTGTCACTATATTATTATTATTACACCCTATGTACAGTACTTGTCACTATATTATTATTACACCCTATGTACAGTACGTGTCACTATATTATTATTATTACACCCTATGTACAGTACGTGTCACTATATTATTATTATTACACCCTATGTACAGTACGTGTCACTATATTATTATTACACCCTATGTACAGTACGTGTCACTATATTATTATTATTATTACACCCTATGTACAGTACGTGTCACTATATTATTATTATTACACTCTATGTACAGTACGGGTCACTATATTATTATTACACTCTATGTACAGTACGTGTCACTATATTATTATTATTATTACACTCTATGTACAGTACGGGTCACTATATTATTATTACACTCTATGTACAGTACATGTCACTATATTATTATTACACCCTGTGTACAGTATGTGTCACTATATTATTATTACACCCTGTGTACAGTATGTGTCATTATATTATTATTACACCCTGTGGACAGTACGTGTCACTATATTATTATTATTATTATTATTACACTCTATGCACAGTACTTGTCACTACATTATTATTATTACACCCTATGTACAGTACGTGTCACTATATTATTATTATTACACCCTATGTACAGTACGTGTCACTATATTATTATTATTATTACACTCTATGTACAGTACGTGTCACTATATTATTATTATTACACCCTATGTACAGTACGTGTCACTATATTATTATTATTATTACACCCTATGTACAGTACGTGTCACTATATTATTATTATTACACCCTATGTACAATATGTATCACTATATTATTATTATTATTACACTCTATGTACAGTACTTGTCACTATATTATTATTATTACACCCTGTGTACAGTACTTGTCACTACATTATTATTATTACACCCTATGTACAGTACGTGTCACTATATTATTATTATTACACCCTATGTACAATATGTATCACTATATTATTATTATTATTATTATTATTACACTCTATGTACAGTATGTGTCACTATATTATTATTACACCCTGTGTACAGTATGTGTCACTATATTATTAGTATTATTATTACACTCTATGTACAGTACGTGTCACTATATTATTATTACACCCTGTGTACAGTATGTGTCACTATATTATTATTACACCCTGTGGACAGTACGTGTCACTATATTATTATTATTACACCCTATGTACAGTACTTGTCACTATATTATTATTACACCCTATGTACAATATGTATCACTATATTATTATTATTATTATTATTATTACACCCTATGTACAGTATGTGTCACTATATTATTATTATTACACCCTATGTACAGTACTTGTCACTATATTATTATTACACCCTATGTACAGTATGTATCACTACATTATTATTATTACACCCTATGTACAGTACGTGTCACTACATTATTATTATTACACCCTATGTACAGTACGTGTCACTATATTATTATTATTACACCCTATGTATTTTACGTGTCACTATATTATTATTACACCCTATGTACAGTACGTGTCACTACATTATTATTATTACACCCTATGTACAGTACGTGTCACTACATTATTATTATTACACCCTATGTACAGTACGTGTCACTATATTATTACACCCTATGTACAGTACGTGTCACTATATTATTATTATTACACCCTATGTACAGTACGTGTCACTATATTATTATTATTATTACACCCTATGTACAGTACTTGTCACTATATTATTATTACACCCTATGTACAGTATGTATCACTACATTATTATTATTACACCCGATGTACAGTACGTGTCACAATATTATTATTATTACACCCTATGTACAGTACGTGTCACTACATTATTATTATTACACCCTATGTACAGTACGTGTCACTATATTATTACACCCTATGTACAGTACGTGTCACTATATTATTATTATTACACCCTATGTACAGTACGTGTCACTATATTATTATTATTATTACACTCTATGTACAGTACTTGTCACTACATTATTATTATTACACCCTATGTACAGTACGTGTCACTATATTATTATTATTATTACACCCTATGTACAGTACGTGTCACTATATTATTATTATTACACCCTATGTACAGTACGGGTCACTATATTATTATTATTATTACACCCTATGTACAGTACGTGTCACTATATTATTATTATTACACCCTATGTACAGTACTTGTCACTATATTATTATTACACCCTATGTACAGTACGTGTCACTATATTATTATTATTACACCCTATGTACAATACGTGTCACTATATTATTATTATTACACCCTATGTACAGTACGTGTCACTATATTATTATCATTACACCCTATGTACAGTACGTGTCACTATATTATTATTACACCCTATGTACAGTACGGGTCACTATATTATTATTACACCCTATGTACAGTACGTGTCACTATATTATTATTATTACACTCTATGTACAGTACGGGTCACTATATTATTATTACACTCTATGTACAGTACGTGTCACTATATTATTATTATTATTATTACACTCTATGTACAGTACGGGTCACTATATTATTATTACACTCTATGTACAGTACGTGTCACTATATTATTATTACACCCTATGTACAGTACGTGTCACTATATTATTATTATTACACCCTATGTACAGTACGTGTCACTACATTATTATTATTACACCCTATGTACAGTACGTGTCACTATATTATTATTACACCCTGTGTACAGTACGTGTCACTACATTATTATTATTACACCCTATGTACAGTACGTGTCACTATATTATTATTATTACACCCTATGTACAATATGTATCACTATATTATTATTATTATTATTATTATTATTACACCCTGTGTACAGTACGTGTCACTATATTATTATTACACCCTATGTACAGTACGTGTCACTATATTATTATTACACCCTGTGTACAGTACGTGTCACTATATTATTATTATTATTACACCCTATGTACAGTACGTGTCACTATATTATTATTATTATTACACTCTATGTAGAGTACGTGTCACTATATTATTATTATTATTACACCCTATGTACAGTAAGTGTCACTATATTATTATTATTACACCCTATGTACAGTACGTGTCACTATATTATTATTATTACACCCTATGTACAGTACGTGTCACTATATTATTATTACACCCTATGTACAGTACGGGTCACTATATTATTATTACACCCTATGTACAGTACGTGTCACTATATTATTATTATTATTACACTCTATGTACAGTACGGGTCACTATATTATTATTACACTCTATGTACAGTACGTGTCACTATATTATTATTATTATTACACTCTATGTACAGTACTTGTCACTACATTATTATTATTACACCCTATGTACAGTACGTGTCACTATATTATTATTATTATTACACTCTATGTACAGTACTTGTCACTACATTATTATTATTACACCCTATGTACAGTACGTGTCACTATATTATTATTACACCTTATGTACAGTATGTGTCACTATATTATTATTATTATTATTATTATTACACCCTGTGTACAGTACGTGTCACTATATTATTATTATTATTACACCCTGTGTACAGTACTTGTCACTACATTATTATTATTATTACACCCTATGTACAGTACGTGTCACTATATTATTATTATTACACCCTGTGTACAGTACGTGTCACTATATTATTATTATTATTACACCCTATGTACAGTACTTGTCACTACATTATTATTATTACACCCTATGTACAGTACGTGTCACTATATTATTATTATTATTACACCCTATGTACAGTACGGGTCACTATATTATTATTATTATTACACCCTATGTACAGTACGGGTCACTATATTATTATTATTATTACACCCTATGTACAGTACGGGTCACTATATTATTATTATTATTACACCCTATGTACAGTACGGGTCACTATATTATTATTATTATTATTATTACACCCTATGTACAGTACGGGTCACTATATTATTATTATTATTACACCCTAAGTACAGTACGTGTCACTATATTATTATTACACCCTATGTACAGTACGTGTCACTATATTATTATTACACTCTATGTACAGTACGTGTCACTATATTATTATTACACCCTATGTACAGTACGTGTCACTATATTATTATTATTACACCCTATGTACAGTACGTGTCACTATATTATTATTACACCCTATGTACAGTATGTGTCACTATATTATTATTATTATTATTACACCCTGTGTACAGTACGTGTCACTATATTATTATTATTATTACACCCTGTGTACAGTACGTGTCACTATATTATTATTATTATTACACTCTATGTACAGTACTTGTCACTACATTATTATTATTACACTCTATGTACAGTACGTGTCACTATATTATTATTATTATTACACCCTATGTACAGTACGTGTCACTATATTATTATTACACCCTATGTACAGTATGTGTCACTATATTATTATTATTATTATTATTACACCCTGTGTACAGTACGTGTCACTATATTATTATTATTATTACACCCTGTGTACAGTACTTGTCACTATATTATTATTATTATTATACTCTATGTACAGTACGTGTCACTATATTATTATTACACCCTATGTACAGTACGTGTCACTATATTATTATTATTACACCCTATGTACAGTACGTGTCACTATATTATTATTACACCCTATGTACAGTATGTGTCACTATATTATTATTATTATTATTACACCCTGTGTACAGTACGTGTCACTATATTATTATTATTATTACACCCTATGTACAGTACGTGTCACTATATTATTATTATTACACTCTATGTACAGTACGTGTCACTATATTATTATTACACCCTATGTACAGTATGTGTCACTATATTATTATTATTATTATTATTACACCCTGTGTACAGTACGTGTCACTATATTATTATTATTATTACACCCTATGTACAGTACGTGTCACTATATTATTATTACACCCTGTGTACAGTACGTGTCACTATATTATTATTATTATTACACTCTATGTACAGTACGTGTCACTATATTATTATTATTATTACACCCTATGTACAGTACGTGTCACTATATTATTATTATTATTACACCCTATGTACAGTACGTGTCACTATATTATTATTATTACACCCTGTGTACAGTACGTGTCACTATATTATTATTATTATTACACCCTATGTACAGTACGTGTCACTATATTATTATTATTATTACACCCTATGTACAGTACTTGTCACTACATTATTATTACACCCTATGTACAGTACGTGTCACTATATTATTATTATTGCACTCTATGTACAGTACTTGTCACTACATTATTATTATTACACCCTATGTACAGTACGTGTCACTATATTATTATTATTATTACACCCTATGTACAGTACGGGTCACTATATTATTATTATTATTACACCCTATGTACAGTACGGGTCACTATATTATTATTATTATTACACCCTATGTACAGTACGTGTCACTATATTATTATTACACCCTATGTACAGTACGTGTCACTATATTATTATTACACCCTATGTACAGTACGTGTCACTATATTATTATTACACTCTATGTACAGTATGTGTCACTATATTATTATTACACCCTATGTACAGTACTTGTCGCTTTATTATTATTATTATTATTACACCCTATGTACAGTACGTGTCACTATATTATTATTACACTCTATGTACAGTATGTGTCACTATATTATTATTACACCCTATGTACAGTACTTGTCGCTTTATTATTATTATTATTATTACACCCTATGTACAGTACGTGTCACTATATTATTATTACACCCTATGTACAGTATGTGTCACTATATTATTATTATTATTATTATTACACCCTGTGTACAGTACGTGTCACTATATTATTATTATTATTACACCCTATGTACAGTACGTGTCACTATATTATTATTATTACACCCTCTGTACAGTACGTGTCACTATATTATTATTATTATTACACCCTATGTACAGTACGTGTCACTATATTATTATTATTATTACACCCTATGTACAGTACTTGTCACTACATTATTATTACACCCTATGTACAGTACGTGTCACTATATTATTATTATTGCACTCTATGTACAGTACTTGTCACTACATTATTATTATTACACCCTATGTACAGTACGTGTCACTATATTATTATTATTATTACACCCTATGTACAGTACGGGTCACTATATTATTATTATTATTACACCCTATGTACAGTACGGGTCACTATATTATTATTATTATTACACCCTATGTACAGTACGGGTCACTATATTATTATTATTATTACACCCTATGTACAGTACGGGTCACTATATTATTATTATTATTACACCCTATGTACAGTACGTGTCACTATATTATTATTACACCCTATGTACAGTATGTGTCACTATATTATTATTACACCCTATGTATAGTACGTGTCACTATATTATTATTACACTCTATGTACAGTATGTGTCACTATATTATTATTACACCCTATGTACAGTACTTGTCGCTTTATTATTATTATTATTATTACACCCTATGTACAGTACGGGTCACTATATTATTATTATTATTATTATTACACCCTATGTACAGTACGGGTCACTATATTATTATTACACCCTATGTACAGTACGTGTCACTATATTATTATTACACCCTATGTACAGTACTTGTCGCTATATTATTATTATTATTATTATTACACCCTATGTACAGTACGTGTCACTATATTATTATTATTACACTCTATGTACAGTACGTGTCACTATATTATTATTATTATTACACCCTATGTACAGTACGTGTCACTATATTATTATTACACCCTGTGTACAGTACGTGTCACTATATTATTATTATTATTACACCCTGTGTACAGTACGTGTCACTATATTATTATTACACCCTATGTACAGTACGTGTCACTATATTATTATTACACCCTGTGTACAGTACGTGTCACTATATTATTATTACACCCTATGTACAGTACGTGTCACTATATTATTATTACACCCTATGTACAGTACGTGTCACTATATTATTATTATTATTATTATTACACCCTATGTACAGTACGGGTCACTATATTATTATTACACCCTATGTACAGTACGTGTCACTATATTATTATTACACCCTATGTACAGTACTTGTCGCTATATTATTATTATTATTATTACACCCTATGTACAGTACGGGTCACTATATTATTATTATTATTACACCCTGTGTACAGTACGTGTCACTATATTATTATTACACCCTGTGTACAGTACGTGTCACTATATTATTATTATTATTATTATTACACCCTATGTACAGTACGGGTCACTATATTATTATCACACCCTATGTACAGTACGTGTCACTATATTATTATTACACCCTATGTACAGTACTTGTTGCTATATTATTATTATTATTATTACACCCTATGTACAGTACGTGTCACTATATTATTATTACACCCTATGTACAGTACGTGTCACTATATTATTATTACACCCTGTGTACAGTACGTGTCACTATATTATTATTATTATTATTATTACACCCTATGTACAGTACGGGTCACTATATTATTATTACACCCTATGTACAGTACGTGTCACTATATTATTATTACACCCTATGTACAGTACGTGTCACTATATTATTATTACACCCTATGTACAGTACTTGTCGCTATATTATTATTATTATTATTATTACACCCTATGTACAGTACGGGTCACTATATTATTATTATTATTACACCCTGTGTACAGTACTTGTCACTATATTATTATTACACCCTGTGGACAGTACGTATCACTATATTATTATTATTACACTCTATGTACAGTACGTATCACTATATTATTATTATTACACCATATGTACAGTACGCGTCACTATATTATTATTATTACACCCTGTGTACAGTACGTGTCACTATATTATTATTACACCCTATGTACAGTACTTGTCGCTATATTATTATTATTATTATTACACCCTATGTACAGTACGTGTCACTATATTATTATTATTATTACACCCTGTGTACAGTACGTGTCACTATATTATTATTATTACACTCTATGTACAGTACGTATCACTATATTATTATTATTACACCATATGTACAGTACGCGTCACTATATTATTATTATTACACCCTGTGTACAGTACGTGTCACTATATTATTATTACACCCTATGTACAGTACTTGTCGCTATATTATTATTATTATTATTACACCCTATGTACAGTACGGGTCACTATATTATTATTATTATTACACCCTGTGTACAGTACGTGTCACTATATTATTATTACACCCTGTGTACAGTACGTGTCACTATATTATTATTATTATTATTATTACACCCTATGTACAGTACGGGTCACTATATTATTATCACACCCTATGTACAGTACGTGTCACTATATTATTATTACACCCTATGTACAGTACTTGTCGCTATATTATTATTATTATTATTACACCCTATGTACAGTACGTGTCACTATATTATTATTACACCCTATGTACAGTACGTGTCACTATATTATTATTACACCCTGTGTACAGTACGTGTCACTATATTATTATTATTATTATTATTACACCCTATGTACAGTACGGGTCACTATATTATTATTACACCCTATGTACAGTACGTGTCACTATATTATTATTACACCCTATGTACAGTACGTGTCACTATATTATTATTACACCCTATGTACAGTACTTGTCGCTATATTATTATTATTATTATTATTACACCCTATGTACAGTACGGGTCACTATATTATTATTATTATTACACCCTGTGTACAGTACTTGTCACTATATTATTATTACACCCTGTGGACAGTACGTATCACTATATTATTATTATTACACTCTATGTACAGTACGTGTCACTATATTATTATTACACCATATGTACAGTACGTGTCACTATATTATTATTATTACACCCTATGTACAGTACGTGTCACTATATTATTATTATTATTACACCCTATGTACAGTACGTATCACTATATTATTATTATTACACCCTGTGTACAGTACGTGTCACTATATTATTATTATTACACCCTGTGTACAGTACGTGTCACTATATTATTATTATTATTACACCCTGTGTACAGTACGCGTCACTATATTATTATTATTACACCCTGTGTACAGTACGTGTCACTATATTATTATTACACCCTATGTACAGTACGTGTCACTATATTATTATTATTACACCCTGTGTACAGTACGTGTCACTATATTATTATTACACCCTGTGTACAGTACGTGTCACTATATTATTATTATTATTACACCCTGTGTACAGTACGTGTCACTATATTATTATTACACCCTATGTACAGTACTTGTCACTATATTATTATTATTACACCCTATGTACAGTACGTGTCACTATATTATTATTACACCCTGTGTACAGTACGCGTCACTATATTATTATTACACCCTGTGGACAGTACTTGTCACTATATTATTATTATTATTACACCCTATGTACAGTACGTGTCACTATATTATTATTACACCCTATGTACAGTACGTCTCACTATATTATTATTATTACACCCTGTGTACAGTACGTGTCACTATATTATTATTACACCCTATGTACAGTACGTGTCACTATATTATTATTACACCCTGTGGACAGTACTTGTCACTATATTATTATTATTATTACACCCTATGTACAGTACGTGTCACTATATTATTATTACACCCTATGTACAGTACGTGTCACTATATTATTATTATTACACCCTATGTACAGTACGTGTCACTATATTATTATTACACCCTGTGTACAGTACGTGTCACTATATTATTATTATTACACCCTGTGTACAGTACGTATCACTATATTATTATTATTACACCCTGTGTACAGTACGTGTCACTATATTATTATTATTACACCCTGTGTACAGTACGTGTCACTATATTATTATTATTATTACACCCTGTGTACAGTACGCGTCACTATATTATTATTATTACACCCTATGTACAGTACGTGTCACTATATTATTATTATTACACCCTGTGTACAGTACGTGTCACTATATTATTATTATTATTACACCCTGTGTACAGTACGTGTCACTATATTATTATTATTATTACACCCTGTGTACAGTACGTATCACTATATTATTATTACACCCTATGTACAGTACGTGTCACTATATTATTATTACACCCTATGTACAGTACGTGTCACTATATTATTATTATTACACCCTGTGTACAGTACGTGTCACTATATTATTATTATTACACCCTATGTACAGTACGTGTCACTATATTATTATTACACCCTATGTACAGTACGTGTCACTATATTATTATTATTACACCCTATGTACAGTACGTGTCACTATATTATTATTACACCCTGTGTACAGTACGTGTCACTATATTATTATTATTACACTCTATGTACAGTACACGCCACGCCCAATAAAGATGGCGGTGCTGGTTGCTATGGTAACTCTTTCTACATAGCAGTAGCCATGACGTGTCTCCAGGTCACGTGGTAAGGGAGTGGGCGTTATATAGTTCAGCCTCTGCCGGCTTGTTAGAAGTGAATAACAACCACAGATATCCATCCAGAGAAAGTGAGCATTCGCAGTGAGATCGACAGTGACGCGCATGCGTGGTAGCGAAAGATTGAGAGCCATTTACAACTACTCATGGGTGATGTAGGCAAATTGAATAGAAAGCGCATGCGCAGTACCTTGACAGGAAGTAAAGACCTATGCGTATGTGACGCAATGTTGGCGTGCGCATGCGCAGGTGGTATCATGCACTCAGCGCGCATGCGCAATGTGATTGTCAGCTGGCAGAGCCTGAGTGTACTGGGATGTTATAGAAGATTGTACTGGAACTTACGGGTAAGAACTGGGAGATACTGGTCAGAAACGGGGACCAACTCGGACCTACTAATGATAAACTGGGACATACTGGGGATTACTGGTGAGAAATGGGGTCATACTGGGACCTAGTGGTGATAAACTGGGACATACTGGTGATAAACTGGGACATACTGGTGATAAATTGGGACATACTGGTGATAAATTGGGACATACTGGGACCTAGTGGTGATAAACTGGGACATACTGGGACCTAGTGGTGATAAATTGGGACATACTGGGACCTAGTGGTCGTCGGAGCTGTCGCTGCCACCCCGTGTGTCCCTCTCTCTCTCGTCGCAGCGGTCGTCGGACATACTGGTGCTAAATTGGGACCTAGTGGTGATAAACTGGGACCTAGTGGTGATAAACTGGGACATACTGGGACCTACTGGTGATAAACTGGGACCTACTGGTGATAAATTGGGACCTAGTGGTGATAAACTGGGACATACTGGGACCTAGTGGTGATAAACTGGGACCTAGTGGTGATAAACTGGGACCTAGTGGTGATAAACTGGGACCTAGTGGTGATAAACTGGGACCTACTGGGACCTAGTGGTGATAAACTGGGACATACTGGGACCTAGTGGTCGTCGCTGCCACCCCGTGTGTCCCTCTCTCTCATCGCAGCAGTCGCTGCCCCGTGTGTGCGTGTGCCCCTCTCTCTCTTGTTGGAGCGGTCGCTGCCCCCCCGTTTTTCCCTCTCTCTCTCGTTGCAGCGGTCGCTGCAATCGCCCCCCCCTCCCCCCCGTGTGTCCCTCCCTCTCTCGTCGAAGCGGTCGCTGAATCCCCCCCCACCCCGTGTGTCCCTCTCTCTCTCGTCGCAGCGGTCGCTGCCCCCCCCCCCCCCCCCCCGTGTGTCCCTCTCTCTCTCGTCGCAGCGGTCGCTGCCCCCCCACCCCCCGTGTGTCCCTCTCTCTCTCGTCGCAGCGGTCGCTGCCCCCCCCCCCCCCGTGTGTCCCTCTCTCTCTCTCGTCGCAGCGGTCGCTGCCCCCCCCCCCCCGTGTGTCCCTCTCTCTCTCGTCGCAGCGGTCGCTGCCCCCCCCCCCACCCCCCGTGTGTCCCTCTCTCTCTCGTCGCAGCGGTCGCTGCCCCCCGTGTGTCCCTCTCTCTCGTCGGAGAGGTCACTGAGACCCCCCCCCCCCGTTGTCTCCCTCTCTCTCTCTTGTTGGAGCGGTCGCTGCCCCCCCGCCCCCCCCCCCCCGGTGTGTCCCTCCTTCTCGCGTCGGAGCGGTCGCTACCACCCCGTGTGTCCCTCTCTCTCTCGTCGCAGCGGTCGCTGCCCCCCCCCCCCCCGTGTGTCCCTGTCTCTCTCGTCGCAGCGGTCGCTCGCCCCCCCCCACCCCCCCCCCCCCCCGTGTGTCCCTCTCTCGTCGCAGCGGTCGCTGCCCCCCGTGTGTCCCTCTCTCTCGTCGGAGAGGTCACTGACCCCTCCCCCCCCCTTCGTGTCTCCCTCTCTCTCGTCGCAGCGGTCGCTACCCCCCCCGTGTGTCCCCTCTCTCTCGTCGGAGAGGTCACTGAGACCCCCCCCCCCCCCCCCCCCCCCCGTTGTCTCCCTCTCTCTCGTCGGAGCGGTCGCTGCCCCCCCCCCCCCCCCCCGGTGTGTCCCTCTTTCTCGCGTCGGAGCGGTCGCTACCCCCCCGTGTGTCCCTCTCTCTCTCGTCGCAGCGGTCGCTGCCCCCCCGCCCCCCCCCCCCCCCCGTGTGTCCCTCTCTCTCTCGTCGCAGCGGTCGCTCGCCCCACCCATTCCCCCCCCCCCCCCCACCCCCGTGTGTCCCTCTCTCGTCGCAGCGGTCGCAGCCACCCGTGTGTACCTCTCTCTCGTCGGAGAGGTCACTGACCCCTCCCCCCCCCTTCGTGTCTCCCTCTCTCTCGTCGGAGCGGTCGCTGCCCCCCCGTGTGTCCCTCTCTCTCTCGTCGCAGCGGTTGCTGCCCCCCCCCCCGTGTGTCCCTCTCTCTCTCGTCGCAGCGGTCGCTGCCCCCCCCCCCGTGTGTCCCTCTCTCTCTCGTTGCAGCGGTCGCTGCAATCGCCCCCCCCCCTCCCCCCCGTGTGTCCCTCCCTCTCTCGTCGAAGCGGTCGCTGAATCCCCCCCACCCCGTGTGTCCCTCTCTCTCTCGTCGCAGCGGTCGCTGCCCCCCCCCCCCCCCCCCCCCCCGCGTGTCCCTCTCTCTCTCTCGTTGCAGCGGTCGCTGCCCCCCCACCCCCCGTGTGTCCCTCTCTCTCTCGTCGCAGCGGTCGCTGCCCCCCCCCGTGTGTCCCTCTCTCTCTCGTCGCAGCGGTCGCTGCCCCCCCCCCCCCCCCCCCCCCCCCGTGTGTCCCTCTCTCTCTCGTCGCAGCGGTCGCTGCCTCCCCGTGTGTCCCTCTCTCTCTCGTCGCAGCGGTCGCTGCCCCCCGTGTGTCCCTCTCTCTTTCGTCGCAGCGGTCGCTGCCCCCCGTGTGTCCCTCTCTCTCTCGTCGCAGCGGTCGCTGCCCCCCGTGTGTCCCTCTCTCTCTCATCGCAGCGGTCGCTGCCCCCCCGTGTGTCCCTCCTTCTCTCTCTCGTCGCAGCGGTCGCTGCGCCCCCCCCCCCGTGTGTCCCTCTCTCTCTCTCTCTATCTCTCTCTCTATCTCTCTCTCTCATCGCAGCGGTCGCTATACCCCCCCGCCCGCGCCCCCCCCCCCCCCCGTGTGTCCCTCTCTCTCTCTCGTCGCAGCGGTCGGTGCACCACCATGCCCCCCCCCCCCCCGCCGTGTGTCCCTCTCTCTATCTCGACGCAGCTGCCCCCCCCCGTGTGTGTGTGTCCCTCTAGCGTCGGAGCGGTCTCTGCCCCCCACCCGTGTGTCCCTCTCTCTCTCTCTCTCTCTCTCTCGTCGCAGCGGTCGCTGCCCCCCCGTTTGTCCCTCTCTCTCTCGTCTCAGCGGTGGTCGCCAACCCCCCCCCCCCCCCCCCCCGTGTGTCCCTCTCTCTCTCGTCGTAGCGGTCGCTGCCCCCCCGTGTGTCCCTCTCTCTCTCGTTGCAGCGGTCGCTGCCCCCCTTACTCTATAGGGTCAATGTGGCTAGATCCGGTCATCAGGTCCGGAGGCCCAAGTGTTCCGGGGGATTGTGACAGACCTATCACTCTCTGTGATTTTATCTCCATGTCTCTGTAGGTTGTAACGCTCTGAGATGGGCAGACGGCGCCTCCCTGACTTGTTCCGCGCTCCTTTCCCTCTGTACTCTGTGCGCGTGCACCCCGAGAGCAGCCTGGTCATCACTGCAGGCGGCGGCGGTGCTTCCAAGACTGGCATCAAGAATGCAGTGGTAAGTGCACCCCCTACAGATGTCCCAACCCGAGGGCCCTCCAGAGGGCACCTTATGTGCGCTCCTCTAACGCGCTCTCTCTCTCTCTCTCTCTCTCTCTCTCTCTCTCTCTCTCTCTCAGCTCTTCCTGCAGTTGGAGCGCATCTCATGCACTCTCAGTGCCTCTCTCTTGCACTCTCATGACACGGAGAGTCGGGCAACCATGACCATGGCGATGGCGGGCGATGTAATCGCAGCAGGACAGGATTCTATGTGCCACCTTCTTCGCTTCAAAATAGGGGCTCCCGTGGAGACCACTGGGACTGGTAAGTGAGGGCCCCACCCAAAGATCGGGGGCCAGAGAGAGACAGACCCCCACCCTGAGACACCGGGGGGCCAGAAAGAGACAGACGCCCACCCTGAGACACCGGGAAGCCAGAGAGAGACAGACGCCCACCCTGAGACACCGGGGGGCCAGAGAGAGAGACAGACGCCCACCCTGAGACACCGGGGGGCCAGAGAGAGACAGAGGCCCACCCTGAGACACCGGGGGGCCAGAGAGAGACAGACGCCCACCCTGAGACACCGGGGGGCCAGAGAGAGACAGACGCCCACCCTGAGACACCGGGGGGCCAGAGAGAGACAGACGCCCACCCTGAGACACCTGGGGGGCCAGAGAGAGACAGACGCCCACCCTGAGACACCGGGGGGCCAGAGAGAGACAGACGCCCACCCTGAGACACCGGGGGGCCAGAGAGAGACAGACGCCCACCCTGAGACACCGGGGGGCCAGAGAGAGACAGACGCCCACCCTGAGACACCGGGGGGCCAGAGAGAGACAAAGGCCCACCCTGAGACACCGGGGGGTCAGAGAGAGACAGAGGCCCACCCTGAGACACCTGGGGGGCCAGAGAGAGACAGAGGCCCACCCTGAGACACCTGGGGGGCCAGAGAGAGACAGAGGCCCACCCTGAGACACCTGGGGGGCCAGAGAGAGACAGAGGCCCACCCTGAGACACCTGGGGGGCCAGAGAGAGACAGAGGCCCACCCTGAGACACCTGGGGGGCCAGAGAGAGACAGACGCCCACCCGAGACACCGGGGGGCCAGAGAGAGAGACAGACGCCCACCCTGAGACACCGGGGGGCCAGAGAGAGAGACAGACGCCCACCCTGAGACACCGGGGGGCCAGAGAGAGAGACAGACGCCCACCCTGAGACACCGGGGGGCCAGAGAGAGAGAGACAGACGCCCACCCTGAGACACCGGGGGGCCAGAGAGAGAGAGACAGACGCCCACCCTGAGACACCGGGGGGCCAGAGAGAGAGAGACAGACGCCCACCCTGAGACACCGGGGGGCCAGAGAGAGAGAGACAGACGCCCACCCTGAGACACCGGGGGGCCAGAGAGAGAGAGACAGACGCCCACCCTGAGACACCGGGGGGCCAGAGAGAGAGAGACAGACGCCCACCCTGAGACACCGGGGGGCCAGAGAGAGAGAGACAGACGCCCACCCTGAGACACCGGGGGGCCAGAGAGAGAGAGACAGACGCCCACCCTGAGACACCGGGGGGCCAGAGAGAGAGAGACAGACGCCCACCCTGAGACACCGGGGGGCCAGAGAGAGAGAGACAGACGCCCACCCTGAGACACCGGGGGGCCAGAGAGAGAGAGACAGACGCCCACCCTGAGACACCGGGGGGCCAGAGAGAGAGAGACAGACGCCCACCCTGAGACACCGGGGGGCCAGAGAGAGAGAGACAGACGCCCACCCTGAGACACCGGGGGGCCAGAGAGAGAGAGACAGACGCCCACCCTGAGACACCGGGGGGCCAGAGAGAGAGAGACAGACGCCCACCCTGAGACACCGGGGGGCCAGAGAGAGAGAGACAGACGCCCACCCTGAGACACCGGGGGGCCAGAGAGAGAGAGACAGACGCCCACCCTGAGACACCGGGGGGCCAGAGAGAGAGAGACAGACGCCCACCCTGAGACACCGGGGGGCCAGAGAGAGAGAGACAGACGCCCACCCTGAGACACCGGGGGGCCAGAGAGAGAGAGACAGACGCCCACCCTGAGACACCGGGGGGCCAGAGAGAGAGAGACAGACGCCCACCCTGAGACACCGGGGGGCCAGAGAGAGAGAGACAGACGCCCACCCTGAGACACCGGGGGGCCAGAGAGAGAGAGACAGACGCCCACCCTGAGACACCGGGGGGCCAGAGAGAGAGAGACAGACGCCCACCCTGAGACACCGGGGGGCCAGAGAGAGAGAGACAGACGCCCACCCTGAGACACCGGGGGGCCAGAGAGAGAGAGACAGACGCCCACCCTGAGACACCGGGGGGCCAGAGAGAGAGAGACAGACGCCCACCCTGAGACACCGGGGGGCCAGAGAGAGAGAGACAGACGCCCACCCTGAGACACCGGGGGGCCAGAGAGAGAGAGACAGACGCCCACCCTGAGACACCGGGGGGCCAGAGAGAGAGAGACAGACGCCCACCCTGAGACACCGGGGGGCCAGAGAGAGAGAGACAGACGCCCACCCTGAGACACCGGGGGGCCAGAGAGAGAGAGTCCCCTCCGCAGTCATATATATGTATCTATCTATCTAGCAGGCGGTGAGAGAGGGTCCAGGAAGAGGAAGCCGTCTAAGAACAGCCAGGATAATGATAAGACTTCCACTAAGAACGATACTCCCGAGATCTCCCTGCAGCCCCTCCAGGTGGTACAGACCGACACTAGTCCTGATAATCTACAGAAAGCTGTGAGCTTCAACCAAGACTGTACCAAGATGATCACGGGGGGAGCCGACGGACACCTGCGAGTCTGGGAGGTAAGTTTGACTAATCTACCCTACAAACACAGAGCACTTCTCCCCCTGCTGGGTTATCTTTATCCATCTCTGTGTCTCTTTATCCAATTCCCTGTCTATTTATCTGTCTTGGTGTCACTTTATTCATCTCTAGTTCCCTGGCATGAAGAAACTACTGGATTTCCAAGCACACTCTGGAGAGATAGAGGACATAGCAGTCAGTCCAGGCAGAAAGGTATTGTGTGGTGGTTGTTGTGTGTGTGTGTGTGTGTAGTGGACGTTGGCAGATATGCGTGTGTGGGTGGTGGACGTGTGTGTGAGCTGGACGTCTGTCTGTCTAACCTGTGACCCTGCCCTCCAGGTGGTCACTGTGGGGCAGGATTTCCGCTGCTGTGTCTGGAAGGCAGATCAGCTGCTTGCGGAACTGCACTGGAACGAGAACCTCCCGAACATCCCTGACAAGATGTACAGATACCGAGCTTGCCGGTAAGAGAGCTGGGTATTCTGTCATACAGAGCGTGCAGGTAAGAGGGCGGGGTATACGGTCATGCAGAACGTGGAGAAAAGAGCGCAGGGTATACCGTCATGCAGAGCGTGGAGGAAAGAGCGCGGGGTATACCGTCATGCAGAGCGTGGAGGAAAGAGCGCGGGGTATACCGTCATGCAGAGCGTGGAGGAAAGAGCGCGGGGTATACCGTCATGCAGAGCGTGGAGGAAAGAGCGCGGGGTATACCGTCATGCAGAGCGTGGAGGAAAGAGCGCGGGGTATACCGTCATGCAGAGCGTGGAGGAAAGAGCGCGGGGTATACTGTAATGCAGAGCGTGGAGGAAAGAGCGCGGGGTATACCGTCATGCAGAGCGTGGAGGAAAGAGCGCGGGGTATACCGTCATGCAGAGCGTGGAGGAAAGAGCGCGGGGTATACCATCATGCAGAGCGTGGAGGAAAGAGCGCGGGGTATACCGTCATGCAGAGCGTGGAGGAAAGAGCGCGGGGTATACCGTCATGCAGAGCGTGGAGGAAAGAGCGCGGGGTATACCGTCATGCAGAGCGTGGAGGAAAGAGCGCGGGGTATACCGTCATGCAGAGCGTGGAGGAAAGAGCGCGGGGTATACCGTCATGCAGAGCGTGGAGGAAAGAGCGCGGGGTATACCGTCATGCAGAGCGTGGAGGAAAGAGCGCGGGGTATACCGTCATGCAGAGCGTGGAGGAAAGAGCGCGGGGTATACTGTCATGCAGAGCGTGGAGGAAAGAGCGCGGGGTATACTGTCATGCAGAGCGTGGAGGAAAGAGCGCGGGGTATACTGTCATGCAGAGCGTGGAGGAAAGAGCGCGGGGTATACTGTCATGCAGAGCGTGGAGGAAAGAGCGCGGGGTATACTGTCATGCAGAGCGTGGAGGAAGTAGCGCGGGGTATACTGTCATGCAGAACGTGGAGGAAGTAGCGCGGGGTATACTGTCATGCAGAACGTGGAGGAAGTAGCGCGGGGTATACTGTCATGCAGAGCGTGGAGGAAAGAGCGCGGGGTATACTGTCATGCAGAGCGTGGAGGAAAGAGCGCGGGGTATACTGTCATGCAGAGCGTGGAGGAAAGAGCGCGGGGTATACTGTCATGCAGAGCGTGGAGGAAAGAGCGCGGGGTATACTGTCATGCAGAGCGTGGAGGAAAGAGCGCGGGGTATACTGTCATGCAGAGCGTGGAGGAAAGAGCGCGGGGTATACTGTCATGCAGAGCGTGGAGGAAAGAGCGCGGGGTATACTGTCATGCAGAGCGTGGAAGAAGTAGCGCGGGGTATACTGTCATGCAGAGCGTGGAGGAAAGAGCGCGGGGTATACTGTCATGCAGAGCGTGGAGGAAAGAGCGCGGGGTATACTGTCATGCAGAGCGTGGAGGAAGTAGCGCGCGGTATACTGTCATGCAGAGCGTGGAGGAAAGAGCGCGGGGTATACTGTCATGCAGAGCGTGGAGGAAAGAGCGCGGGGTATACTGTCATGCAGAGCGTGGAGGAAGTAGCGCGGGGTATACTGTCATGCAGAGCGTGGAGGAAGTAGCGCGGGGTATACTGTCATGCAGAGCGTGGAGGAAGTAGCGCGGTATACTGTCATGCAGAGCGTGGAGAAAAGAGCGCAGGGTATACTGTCATGCAGAGCGTGGAGGAAAGAGGGCGCCGTATACTGAATGTGCAGGTGAGATGACTCTTGGTGCTTCGTTTCCCGCAGGTTTGGGAAGGTGGCAGATCAGAAAGACGCTCTCCGCCTGTATACTGTACAGATCCCGTATAAGAGAGAGCGCCGTCCCCCACCCTGCTACCTCACCAAGTGGGATGGGCAGCGCTTCCTGCCCCTTCTCACCCAGCCATGCGGAAATGAGGTCATTTCCTGTCTGACCATCAGGTGAGTCCTAAATAGCTTTCATGCACTGACCCTCAACCCCTCGTCATGGACCGCACCCCGACCCCTCATTATGTTCTGACCATTTGTCTTTTCTCTTCTCCAGTGACTGTGGCACATTTCTGGGTCTTGGCACCGTGACCGGCTCTGTGGCCGTCTGTATATCCTTCTCACTGCAGGTGAGTGTGACTGAGACAGACTGACACAGTTTGAGTTAGACACGTAGTGGACTTCAAGTCCATCATCGCTCCTATGTTAGATGGAGTGATATTGTGACGCACTAACACCGCCCTCCTCTGCCCCATTACAGAGGCTGTACTATGTGGAGGAGGCCCACGGTATTGTGGTGACAGACCTTGCTTTCCTGCCGGACACACCCCGAGGAATGGCGCTGCGTGGGGACAATGAGATGGCTCTGCTGAGTGTAGCCGTAGACAGTCGCTGCAAGTTGCACCTGGTACCAAACAGACGTGAGTAGCCTCTGGCTGACCACTCGCCTCACAGATTCTGTGGCTTTTCATTCCCCCTCATCAGTGGTTTCTGTGACTCCTCCTCCCCCTCATCTCTGATTTATGTGACTCCTCCTTATTTCTGTTTTTGTTGCTCCTCTTTCCCCACGCCTCTGCTTTCTGTGGCTCCTCTTTACCCGTCTCTGATTTCTGTGGCTTCGCCTTCCCCCTCGCCTTAGGTTTTGAGGCTCCTCCTTTTTCTGCGGCTAACCCAATCCTCTTTTTTTTGGGCTCCTCTTGTGCCCGGCGCTCCTTCCTTTCTCTGAGGATGTGGCTCCCGCCTTCCCCACGCCTCTGGTCACTAATTCATATAAAAATATTTTCTTGCAGGGTCCTTCCCACTTTGGCTGGTACTCATTGTTTGTGGCCTCTTGCTGGTCTTGGTCCTTGTTCTCCTTCAGCAAACCTTCCCTGGCTTTCTCTAGGATTATGTGTCTTCAGGCTACGAGCCAAGGAAGTGTGGACTTAATACACACAGCCAAGATCATCCTGAGGACAGAGTTAAGGAGCTGCTGTTTTAGTGTGACTGTCTCATACATTTCCCAGGGTGCTGTGCAACCTCTTCCTACGCATTCCCAGACAGATGAAGGAGGTGTCTCATTGCCGGCTCTCTCTTGGAGGTGGCAGAGCGCTCACATTTTAATGTTAGGTATATACTTTTTATCTGTAAGAGTTTTAATCTGTGACGCTGCTCCTGCATCCTCCATGTATGTGCGGTTATTATTTGAGGGACTTCCATATCCCTGGACTGTGAAGGAGCCAGCGCCTCACGCAATGGAGCCACGTTTGATACAATGTGTTAACGAACTAAACCCGTCTTTTAATCTGTTTTTAAGAGTATTTGATGTGGCGGGGTGACTGGTATAGCCTTCAAGAAAATTAAAGTGCTCCATTTCCAAAGAAACAAGAATTACACCTAATTGCTATTTGTAAAATATGTAATTAGATTATGGTTCTAGATCAGTTAGATGACCTAGAACATAGTGATGACCATTCTGTGTTTAGCGGTTACATTTGTATCATAATTAAATATAATATGGTTCTAAGTCTCTGTAACCTAGAACAGAGCAATGATCATTCTGTGTTCATAGGACATATGAAGCTGCTGGAGATACCCCATCCACCCACACATACTTATCAAACTCACCAGTCTGACTGAGAGTACCCACTGAAACCAGACCAACTGGAGTATGACCATAAGGCATTCAGTTGGAACCTCTTTTCTAGGCCACTATATGAAGTTGTACTAACCCCAGTAGTTGATAGACGTGTTCTGCAGATGGAGAATTCAATGGGTGGCAGGAATATAACTGACTGACCTACTCCGTGATCTTGGCCTGGCATTTACTGGGCACAATCTCGGAAAAGGCCAAACCACCGAGACCTAAACAGAAAGGAAGATGTTGGCCTGGTTGTAGTGTTGGGCTTCCTGGCTTAGGTTTCTATAACACCGGTTCTGATCAGTCTTGGGCAATGGGGTTTCCGTAAGCCCAGTGGGATGGAGTATCGGTGTGGGAAGATGTGACTTACACATACAGCTCATCGACGCTTTTATAGGAACTTGTGTATTTGTCTTTTATGATTAATTTCACTTAAAAACAAGATGTCTTCAAAATACAATGTATAAAATGTGTCTAAAAAAAGTCTATTCAGAAATAAATTTCAGGGAATGTGTGTGAGTAAGAGATATATATGGAGTGCGGAAGGTAGGACCGAGCTCACACTCGGATTATACTATAGGACTAGCTTTCAGGGGATGTGTGTGAGTAAGAGATATACAGTCAGGTCCATAAATATTGGGACATCAACTCTATACTAATATTTTTGGCTCTATACACCACCACAATGGATTTGAAATGAAACGAACAAGATGTGCTTTAACTGCAGGCTTTCAGCTTTAATTTGAGGATATTTACATCCAAATCAGGTGAACGGTGTAGGAATTACAACCGTTTGTATATGTGCCTCCCACTTTTTAAGGGACCAAAAGTAATGGGACAGATTAACAGTCATAAAACAAACTTTCACTTTTTAATACTTGGTTGCAAATCCTTTGCAGTCAATTACAGCCTGAAGTCTGGAACGCATAGACATCACCAGACGCTGGGTTTCATCCCTGGTGATGCTCTGCCAGGCCTCTACTGCAACTGTCTTCAGTTCCTGCTTGTTCTTGGGGCATTTTCCCTTCAGTTTTGTCTTCAGCAAGTGAAATGCATGCTCAATCGGATTCAGGTCAGGTGATTGACATGGCCATTACACAATATTCCACTTCTTTCCCTTAAAAAAACTCTTTGGTTGCTTTTGCAGTATGCTTCGGGTCAATGTCCATCTGCACTGTGAAGCGCCGTCCAATGAGTTCTGAAGCATTTGGCTGAATATGAGCAGATAATATTGCCCGAAACACTTCCGAATTCATCCTGCTGCTTTTGTCAGCAGTCACATCATCAATAAATACAAGAGAACCAGTTCCATTGGCAGCCATACATGCCCACGCCATGACACTACCACCACCATGCTTCACTGATGAGGTGGTATGCTTTGGATCATGAGCAGTTCCTTTCCGTCTCCATACTCTTCTCTTCCCATCACTCTGGTACAAGTTGATCTTGGTCTCATCTGTCCATAGGATGTTGTTCCAGAACTGTGAAGGCTTTTTTAGGTGTTGTTTGGAAAACTCTAATCTGGCCTTCCTGTTTTTGAGGCTCACCAATGGTTTACATCTTGTGGTGAACCCTCTGTATTTACTCTGGTGAAGTCTTCTCTTGATTGTTGACTTTGACACACATACACCTACCTCCTGGAGAGTGTTCTTGATCTGGCCAACTGTTGTGAAGGGTGTTTTCTTCACCAGGGAAATAATTCTTCGGTCATCCACCACAGTTGTTTTCTGTGGTCTTCCGGGTCTTTTGGTGTTGCTGAGCTCACCGGTGCGTTCTTTCTTTTTAAGGATGTTCCAAACCGTTGATTTGGCCACACCTAATGTTTTTGCTATCTCTCTGATGGGTTTGTTTTTTCAGCCTAATGATGGCTTGCTTCACTGATAGTGACAGCTCTTTGGATCTCATATTGAGAGTTAACAGCAACAAATGGAAATAGCACACTTGAAATGAACACTGGAGCTTGTATCTGCTCTTTGTAAATGGGATAATGAGGGAATAACACACACCTGGCCATGGAACAGCTGAGCAGCCAATTGTCCCATTACTTTTGGTCCCTTAAAAAGTGGGAGGCACATATACAAACTGTAGTAATTCCTACACCGTTCACCTGATTTGGATGTAAATACCCTCAAATTAAAGCTGAAAGTCTGCAGTTAAAGCACATCTTGTTAGTTTAATTTCAAATCCATTGTGGTGGTGTATAGAGCCAAAAAGATTAGAATTGTGTCCATGTCCCAATATTTATGGACCTGACTGTAGATGGAGTGTGGAAGGTAGGACCGAGCTCACACTAGCTTTCAGGGAATGTGTGTGAGTAAGAGATATATATGGAGCGTGGAAGGTAGGACAGGCACAATTCTCTTCATAGTGTAGGGCATGATTGTGGCCCATCTGCCTGGTCTTAACCAGTGACCCAGGGCCTCATACAATCCATATGGCAAGAAGCACCGGCCAATTGAGATATTTCCCAGGTCCATTCACCATCAGCGCTGAGCAGTCACTTCTACAGGGCTCAGCCAATGACCTAGGGCCTCATACCATCCAACTGACATATGGCCCAGGTCCATTCACCATCAGCGCTGAGAAGTCACTTCTACAGGGCTCAGCCAATGACGCAGGGCCTCATACCATCCAACTGACATATGGCCCAGGTCCATTCACCATCAGGTCTGAGCAGTCACTTCTACAAGGCTCAGCCAATGACGCAGGGCCTCATACCATCCAACTGACATATGGCCCAGGTCCATTCACCATCAGGTCTGAGCAGTCACTTCTACAAGGCTCAGCCAATGACGCAGGGCCTCATACCATCCAACTGACATATGGCCCAGGTCCATTCACCATCAGGTCTGAGCAGTCACTTCTACAAGGCTCAGCCAATGACCTAGGGCCTCATACCATCCAACTGACATATGGCCCAGGTCCATTCACCATCAGGTCTGAGCAGTCACTTCTACAAGGCTCAGCCAATGACGCAGAGCCTCATACCATCCAACTGACATATGGCCCAGGTCCATTCACCATCAGGTCTGAGCAGTCACTTCTACAAGGCTCAGCCAATGATGCAGGGCCTCATACCATCCAACTGACATATGGCCCAGGTGCATTCACTATTAGGTCTGAGCAGACACTTCTACAAGGCTCAGCCAATGACGCAGGGCCTCATACCATCCAACTGACATATGGCCCAGGTCCATTCACCATCAGCTCTGAGCAGTCACTTCTACAAGGCTCAGCCAATGACGCAGGGCCTCATACCATCCAACTGACATATGGCCCAGGTCCATTCACCATCAGCGCTGAGCAGTCACTTATACAGGGCTCAGCCAATGACCCAGGGCCTCATAACATCCAATTGACATATGGCCCAGGTCCATTCACCATCAGGTCTGAGCAGTCACTTCTACAAGGCTCAGCCAATGACCCAGGCCCTCATACCAGCCAACTGACATATGGCCCAGGTCCATTCACCATCAGGTCTGAGCAGTCACTTCTACAAGGCTCAGCCAATGACGCAGGGCCTCATACCATCCAACTGACATATGGCCCAGGTCCATTCACCATCAGGTCTGAGCAGTCACTTCTACAGGGCTCAGCCAATGACCCAGGCCCTCATACCAGCCAACTGACATATGGCCCAGGTCCATTCACCATCAGGTCTGAGCAGTCACTTCTACAAGGCTCAGCCAATGACGCAGGGCCTCATAACATCCAACTGACATATGGCCCAGGTCCATTCACCATCAGCGCTGAGCAGTCACTTATACATTGTACAGTATCAGGGCAGCCATTTTCTCTGACACATATATATCTTCCAGATATCTTTTCCTATATATATATTTATCATCTCAGAGTCACTGAAAGCTGTTACCTTCCTGGACCTCCTGTCAGTGACATCATATTACATAGACACCATAACACTCTCTCACCTGTCTGTTACTGGCTACCATATAACTCGCTATACACTGGACACAATGTAATAAGGCTGTCAGTAAGCAACATAACACAGCACAACATACAGTAATGAACGTACTAATGGAAATCAACTTAATATAACATAAAAAAAACTATAAACAGACTTAGCCCAGTCCCACATCACATGTTCCCAGGAGGCAGTCCTGATAGTAGTCTTTAAGCAGCCAGGGTACATCGTCAAAATCCTAATAATCCTGGATGGATCATATTAGTCCCAACGACGGGTGGTCAGGGGGAATCATAACATGCGGGTGTTACACGTAGTTATATGGAGGGTGCGCACTATAGGGATGTGACACTGCAGAGAACTGGCAGTGCGGGGGTTACATGTAGTTATATGGAGGGTGCGCACTATAGGGATGTGACACTGCAGAGAACTGGCAGTGCAGGGGTTACATGTAGTTATATGGAGGGTGCGCACTATAGGGATGTGACACTGCAGAGCACTGGCAGTGCGGGGGTTACATGTAGTTATATGGAGGGTGACACTATAGGGATGTGACACTGCAGAGCACTGGCAGTGCGAGTGTTACACGTAGTTATATGGAGGGTGTACACTATAGGGATGTGACACTGCAGAGAACTGGCAGTGCAGGGGTTACATGCAGTTATATGGAGGGTGTACACTATAGGGATGTGACACTGCAGAGAACTGGCAGTGCAGGGGTTACATGCAGTTATATGGAGGGTGCACACTATAGGGATGTGACACTGCAGAGAACTGGCAGTGCAGGGGTTACATGCAGTTATATGGAGGGTGCACACTATAGGGATGTGACACTGCAGAGCACTGGCAGTGCGGAGGTTACATGTAGTTATATGGAGGGTGCACACTATAGGGATGTGACACTGCAGAGAACTGGCAGTGCAGGGGTTACATGCAGTTATATGGAGGGTGTACACTATAGGGATGTGACACTGCAGAGAACTGGCAGTGCAGGGGTTACATGCAGTTATATGGAGGGTGCACACTATAGGGATGTGACACTGCAGAGAACTGGCAGTGCAGGGGTTACATGCAGTTATATGGAGGGTGCACACTATAGGGATGTGACACTGCAGAGCACTGGCAGTGCGGAGGTTACATGTAGTTATATGGAGGGTGCACACTATAGGGATGTGACACTGCAGAGAACTGGCAGGGAAGGGGTTACATGCAGTTATATGGAGGGTGCACACTATAGGGATGTGACACTGCAGAGAACTGGCAGTGCAGGGGTTACATGCAGTTATATGGAGGGTGCACACTATAGGGATGTGACACTGCAGAGAACTGGCAGTGCAGGGGTTACATGCAGTTATATGGAGGGTGCACACTATAGGGATGTGACACTGCAGAGCACTGGCAGTGCGGAGGTTACATGTAGTTATATGGAGGGTGTACACTATAGGGGTGTGACACTGCAGAGTACTGGCAGTGCGGGGGTTACATGTAGTTATATGGAGGGTGCACACTATAGGGATGTGACACTGCAGAGCACTGCCAGTACGGAGGTTACATGTAGTTATATGGAGGGTGCACACTATAGGGGTGTTACACTGCAGAGCACTGGCAGTGCGGAGGTTACATGTAGTTATATGGAGGGTGCACACTATAGGGATGTGACACTGCAGAGCACTGGCAGTGTGGGGGTTACATGTAGTTATATGGAGGGTGCACACTATAGGGATGTGACACTGCAGAGCACTGGCAGTGTGGGGGTTACATGTAGTTATATGGAGGGTGCACACTATAGGGATGTGACACTGCAGAGCACTGGCAGTGCGGAGGTTACATGTAGTTATATGGAGGGTGTACACTATAGGGGTGTGACACTGCAGAGCTCTGGCAGTGTGGGGGTTACATGTAGTTATATGGAGGGTGCACACTATAGGGATGTGACACTGCAGAGCACTGGCAGTGCGGAGGTTACATGTAGTTATATGGAGGGTGCACACTATAGGGGTGTGACACTGCAGAGCACTGGCAGTGCGGAGGTTACATGTAGTTATATGGAGGGTGTACACTATAGGGGTGTGACACTGCAGAGCTCTGGCAGTGTGGGGGTTACATGTAGTTATATGGAGGGTGCACACTATAGGGATGTGACACTGCAGAGCACTGGCAGTGTGGGGGTTACATGTAGTTATATGGAGGGTGCACACTATAGGGGTGTTACACTGCAGAGCACTGGCAGTGCGGGTGTTACACGTAGTTATATGGAGGGTGCACACTATAGGGATGTGACACTGCAGAGTACTGACAGTGCGGAGGTTACATGTAGTTATATGGAGGGTGCACACTATAGGGATGTGACACTGCAGAGCACTGGCAGTGCGGAGGTTACCTGTAGTTATATGGAGGGTGCACACTATAGGGATGTGACACTGCAGAGCACTGTCAGTACGGAGGTTACATGTAGTTATATGGAGGGTGCACACTATAGGGATGTGAAACTGCAGAGCACTGCCAGTACGGAGGTTACCTGTAGTTATATGGAGGGTGCACACTATAGAGATGTGACACTGCAGAGCACTGGCAGTGCGGAGGTTACATGTAGTTATATGGGGGGTGTACACTATAGGGATGTGACACTGCAGAGCACTGGCAGTGCGGGGGTTACATGTAGTTATATGGAGGGTGTACACTATAGGGATATGATACTGCAGAGCACTGGCAGTGCGGGGGTTACATGTAGTTATATGGAGGGTGCACACTATAGGGATGTGACACTGCAGAGCACTGACAGTGCGGAGGTTACATGTAGTTATATGGAGGGTGCACACTATAGGGGTGTGACACTGCAGAGCACTGGCAGTGCGGGGGTTACATGTAGTTATATGAAGGGTGTACACTATAGGGATGTGACACTGCAGAAAACTGGCAGTGCGGAGGTTACATGTAGTTATATGGAGGTTGTACACTATAGGAGTGTGATACTGCATATCACTGGCAGTGCAGGGGTTACACCTAGTTATATGGAGGGTGCACACTATAGGGGTGTGACACTGCAGATCACTGACAGTGCGGGGGTTACATGTAGTTATATGGAGGGTGCAAATTATATGGATGTGACACTGCAGAGCACTGGCAGTGCGGGTTTACATGTAGTTATATGGAGGGTGCACACTATAGTAGTGTGATACTGCATAGCACTGGCAGTGCAGAGGTTACATGTAGTTATATGGAGGGTGTACACTATAGGGATGTGACACTGCAGAACACTGGCAGTGTGGGGGTAACATGTAGTTATATGGAGGGTGCACACTATAGGGATGTGACACTGCAGAGAACTGGCAGTGCAGGGGTTACATGTAGTTATATGGAGGGTGTACACTATAGGGGTGTGACACTGCAGAGCACTGGCAGTGCGGAGGTTACATGTAGTTATATGAAGGGTGCACAAAATAGTGATGTAACACTGCAGAGCACTGGCAGTACGGAGGTTACATGTAGTTATATGGAGGGTTCACAAAATAGGGGTGTGACACTGCAGAGCAATGGCAGTGCAGGGGTTACATGTAGTTATATGGAGTGACACTATAGGGATGTGACACTGCAGAGCACTGGCAGTGCGGTGTTACATGTAGTTATATGGAGGGTGTGCACTATAGGGTTGTGAAATTGCAGAGCACTGGCAGTGCGGGGGTTACATGTAGTTATATGGAGGGTGTGCACTATAGGGTTGTGAAACTGCAGAGCATTGGCAGTGAGGAGGTTATATGGAGGGTGCATACTATAGGGATGTGACTCTGCAGAGCATTGGCAGTGCGGAGGTTAAATGTAGTTATATGAAGGGTGCACACTATAGGGATGCAACACTGCAGAGCACTGGCAGTGCGGAGGTTAAATGTAGTTATATGGAGGGTGCACACTATAGGGGGTGACACTGCAGAGCACTGGCAGTAGGGAGGTTACATATAGTTATATGGAGGGTGCACACTATAGGGGTGTGTCACTGCAGAACACTGGCAGTGTGGGGGTTACATGTAGTTATATGGAGGGTGCACACTATAGGGGTGTGACACTGCAGAGCACTGGCAGTGCGGGGGTTACACATAGTTATATGGAGGGTGCACACTATAGGGATGTGACATTGCAGAGCACTGGCAGTGCGGGGGTTACATGTAGTTATATGGAGGGTGCACACTTTAGGGGGTGACACTGCAGAGCACTGGCAGTACGGAGTTTACATGTAGTTATATGGAGGGTGCACACTATAGGGGTGTGTCACTGCAGAACACTGGCAGTGTGGGGGTTACATGTAGTTATATGGAGGGTGCACACTATAGGGATGTGACACTGCAGAGCACTGGCAGTGCAGGGGTTACATGTAGTTATATGGAGGGTGTACACTATAGGGGTGTGACACTGCAGAGCACTGGCAGTGCGGAGGTTACATGTAGTTATATGAAGGGTGCACAAAATAGGGATGTAACACTGCAGAGCACTGGCAGTACGGAGGTTACATGTAGTTATATGGAGGGTGTGCACTATAGGGTTGTGAAACTGCAGAGCACTGGCAGTACGGAGGTTACATGTAGTTATATGGAGGGTGCACAAAATAGGGGTGTGACATTGCAGAGCACTGGCAGTGCGGGGTTACATGTAGTTATATGGAGGGTGTGCACTATAGGGATGTGGCACTGCAGAGCACTGGCAGTGCGGAGTTACATGTAGTTATATGGAGGGTGTGCACTATAGGGTTGTGAAATTGCAGAGCACTGGCAGTGCGGGGGTTACATGTAGTTATATGGAGGGTGTGCACTATAGGGTTGTGAAACTGCAGAGCACTGGCAGTGCAGAGGTTACATGTAGTTATATGGAGGGTGCACACTATAGGGGTGTGACACTGCAGAGCATTGGCAGTGAGGAGGTTATATGGAGGGTGCATACTATAGGGATGTGACTCTGCAGAGCATTGGCAGTGCGGAGGTTAAATGTAGTTATATGAAGGGTGCACACTATAGGGATGCAACACTGCAGAGCACTGGCAGTGCGGAGGTTAAATGTAGTTATATGGAGGGTGCACACTATAGGGGGTGACACTGCAGAGCACTGGCAGTAGGGAGGTTACATGTAGTTATATGGAGGGTGCACACTATAGGGGTGTGTCACTGCAGAACACTGGCAGTGTGGGGGTTACATGTAGTTATATGGAGGGTGCACACTATAGGGGTGTGACACTGCAGAGCACTGGCAGTGCGGGGGTTACACATAGTTATATGGAGGGTGCACACTATAGGGATGTGACACTGCAGAGCACTGGCAGTGCGGGGGTTACATGTAGTTATATGGAGGGTGCACACTTTAGGGGGTGACACTGCAGAGCACTGGCAGTACGGAGTTTACATGTAGTTATATGGAGGGTGCACACTATAGGGGTGTGTCACTGCAGAACACTGGCAGTGTGGGGGTTACATGTAGTTATATGGAGGGTGCACACTATAGGGATGTGACACTGCAGAGCACTGGCAGTGCAGGGGTTACATGTAGTTATATGGAGGGTGTACACTATAGGGGTGTGACACTGCAGAGCACTGGCAGTGCGGAGGTTACATGTAGTTATATGAAGGGTGCACAAAATAGGGATGTAACACTGCAGAGCACTGGCAGTACGGAGGTTACATGTAGTTATATGGAGGGTGCACAAAATAGGGGTGTGACACTGCAGAGCACTGGCAGTGCGGAGTTACATGTAGTTATATGGAGGGTGTGCACTATAGGGTTGTGAAACTGCAGAGCACTGGCAGTGCGGGGGTTACATGTAGTTATATGGAGGGTGCACACTTTAGGGTTGTGACACGGCAGAGCACTGGCAGTACGGAGTTTACATGTAGTTATATGGAGGGTGCACACTATAGGGGTGTGTCACTGCAGAACACTGGCAGTGTGGGGGTTACATATAGTTATATGGAGGGTGCACACTATAGGGATGTGACACTGCAGAGCACTGGCAGTGCAGGGGTTACATGTAGTTATATGGAGGGTGTACACTATAGGGGTGTGACACTGCAGAGCACTGGCAGTGTGGGGGTTACATGTAGTTATATGAAGGGTGCACAAAATAGGGATGTAACACTGCAGAGCACTGGCAGTACGGAGGTTACATGTAGTTATATGGAGGGTGTGCACTATAGGGATGTGACACTGCAGAGCACTGGCAGTACGGAGGTTACATGTAGTTATATGGAGGGTGCACAAAATAGTGGTGTGACACTGCAGAGTACTGGCAGTGCGGGGGTTACATGTAGTTATATGGAGGGTGCACACTATAGGGTTGTGAAACTGCAGAGCACTGGCAGTACGGAGGTTACATGTAGTTATATGGAGGGTGCACAAAATAGGGGTGTGACACTGCAGAGCACTGGCAGTGCGGGGTTACATGTAGTTATATGGAGGGTGTGCACTATAGGGTTGTGAAACTGCAGAGCACTGGCAGTGCGGGGGTTACATGTAGTTATATGGAGGGTGTACACTATAGGGTTGTGAAACTGCAGAGCACTGGCAGTGCGGTGTTACATGTAGTTATATGGAGGGTGCACAAAATAGGGATGTGACACTGCAGAGCACTGGCAGTGCGGGGGTTACATGTAGTTATATGGAGGGTGCACACTATAGGGGTGTGACACTGCAGAGCATTGGCAGTGAGGAGGTTATATGGAGGGTGCATACTATAGGGATGTGACTCTGCAGAGCATTGGCAGTGTGGAGGTTAAATGTAGTTATATGAAGGGTGCACACTATAGGGATGCAACACTGCAGAGCACTGGCAGTGCGGATGTTAAATGTAGTTATATGGAGGGTGCACACTATAGGGGGTGACACTGCAGAGCACTGGCAGTAGGGAGGTTACATGTAGTTATATGGAGGGTGTACACTATAGGGGTGTGACACTGCAGAGTACTGGCAGTGCGGGGGTTACATGTAGTTATATGGAGGGTGTACACTATAGGGGTGTGACACTGCAGAGTACTGGCAGTGCGGGGGTTTTATGTAGTTATATGGAGGGTGCACACTATAGGGGTGTGACACTGCAGAGTACTGGCAGTGCGGGGGTTACACATAGTTATATGGAGGGTGCACACTATAGGGGTGTGACACTGCAGAGCACTGACAGTGCAGGGGTTACATGTAGTTATATGGAGGGTGTACACTATAGGGGTGTGACACTGCAGAGCACTGGCAGTGCAGGGGTTACATGTAGTTATATGGAGGGTGTACACTATAGGGGTGTGACACTGCAGAGCACTGGCAGTGCGGGGGTTACATGTAGTTATATGGAGGGTGCACACTATAGGGGTGTGTCACTGCAGAACACTGGCAGTGTGGGGGTTACATGTAGTTATATGGAGGGTGCACACTATAGGGATGTGACACTAAAGAGCAATGGCAGTGCAGGGGTTACATGTAGTTATATGGAGTGACACTATAGGGGTGTGACACTGCAGAGCAATGGCAGTGCAGGGGTTTCATGTAGTTATATGGAGGGTGCACACTATAGGGATGTGACACTGCAGAGCACTGGCAGTGCAGGGGTTACATGTAGTTATATGGAGGGTGTACACTATAGGGATGTGACACTGCAGAGCACTGGCAGTACGGAGGTTACATGTAGTTATATGGAGGGTGCACAAAATAGGGATGTGACACTGCAGAGCACTGGCAGTGCAGGGGTTACATGTAGTTATATGGAGGGTGCACAAAATAGGGGTGTGACACTGCAGAGCAATGGCAGTGCAGGGGTTACATGTAGTTATATGGAGGGTGTGCACTATAGGGGTGTGACACTGCAGAGCCCTGGCAGTGCGGGGTTACATGTAGTTATATGGAGTGACACTATAGGGATGTGACACTGCAGAGCACTGTCAGTGCGGAGCTTACATGTGGTTATATGGATGGTGCACACTATAGGGATGTGACACTGCAGAGCACTGGCAGTGCAGGGGTTACATGTAGTTATATGGAGGGTGCACACTATAGGGATGTGACACTGTAGAGCACTGGCAGTGCAGGGGTTACATGTAGTTATATGGGGGGTGCACACTATAGGGATTTGACACGGCAGAGCACTGGCAGTACGGAGGTTACATGTAGTTATATGGAGGGTGCTCAAAATAGGGGTGTGACACTGCAGAGCACTGGCAGTGCGGGGTTACATGTAGTTATATGGAGGGTGCACACTATAGGGATGTGACTCTGCAGAGCACTGGCAGTGCGGAGGTTAAATGTAGTTATATGAAGGGTGCACACTATAGGGCTGCAACACTGCAGAGCACTGGCAGTGCGAAGGTTAAATGTAGTTATATGGAGGGTGCACACTATAGGGGGTGACACTGCAGAGCACTGGCAATGCGGAGGTTACATGTAGTTATATGGGGGTGCACACTATAGGGATGTGACACTGCAGAGCACTAGCAATGCGGAGGTTACATGTAGTTATATGGGGGGTGTACACTATAGGGGTGTGACACTGCAGAGCACTGGCAGTGAAGGGGTTACATGTAGTTATATGGAGGTTGTACACTATAGTTGTGACAATGCAGAGCACTGGCAGTGAAGGGGTTACATGTAGTTATATGGAGGGTGCACACTATAGGGGTGTGACACTGCAGAGCACTGGCAGTGTGGGGGTTACATGCAGTTATATGGAGGGTGTACACTATAGGGTTGTGACACTGCAGAGAACTGGCAGTGCGGGGGTTACATGTAGTTATATGGAGGGTGCGCACTATAGGGGTGTGACACTGCAGAGCACTGGCAGTGCGGGGTTACATGTAGTTATATGGAGGGTGCGCACTATAGGGATGTGACACTGCAGAGCACTGGCAGTACGGAGGTTACATGTAGTTATATGGAGGGTCCACAAAATAGGGGTGTGACACTGCAGAGCACTGGCAGTGCGGGGGTTACATGTAGTTATATGGAGGGTGACACTACAGGGATGTGACACTGCAGAGCACTGGCAGTGCGGGGGTTACATGTAGTTATATGGAGGGTGACACTACAGGGATGTGACACTGCAGACCACTGGCAGTGAAGGAGTTACATGTAGTTATATGGAGGTTGTACACTATAGGGTTGTGACAATGCAGAGCACTGGCAGTGCGGGGGTTACATGTAGTTATATGGAGGGTGCACACTATAGGGTTGTGACACTACAGAGCACTGGCAGTGCAGGGGTTACATGTAGTTATATGGAGGGTGTACACTATAGTGATGTGACGTTGCAGAGCACTGGCAGTGCGGGGGTTACATGTAGTTATATGGAGGGTGTACACTAAGGGGTGTGACACTGCAGAGCACTGGCACTGCGGGTGTAACATGAAGTTATATGGAGGGTGCACACTATAGGGATGTGACACTGCAGAGCACTGGCAGTGCAGGGGTTACATGTAGTTATATGGAGTGACACTATAGGGATGTGACACTGCAGAGCACTGGCAGTGCGGGTGTAACATGAAGTTATATGGAGGGTGCACACTATAGGGATGTGACACTGCAGAGCACTGGCAGGGAAGGGGTTACATGTAGTTATATGGAGGGTGTACACTATAGGGATGTGACACTGCAGAGCACTTGCAGTGCGGGGGTTACATGTAGTTATATGGAGGTTGTACACTATAGGGGTGTGACACTGCAGAGCACTGGCAGGGAAGGGGTTACATGTTGTTATATGGAAGGTGCACACTATAGGGGTGTGACACTGCAGAGCACTGGCAGTGCGGGGGTTACATGTAGTTATATGGAGGGTGCACACTATAGGGATGTGATACTGCAGAGCACTGGCAGTGCGGAGGTTACATGTAGTTATATGGAGGGTGCACACTATAGGGATGTGATACTGCAGAGCACTGGCAGTGCGGGGGTTACATGTAGTTATATGGAGGGTGCACACTATAGGGATGTGACACTGCAGAGCACTGGCAGTGCGGGGGTTACATGTAGTTATATGGAGGGTGCACACTATAGGGATGTGATACTGCAGAGCACTGGCAGTGCAGAGGTTACATGTAGTTATATGGAGGGTGCACAATATAGGGATGTAACACTGCAGAGCACTGCCAGTGCGGGGGTTACACATAGTTATATGGAGGGTGCACACTATAAGGGTGTGACACTGCAGAGCACTGGCATTACGGAGGTTACATGTAGTTATATGGAGGGTGCACATTATAGGGGTGTGTCACTGTAGAACACTGGCAGTGTGGGGGTTACATGTAGTTATATGGAGGGTGTACACTATAGGGATGTGACACTGCAGAGCACTGGCAGTGCGGAGGTTACATGTAGTTATATGGAGGGCCCGCAAAATAGGGGTGTGACACTGCAGAGCACTGGCAGTGCAGGGGTTACATGTAGTTATATGGAGGGCCCACAAAATAGGGATGTAACACTGCAGAGCAATGGCAGTGCAGGGGTTACATGTAGTTATATGGAGTGACACTATAGGGATGTGACACTGCAGAGCACTGGCAGTACGGAGGTTACATGTAGTTATATGGAGTGTGCACACTATAGGGGTGTTACACTGCAGAGCACTGGCAGTGTGGAGGTTACATGTAGTTATATGGAGGGTGTACACTATAGGGGTGTGACACTGCAGAGCAATGGCAGTGCAGGGGTTACATGTAGTTATATGGAGGGTGTACACTATAGGGATGTGACTCTGCAGAGCACTGGCAGTACGGAGGTTACATGTAGTTATATGGAGGGTGTACACTATAGGGATGTGACACTGCAGAGCAATGGCAGTGCAGGGGTTACATGTAGTTATATGGAGGGTGCACAAAATAGGGGTGTTACACTGCAGAGCACTGGCAGTGTGGAGGTTACATGTAGTTATATGGAGGGTGTACACTATAGGGGTGTGACACTGCAGAGCAATGGCAGTGCAGGGGTTACATGTAGTTATATGGAGGGTGCACACTATAGGGGTGTGACACTGCAGAGCACTGGCAGTGCGGTGTTACATGTAGTTATATGGAGGGTGCACAAAATAGGGGTGTGACACTGCAGAGCACTGGCAGTACGGAGGTTACATGTAGTTATATGGAGGGTGTACACTATAGGGATGTGACACTGCAGAGCAATGGCAGTGCAGGGGTTACATGTAGTTATATGGAGGGTGCACAAAATAGGGGTGTTACACTGCAGAGCACTGGCAGTGTGGAGGTTACATGTAGTTATATGGAGGGTGTACACTATAGGGGTGTGACACTGCAGAGCAATGGCAGTGCAGGGGTTACATGTAGTTATATGGAGGGTGCACACTATAGGGGTGTGACACTGCAGAGCACTGGCAGTGCGGTGTTACATGTAGTTATATGGAGGGTGCACAAAATAGGGGTGTGACACTGCAGAGCACTGGCAGTACGGAGGTTACATTTAGTTATATGGAGGGTGCACAAAATAGGGGTGTGACACTGCAGAGCACTGGCAGTGCGGGGTTACATGTAGTTATATGGAGGGTGTGCACTCTAGGGTTGTGAAACTGCAGAGCACTGGCAGTGCGGGGGTTACATGTAGTTATATGGAGGGTGCACACTATAGGGGTGTGACACTGTAGAGCACTGGCAGTGCAGAGGTTACATGTAGTTATATGGAGGGTGCACACTATAGGGGTGTGACACTGCAGAGCATTGGCAGTGAGGAGGTTATATGGAGGGTGCCCACTATAGGGATGTGACTCTGCAGAGCATTGGCAGTGCGGAGGTTAAATGTAGTTATATGAAGTGTGCACACTATAGGGATGCAACACTGCAGAGCACTGGCAGTGCGGAGGTTAAATGTAGTTATATGGAGGGTGCACACTATAGGGGGTGACACTGCAGAGCACTGGCAGTACGGAGGTTACATGTAGTTATATGGAGGGTGCACAATATAGGGATGTGACACTGCAGAGCACTGGCAGTGCGGAGGTTACATGTAGTTATATGGAGGGTGCACACTATAGGGATGTGATACTGCATAGCACTGGCAGTACGGAGGTTACATGTAGTTATATGGAGGGTGCACACTATAGGGATGTGACACTGCAGAGCACTGGCAGTGCGGGGGTTACATGTAGTTATATGGAGGGTGTACACTATAGGGGTGTGATACTGCAGAGCACTGGCAGTGCGGAGGTTACATGTAGTTATATGGAGGGTGCACACTATAGGGATGTAACACTGCAGAGCACTGGCAGTGCGGATGTTACATTTAGTTATATGGAGGGTGCACACTATAGGGATGTGACACTGCAGAGCACTGGCAGTGCGGAGGTTACATGTAGTTATATGGAGTGACACTATAGGGATGTGACACTGCAGAGCACTGGCAGTGCAGGGGTTACATGTAGTTATATGGAGGGCCCACAAAATAGGGATGTAACACTGCAGAGCAATGGCAGTGCAGGGGTTACATGTAGTTATATGGAGTGACACTATAGGGATGTGACACTGCAGAGCACTGGCAGTGCGGGGGTTACATGTAGTTATATGGAGGGTGCGCACTATCGGGTTGTGACACTGCAGAGCACTGGCAGTGCGGGGGTTACATGTAGTTATATGGAGGGTGCACACTATAGGGATGTGACACTGCAGAGCACTGGCAGTACGGAGGTTACATGTAGTTATATGGAGGGTGCACACTATAGGGATGTGACACTGCATAGCACTGGCAGTACGGAGGTTACATGTAGTTATATGGAGGGTGCACAAAATAGGGGTGTGACACTGCAGAGCACTGGCAGTGCAGGGGTTACATGTAGTTATATGGAGGGTGCACAAAATAGGGGTGTGACACTGCAGAGCAATGGCAGTGCAGGGGTTACATGTAGTTATATGGAGTGACACTATAGGGATGTGACACTGCAGAGCACTGGCAGTACGGAGGTTACATGTAGTTATATGGAGGGTGCACAAAATAGGGGTGTGACACTGCAGAGCACTGGCAGTGCGGTATTACATGTAGTTATATGGAGGGTGCACAAAATAGGGGTGTGACACTGCAGAGCACTGGCAGTGCGGTTTTACATGTAGTTATATGGAGGGTGCACAAAATAGGGGTGTGACACTGCAGAGCACTGGCAGTACGGAGGTTACATGTAGTTATATGGAGGGTGCACAAAATAGGGGTGTGACACTGCAGAGCACTGGCAGTGCGGTGTTACATGTAGTTATATGGAGGGTGCACAAAATAGGGGTGTGACACTGCAGAGCACTGGCAGTGCAGAGGTTACATGTAGTTATATGGAGGGTGCGCACTATAGGGGTGTGACACTGCAGAGCATTGGCAGTGAGGAGGTTATATGGAGGGTGCCCACTATAGGGATGTGACTCTGCAGAGCATTGGCAGTGCGGAGGTTAAATGTAGTTATATGAAGGGTGCACACTATAGGGATGCAACACTGCAGAGCACTGGCAGTGCGGAGGTTAAATGTAGTTATATGGAGGGTGCACACTATAGGGGGTGACACTGCAGAGCACTGGCAGTAGGGAGGTTACATGTAGTTATATGGAGGGTGTACACTATAGGGGTGTGACACTGCAGAGCACTGGCAGTGCGGGGGTTACATGTAGTTATATGGAGGGTGTACACTATAGGGATGTGACACTAAAGAGCACTGGCAGTGCTGAGGTTACATGTAGTTATATGGAGGGTGCACACTATAGGGATGTGACACTGCAGAGCACTTGCAGTGCGGGGGTTACATGTAGTTATATGGAGGGTGCACACTATAGTTGTGACAATGCAGAGCACTGGCAGTGAAGGGGTTACATGTAGTTATATGGAGGGTGCACACTATAGGGATGTTACACTGCAGAGCACTGGCAATGCGGAGGTTACATGTAGTTATATGGAGGGTGCACACTATAGGGATGTGACACTGCAGAGCACTGGCAGTGTGGGGGTTACATGTAGTTATATGGAGGGTGTACACTATAGGGGTGTGACACTGCAGAGCACTGGCAGTGCAGGGGTTACATGTAGTTATATGGAGGGTGCACGCTATAGCGATGTGACACTCCAGATCACTGGCAGTGCAGGGGTTACATGTAGTTATATGGAGGGTGAACGCTATAGCGATGTGACACTCCAGAGCACTGGCAGTGCGGGTGTTACACGTAGTTATATGGAGGGTGCGCACTATAGGGATGTGACACTGCAGAGCACTGGCAGTACGGAGGTTACATGTAGTTATATGGAGGGTGCACAATATAGGGATGTGACACTGCAGAGCACTGCCAGTGCGGGGGTTACACATAGTTATATGGAGGGTGCACACTATAAGGGTGTGACACTGCAGAGCACTGGCAGTGCGGGGTTACATGTAGTTATATGGAGGGTGTGCACTATAGGGATGTGACTCTGCAGAGCACTGGCAGTACGGAGGTTACATGTAGTTATATGGAGGGTGCACAAAATAGGGGTGTGACACTGCAGAGCACTGGCAGTGCAGGGGTTACATGTAGTTATATGGAGTGTGCACACTATAGGGATGTGACTCTGCAGAGCACTGGCAGTGCAGGGGTTACATGTAGTTATATGGAGGGTGCACAAAATAGGGGTGTGACACTGCAGAGCAATGGCAGTGCAGGGGTTACATGTAGTTATATGGAGTGACACTATAGGGATGTGACTCTGCAGAGCACTGGCAGTGCAGAGGTTACATGTAGTTATATGGAGGGTGCACAAAATAGGGGTGTGACACTGCAGAGCACTGGCAGTGTGGGGTTACATGTAGTTATATGGAGGGTGTGCACTATAGGGATGTGACACTGTAGAGCACTGGCATTGCGGGGTTACATGTAGTTATATGGAGGGTGCACACTATAGGGGTGTGACACTGCAGAGCATTGGCAGTGAGGAGGTTATATGGAGGGTGCCCACTATAGGGATGTGACTCTGCAGAGCGTTGGCAGTGCGGAGGTTAAATGTAGTTATATGAAGGGTGCACACTATAGGGATGCAACACTGCAGAGCACTGGCAGTGCGGAGGTTAAATGTAGTTATATGGAGGGTGCACACTATAGGGGGTGACACTGCAGAGCACTGGCAGTAGGGAGGTTACATGTAGTTATATGGAGGGTGCACACTATAGGGATGTGACACTGCAGAGCACTGGAAGTGCGGGGGTTACATGTAGTTATATGGAGGGTGCACACTATAGGGATGTGACACTAAAGAGCACTGGCAGTGCTGTGGTTACATGTAGTTATATGGAGGGTGCACACTATAGGGATGTGACACTGCAGAGCACTTGCAGTGCGGGGGTTACATGTAGTTATATGGAGGGTGCACACTATAGGGATGTGACACTGCAGAGCACTGGCAGTATGGAGGTTACATGTAGTTATATGGAGGGTGTGCACTATAGGGTTGTGAAACTGCAGAGCACTATCAGTGCGGGGGTTACATGTAGTTATATGGAGGGTGCCCACTATAGGGATGTGACTCTGCAGAGCACTGGCAGTATGGAGGTTACATGTAGTTATATGGAGGGTGCACAAAATAGGGGTGTGACACTGCAGAGCACTGGCAGTGCAGAGGTTACATGTAGTTATATGGAGGGTGCACACTATAGGGATGTAACACTGCAGAGCATTGGCAGTGCGGAGGTTATATGGAGGGTGCCCACTATAGGGATGTGACTCTGCAGAGCATTGGCAGTGCGGAGGTTAAATGTAGTTATATGAAGGGTGCACACTATAGGGATGCAACACTGCAGAGCACTGGCAGTGCGGAGGTTAAATGTAGTTATATGGAGGGTGCACACTATAGGGGGTGACACTGCAGAGCACTGGCAGTAGGGAGGTTACATGTAGTTATATGGAGGGTGCACACTATAGGGGTGTGTCACTGCAGAACACTGGCAGTGTGGGGGTTACATGTAGTTATATGGAGGGTGCACACTATAGGGGGTGACACTGCAGAGCACTGGCAGTAGGGAGGTTACATGTAGTTATATGGAGGGTGCACACTATAGTGGTGTGACACTGCAGAGCACTGGCAGTGCGGAGGTTACATGTAGTTATATGGAGGTTGTACACTATAGGGGTGTGACACTGCAGAGCACTGGCAGTGCGGGGGTTACATGTAGTTATATGGAGGGTGCACACTATAGGGATGTGACACTGCAGAGCACTTGCAGTGCGGGGGTTACATGTAGTTATATGGAGGGTGCACACTATAGGGATGTGACACTGCAGAGCACTGGCAGTGAAGGGGTTACATGTAGTTATATGGAGGTTGTACACTATAGTTGTGACAATGCAGAGCACTGGCAGTGAAGGGGTTACATGTAGTTATATGGAGGGTGCACACTATAGGGATGTTACACTGCAGAGCACTGGCAATGAGGAGGTTACATGTAGTTATATGGAGGGTGCACACTATAGGGATGTGACACTGCAGAGCACTGGCAGTGCAGGGGTTACATGTAGTTATATGGAGGGTCCACAAAATAGGGGTGTGACACTGCAGAGCACTGGCAGTGTGGGGGTTACATGTAGTTATATGGAGGGTGTACACTATAGGGATGTGACACTGCAGAGAACTGGCAGTGCAGGGGTTACATGTAGTTATATGGAGGGTTCACGCTATAGGGATGTGACACTGCAGAGCACTAGCAGTGTGGGGGTTACATGTAGTTATATGGAGGGTCCACAAAATAGGGGTGTGACACTGCAGAGCACTGGCAGTGCAGGGGTTACATGTAGTTATATGGAGGGTCCACAAAATAGGGGTGTGACACTGCAGAGCACTGGCAGTGCAGGGGTTACATGTAGTTATATGGAGGGTCCACAAAATAGGGGTGTGACACTGCAGAGCACTGGCAGTGCAGGGGTTACATGTAGTTATATGGAGGGTGCACGCTATAGCGATGTGACACTCCAGATCACTGGCAGTGAAGGGGTTACATGTAGTTATATGCAGGGTGTACACTATAGGGTTGTGACAATGCAGAGCACTGGCAGTGTGGGGGTTACACATAGTTATATGGAGGGTGTACACTATAGGGATGTGACACTGCAGAGCACTGGCAGTGCGGGGGTTACATGTAGTTATATGGAGGGTGCATACTATAGGGATGCAACACTGCAGAGCACTGGCAGTGCGGAGGTTAAATTTAGTTATATGGAGGGTGCACACTATAGGGATGTGACACTGCAGAGCACTGGCAGTGCAGGGGTTACATGTAGTTATATGGAGGGTGCACGCTATAGCGATGTGACACTCCAGACCACTGGCAGTGAAGGGGTTACATGTAGTTATATGGAGGGTGTACACTATAGGGTTGTGACACTGCAGAGCACTGGCAATGTGGGGGTTACATGTAGTTATATGGAGGGTGTACACTATAGGGGTGTGACGTTGCAGAGCACTGGCAGTGCGGGGGTTACATGTAGTTATATGGTGGGTGCACACTATAAGGGTGTGACACTGCAGAGCACTGACAGTGCGGAGGATACATGTAGTTATATGGAGGGTGCACACTATAGGAATGTGACACTGCAGAGCACTGGCAGTGCAGAGGTTACATGTAGTTATATGGAGGGTGTACACTATAGTAGTGTGACACTGCAGAGCACTGGCAGTGCAGGGGTTACATGTAGTTATATGGAGGGTGCACACTTTAGGGGGTGACACTGCAGAGCACTGGCAGTGTGGAGGTTACATGTAGTTATATGGAGGGTGTGCACTATAGTGGTGTGACACTGCAGAGCACTGGCAGTGCGGAGATTACATGTAGTTATATGGAGGGTGCACACTATAGGGATGTAACACTGCAGAGAACTGGCAGTGCAGGGGTTACATGTAGTTATATGGAGGGTGCACACTATAGGGATGTGACACTGCAGAGAACTGGCAGTGCAGGGGTTACATGTAGGTATATGGAGGGTGCACACTATAGAGGTGTGACACTGCAGAGCACTGGCAGTGCGGGGGTTACATGTAGTTATATGGAGTGTGCACACTATAGGGATGTGACACTGCAGAGCAATGGCAGTGCAGGGGTTACATGTAGTTATATGGAGGGTGTACACTATAGTGGTGTGTCACTGCAGAGCACTGCCAGTGCGGGGGTTACATGTAGTTATATGGAGGGTGCACACTATAGGGAAGTGACACTGCAGAGAACTGGCAGTGCAGGGGTTACATGTAGTTATATGGAGGGTGTGCACTATAGTGGTGTGACACTGCAGAGCACTGGCAGTGCGGAGGTTACATGTAGTTATATGGAGGGTGTTCACTATAGTGGTGTGACACTGCAGAGCACTGGCAGTGCGGAGATTACATGTAGTTATATGGAGGGTGCACACTATAAGGGTGTGACACTGCAGAGCACTGGCAGTGCAGGGGTTACATGTAGTTATATGGGGGGTGCACACTATAAGGGTGTGACACTGCAGAGCACTGGCAGTGCGGAGGTTACATGTAGTTATATGGAGGGTGTTCACTATAGTGGTGTGACACTGCAGAGCACTGGCAGTGCGGAGATTACATGTAGTTATATGGAGGGTGCACACTATAAGGGTGTGACACTGCAGAGCACTGGCAGTGCAGGGGTTACATGCAGTTATATGGAGGGTGCACACTATAGGGATGTGACACTGCAGAGCACTGGCAGTGCGGGGGTTACATATAGTTATATGGAGGGTGCACACTATAGGGATGTGACGTTGCAGAGCACTGGCAGTGTAGAGGTTACATGTAGTTATATGGAGGGTGCACACTATAGGAATGTGACACTGCAGAGCACTGGCAGTGCAGGGGTTACATGTAGTTATATGGAGGGTGCACGCTATAGCGATGTGACACTCCAGACCACTGGCAGTGAAGGGGTTACATGTAGTTATATGGAGGGTGTACACTATAGGGTTGTGACACTGCAGAGCACTGGCAATGTGGGGGTTACATGTAGTTATATGGAGGGTGTACACTATAGGAATGTGACACTGCAGAGCACTGGCAGTGTGGGGGTTACATGTAGTTATATGGAGGGTGTACACTATATTGCTGTGACGTTGCAGAGCACTGGCAGTGCGGGGGTTACATGTAGTTATATGGTGGGTGCACACTATAAGGGTGTGACACTGCAGAGCACTGACAGTGCGGAGGATACATGTAGTTATATGGAGGGTGCACACTATAGGAATGTGACACTGCAGAGCACTGGCAGTGCAGAGGTTACATGTAGTTATATGGAGGGTGCACACTATAAGGGTGTGACACTGCAGAGCACTGGCAGTGCAGGGGTTACATGCAGTTATATGGAGGGTGCACACTATAGGGATGTGACACTGCAGAGCACTGGCAGTGCGGGGGTTACATATAGTTATATGGAGGGTGCACACTATAGGGATGTGACGTTGCAGAGCACTGGCAGTGTAGAGGTTACATGTAGTTATATGGAGGGTGCACACTATAGGAATGTGACACTGCAGAGCACTGGCAGTGCAGGGGTTACATGTAGTTATATGGAGGGTGCACGCTATAGCGATGTGACACTCCAGACCACTGGCAGTGAAGGGGTTACATGTAGTTATATGGAGGGTGTACACTATAGGGTTGTGACACTGCAGAGCACTGGCAATGTGGGGGTTACATGTAGTTATATGGAGGGTGTACACTATAGGGGTGTGACACTGCAGAGCACTGGCAGTGTGGGGGTTACATGTAGTTATATGGAGGGTGTACACTATATTGCTGTGACGTTGCAGAGCACTGGCAGTGCGGGGGTTACATGTAGTTATATGGTGGGTGCACACTATAAGGGTGTGACACTGCAGAGCACTGACAGTGCGGAGGATACATGTAGTTATATGGAGGGTGCACACTATAGGAATGTGACACTGCAGAGCACTGGCAGTGCAGAGGTTACATGTAGTTATATGGAGGGTGCACACTATAAGGGTGTGACACTGCAGAGCACTGGTTGTATGGAGGTTACATGTAGTTATATGGAGGGTGTACACTATAGTAGTGTGACACTGCAGAGCACTGGCAGTGCAGGGGTTACATGTAGTTATATGGTGGGTGCACACTATAAGGGTGTGACACTGCAGAGCACTGGTTGTATGGAGGTTACATGTAGTTATATGGAGTGTGCACACTATAGGAATGTGACACTGCAGAGCACTGGCAGTGCAGAGGTTACATGTAGTTATATGGAGGGTGTACACTATAGTAGTGTGACACTGCAGAGCACTGGCAGTGCAGGGGTTACATGTAGTTATATGGAGGGTGCACACTTTAGGGGGTGACACTGCAGAGCACTGGCAGTGTGGAGGTTACATGTAGTTATATGGAGGGTGTGCACTATAGTGGTGTGACACTGCAGAGCACTGGCAGTGCGGAGATTACATGTAGTTATATGGAGGGTGCACACTATAGGGATGTAACACTGCAGAGAACTGGCAGTGCAGGGGTTACATGTAGTTATATGGAGGGTGCACACTATAGGGATGTGACACTGCAGAGAACTGGCAGTGCAGGGGTTACATGTAGTTATATGGAGGGTGCACACTATAGAGGTGTGACACTGCAGAGCACTGGCAGTGCGGGGGTTACATGTAGTTATATGGAGTGTGCACACTATAGGGATGTGACACTGCAGAGCAATGGCAGTGCAGGGGTTACATGTAGTTATATGGAGGGTGTACACTATAGTGGTGTGTCCCTGCAGAGCACTGCCAGTGCGGGGGTTACATGTAGTTATATGGAGGGTGCACACTATAGGGAAGTGACACTGCAGAGCATTGGAAGTTTTGGGGTTACATGTAGTTATATGGAGGGTGTGCACTATAGTGGTGTGACACTGCAGAGCACTGGCAGTGCAAGGGTTACATGTAGTTATATGGGGGGTGCACACTATAAGGGTGTGACACTGCAGAGCACTGGCAGTGCGGAGGTTACATGTAGTTATATGGAGGGTGTTCACTATAGTGGTGTGACACTGCAGAGCACTGGCAGTGCGGAGATTACATGTAGTTATATGGAGGGTGCACACTATAAGGGTGTGACACTGCAGAGCACTGGTAGTACGGAGGTTACATGCAGTTATATGGAGGGTGCACACTATAGGGATGTGAAACTGCAGAGCACTGGCAGTGCGGGGGTTACATGTAGTTATATGGAGGGTGCACACTATAGGGATGTGACGTTGCAGAGCACTGGCAGTGTAGAGGTTACATGTAGTTATATGGAGGGTGCACACTATAGGAATGTGACACTGCAGAGCACTGGCAGTGCAGGGGTTACATGTAGTTATATGGAGGGTGTGCACTATAGTGGTTTGACACTGCAGAGCACTGGCAGTGCAGAGATTACATGTAGTTATATGGAGGGTGCACACTATAAGGGTGTGACACTGAAGAGCACCGGCAGTGCGGAGGTTATATGAAGGGTGCACACTTTAGGGGGTGACACTGCAGAGCACTGGCAGTGCGGAGGTTACATGTAGTTATATGGAGGGTGCACACTATAGGGATGTGACACTGCAGAGCACTGGTTGTATGGAGGTTACATGTAGTTATATGGAGGGTGCACACTATAGGGATGTGACACTGCAGAGCACTGGCAGTGCGGAGCTTAAATGTAGTTATATGGAGGGTGCACACTATAGGGATGTAACACTGCAGAGAACTGGCAGTGCAGGGGTTACATGTAGTTATATGGAGGGTGCACAATATAGGGATGTGACACTGCAGAGAACTGGCAGTGCGGGGGTTACATGTAGTTATATGGAGGGTGCACACTATAGAGGTGTGACACTGCAGAGCACTGGCAGTGCGGGGGTTACATGTAGTTATATGGAGGGTGCACACTATAGAGGTGTGACACTGCAGAGCACTGGCAGTGCGGGGGTTACATGTAGTTATATGGAGGGTGCACACTATAGGGATGTAACACTGCAGAGCACTGGCAATGCGGAAGTTACATGTAGTTATATGAAGGGTGCACACTATAGGAATGTGACACTGCAGAGCACTGGCAGTGCAGGGGTTACATGTAGTTATATGGAGGGTGACACTATAGGGATGTGACACTGCAGAGCACTGGCAGTGAAGGGGTTACATGTAGTTATATGGAGGTTGTACACTATAGGGGTGTGACACTGCAGAGCACTGGCAGTGCGGGGGTTACATGTAGTTATATGGAGGGTGCACACTATAGGGATGTGACACTGCAGAGCAATGGCAGTGTAGAGGTTACATGTAGTTATATGGAGGGTGCACACTATAGGAATGTGACACTGCAGAGCAATGGCAGTGTAAAGGTTACATGTAGTTATATGGAGGGTGACACTATAGGGATGTGACACTGCAGAGCACTGGTAGTATGGAGGTTACATGTAGTTATATGGAGTGTGAACACTATAGGGATGTGACACTGCAGAGCACTGGCAGTGCGGAGGTTACATGTAGTTATATTGAGGGTGCACACTATTGGGCAGTGAGACTGCAGAGCATTGGCAGTGCGGAGGTTATATGAAGGGTGCACACTATAGGGGGTGGCACTGCAGAGCACTGGCAGTTGGGCGCTGACATGTAGTTTAATGGAGGGTGCACACTATAGGGATGTAACACTGCAGAGCACTGGCAGTGCGGAGGTTACATGTAGTTATATGGAGGGTGCACGCTATAGCGATGTGACACTGCAGAGCACTGGCAGTGCGGAGGTTATATGGAGGGTGCACACTATAGGGATGTGACACTGCAGAGCACTGGCAGTTGGGCGCTGACATGTAGTTTAATGGAGGGTGCACACTATAGGGATGTAACACTGCAGAGCACTGGCAGTGCGGAGGTTAAATGTAGTTATATGGAGGGTGCACACTATAGGGGGTGACACTGCAGAGCACTGGCAGTGAAGGGGTTACATGTAGTTATATGGAGGGTGCACACTATAGGGGCTGACACTGCAGAGCACTGGCAGTGCAGGGGTTACATGTAGTTATATGGAGGGTGCACACTATAGAGGTGTGACACTGCAGAGCACTGGCAGTGTGGGGGTTACATGTAGTTATATGGAGTGTGCACACTATAGGGATGTGACACTGCAGAGCAATGGCAGTGCAGGGGTTACATGTAGTTATATGGAGGGTGTACACTATAGTGGTGTGTCACTGCAGAGCACTGCCAGTGCGGGGGTTACATGTAGTTATATGGAGGGTGCACACTATAGGGAAGTGACACTGCAGAGCATTGGAAGTTTTGGGGTTACATGTAGTTATATGGAGGGTGTGCACTATAGTGGTGTGACACTGCAGAGCACTGGCAGTGCAGGGGTTACATGTAGTTATATGGGGGGTGCACACTATAAGGGTGTGACACTGCAGAGCACTGGCAGTGCGGAGGTTACATGTAGTTATATGGAGGGTGTTCACTATAGTGGTGTGACACTGCAGAGCACTGGCTGTGCGGAGATTACATGTAGTTATATGGAGGGTGCACACTATAAGGGTGTGACACTGCAGAGCACTGGTAGTACGGAGGTTACATGCAGTTATATGGAGGGTGCACACTATAGGGATGTGACACTGCAGAGCACTGGCAGTGCGGGGGTTACATGTAGTTATATGGTGGGTGCACACTATAGGGATGTGACGTTGCAGAGCACTGGCAGTGTAGAGGTTACATGTAGTTATATGGAGGGTGCACACTATAGGAATGTGACACTGCAGAGCACTGGCAGTGCAGGGGTTACATGTAGTTATATGGAGGGTGTGCACTATAGTGGTGTGACACTGCAGAGCACTGGCAGTGCGGAGATTACATGTAGTTATATGGAGGGTGCACACTATAAGGGTGTGACACTGCAGAGCACTGGCAGTGCGGAGGTTATATGAAGGGTGCACACTTTAGGGGGTGACACTGCAGAGCACTGGCAGTGCGGAGGTTACATGTAGTTATATGGAGGGTGCACACTATAGGGATGTGACACTGCAGAGCACTGGTTGTATGGAGGTTACATGTAGTTATATGGAGGGTGCACACTATAGGGATGTGAGACTGCAGAGCACTGGCAGTGCGGAGCTTAAATGTAGTTATATGGAGGGTGTGCACTATAGTGGTGTGACACTGCAGAGCACTGGCAGTGCAGGGGTTACATGTAGTTATATGGGGGGTGCACACTATAAGGGTGTGACACTGCAGAGCACTGGCAGTGTGGGGGTTACATGTAGTTATATGGAGTGTGCACACTATAGGGATGTGACACTGCAGAGCAATGGCAGTGCAGGGGTTACATGTAGTTATATGGAGGGTGTACACTATAGTGGTGTGTCACTGCAGAGCACTGCCAGTGCGGGGGTTACATGTAGTTATATGGAGGGTGCACACTATAGGGAAGTGACACTGCAGAGCATTGGAAGTTTTGGGGTTACATGTAGTTATATGGAGGGTGTGCACTATAGTGGTGTGACACTGCAGAGCACTGGCAGTGCAGGGGTTACATGTAGTTATATGGGAGGTGCACACTATAAGGGTGTGACACTGCAGAGCACTGGCAGTGCGGAGGTTACATGTAGTTATATGGAGGGTGTTCACTATAGTGGTGTGACACTGCAGAGCACTGGCAGTGCGGAGATTACATGTAGTTATATGGAGGGTGCACACTATAAGGGTGTGACACTGCAGAGCACTGGTAGTACGGAGGTTACATGCAGTTATATGGAGGGTGCACACTATAGGGATGTGACACTGCAGAGCACTGGCAGTGCGGGGGTTACATGTAGTTATATGGAGGGTGCACACTATAGGGATGTGACGTTGCAGAGCACTGGCAGTGTAGAGGTTACATGTAGTTATATGGAGGGTGCACACTATAGGAATGTGACACTGCAGAGCACTGGCAGTGCAGGGGTTACATGTAGTTATATGGAGGGTGTGCACTATAGTGGTGTGACACTGCAGAGCACTGGCAGTGCGGAGATTACATGTAGTTATATGGAGGGTGCACACTATAAGGGTGTGACACTGCAGAGCACTGGCAGTGCGGAGGTTATATGAAGGGTGCACACTTTAGGGGGTGACACTGCAGAGCACTGGCAGTGCGGAGGTTACAAGTAGTTATATGGAGGGTGCACACTATAGGGATGTGACACTGCAGAGCACTGGTTGTATGGAGGTTACATGTAGTTATATGGAGGGTGCACACTATAGGGATGTGACACTGCAGAGCATTGGCAGTGAGGATGTTACAAGTAGTTATATGGAGGGTGCACACTATAGGGATGTGACACTGCAGAGCACTGGTTGTATGGAGGTTACATGTAGTTATATGGAGGGTGCACACTATAGGGATGTAACACTGCAGAGAACTGGCAGTGCAGGGGTTACATGTAGTTATATGGAGGGTGCACAATATAGGGATGTGACACTGCAGAGAACTGGCAGTGCAGGGGTTACATGTAGTTATATGGAGGGTGCACACTATAGAGGTGTGACACTGCAGAGCACTGGCAGTGCGAGGGTTACATGAAGTTATATGGAGGGTGCACACTATAGGGATGTAACACTGCAGAGCACTGGCAATGCGGAAGTTACATGTAGTTATATGAAGGGTGTACACTATAGGGATGTGACACTGCAGAGAACTGGCAGTGTGGGGGGTACATGTAGTTATATGGAGGGTGCACACTATAGGAATGTGACACTGCAGAGCACTGGCAGTGCAGGGGTTACATGTAGTTATATGGAGGGTGACACTATAGGGATGTGACACTGCAGAGCACTGGCAGTGAAGGGGTTACATGTAGTTATATGGAGGTTGTACACTATAGGGGTGTGACACTGCAGAGCACTGGCAGTGCGGAGGTTACATGTAGTTATATGGAGGGTGCACACTATAGGGATGTGACACTGCAGAGCAATGGCAGTGTAGAGGTTACATGTAGTTATATGGAGGGTGCACACTATAGGAATGTGACACTGCAGAGCAATGGCAGTGTAGAGGTTACATGTAGTTATATGGAGGGTGTACACTATAGTAGATGTGACGTTGCAGAGCACTGGCAGTGCAGGGTTACATGTAGTTATATGGAGGGTGCACACTATAGGGTTGTGACACTGCAGAGCACTGACAGTGAAGGGGTTACATGTAGTTATATGGGGGTGCACACTATAGGGATGTGATACTGCAGAGCACTGGCAGTGCAGGGGTTACTTGTAGTTATATGGAGGGTGTACACTATAGGGGTGTGACACTGCAGAGCACTGCCAGTGCAGAGGTTACATGTAGTTATATGGAGGGTGTACACTATAGGGGTGTGAAACTGCAGAGCACTGGCAGTGCAGGGGTTACTTGTAGTTATATGGAGGGTGTACACTATAGGGCTGTGACACTGCAGACCACTGGCAGGGAAGGGGTTACATGTAGTTATATGGAGGGTGTACACTATAGGGGTGTGACACTGCAGAGCACTGGCTGTGTGGGTTTACATGTAGTTATATGGGGGGTGTACACTATAGGGGTGTGACACTGCAGAGCACTGGCAGTGCAGGGGTTACTTGTAGTTATATGGAGGGTGTACACTATAGGGGTGTGAAACTGCAGAGCACTGGCAGTACGGAGGTTACATGTAGTTATATGGAGGGTGTACACTATAGGGTTGTGAAACTGCAGAGCACTGGCAGTGCGGGGGTTACATGTAGTTATATGGAGGGTGCACACTATAGGGCTGTGACACTGCAGAGCACTGGCAGTGCGGAGGTTAATTGTAGTTATATGGAGGGTGTACACTATATGGCTGTGACACTGCAGAGCACTGGCTGTGTGGGTTTACATGTAGTTATATGGAGGATGCACACTATAGTTATGTGACGTTGCAGAGCACTGGCAGTGCGGGGGTTACATGTAGTTATATGGAGGGTGTACACTATAGTGATGTGACGTTGCAGAGCACTGGCAGTTAAGGGGGTTACAAGTAGTTATATGGAGGGTGCACACTATAGGGGTGTGACACTGCAGAGCATTGGCAGTGCGCAGGTTACATGTAGTTATATGGAGGGTGCACACTATAGGGGTGTGACACTGCAGAGCACTGGCAGTACGGGGGTTAAATGTAGTTATATGGAGGGTGTACACTATAGGGGTGTGACACTGCAGAGCACTGGCAAGGAAGGGGTTACATGTAGTTATATGGAGGGTGTACACTATAGGGGTGCTACACTGCAGAGCACTGGCAGTGTGGGAGTTACATGTAGTTATATGGAGGGTGCACACTATAGGGATGTGACACTGCAGAGCACTGGCAGTACGGAGGTTACATGTAGTTATATGGAGGGTGCACACTATAGGGATGTGACACTGCAGAGCACTGGCAGTACGGAGGTTACATGTAGTTATATGGAGGGTGCACACTATAGAGGTGTGACACTGCACCGCACTGGCAGTGCAGAGGTTAAATGTAGTTATATGGAGGGTGCACACTATAGGGATGTGACACTGCAGAGCACTGGCAGTGCAGGGGTTACATGTAGTTACAGGGGGGGGCTGCACACTATAGGGATGTGACACTGCAGAGCACTGGCAGTGCAGGGGTTACATGAAGTTACAGGGGAGGGTGCACACTATAGGGATGTGACACTGCAGAGCACTGGCAGTGCAGAGGTTACATGTAGTTAAAAGGGAGGATGCACACTATAGGGATGTGACACTGCAGAGCACTGGCAGTGCAGGGGTTACATGTAGTTACAGGGGAGGGTGCACACTATAGGGATGTGACACTGCAGAGCACTGGCAGTGCAGGGGTTACATGAAGTTACAGGGGAGGGTGCACACTATAGGGATGTGACACTGCAGAGCACTGGCAGTGCAGAGGTTACATGTAGTTAAAAGGGAGGATGCACACTATAGGGATGTGACACTGCAGAGCACTGGCAGTGCAGGGGTTACATGAAGTTACAGGGGAGGGTGCACACTATAGAGGTGTGACACTGCACAGCACTGGCAGTGCAGAGGTTACATGTAGTTATATGGAGGGTGCACACTATAGGGATGTGACACTGCAGAGCACTGGCAGTGCAGGGGTTACATGTAGTTACAGGGGAGGGTGCACACTATAGGGGTGTGACACTGCAGAGCACTGGCAGTGCAGGGGCTACATGAAGTTACAGGGGAGGGCGCACACTATAGAGGTGTGACACTGCACCGCACTGGCAGTGCAGAGGTTACATGTAGTTATATGGAGGGTGCACACTATAGGGATGTGACACTGCAGAGCACTGGCAGTGCAGGGGTTACATGTAGTTACAGGGGAGGGTGCACACTATAGGGATGTGACACTGCAGAGCACTGGCAGTGCAGGGGTTACATGAAGTTACAGGGGAGAGTGCACACTATAGGGATGTGACACTGCAGAGCACTGGCAGTGCAGAGGTTACATGTAGTTAAAAGGGAGGATGCACACTATAGGGATGTGACACTGCAGAGCACTGGCAGTGCAGGGGTTACATGTAGTTACAGGGGAGGGTGCACACTATAGGGATGTGACACTGCAGAGCACTGGCAGTGCAGGGGTTACATGTAGTTATATGGAGGGTGCACACTATAGGGATGTGACACTGCAGAGCACTGGCAGTGCAGAGGTTACATGTAGTTAAAAGGGAGGATGCACACTATAGGGATGTGACACTGCAGAGCACTGGCAGTGCAGGGGTTACATGTAGTTACAGGGGAGGGTGCACACTATAGGGATGTAACACTACAGAGCACTGGCAGTGCAGGGGTTACATGTAGTTACAGGGGAGGGTGCACACTGTAGGGATGTGACACTGCAGAGCACTGGCAGTGCAGGGGTTACATGTAGTTACAGGGGAGGGTGCACACTGTAGGGATGTGACACTGCAGAGCACTGGCAGTGCAGGGGTTACATGTAGTTACAGGGGAGGGTGCACACTGTAGGGATGTGACACTGCAGAGCACTGGCAGTGCAGGGGTTACATGTAGTTACAGGGGAGGGTGCACTGCAGTGGGTTGGTCTACATGCGCTCTTGCAGATGGTGCAGATCTCCACACTGCGCAGGGTGAGTGCCACGAACACAGAGACCCTGGGGATGTAGAGATACAGTGTGTGTGATACAGTGTGTGTGAGTGATACAGTGTGTGTGATACAGTGTGTGTGATACAGTGTGTGTGTGTGATACAGTGTGTGAGTGATACAGTGTGTGTGATACAGTGTGTGTGTGTGTGTGATACAGTGTGTGTGTGTGTGATACAGCGTGTGAGTGATACAGTATGTGTGTGATACAGTGTGTGCGTCTGATACAGTGTGTGTGTGTGATACAGTGTGTGTGTGATACAGTATGTGTGTGATACAGTGTGTGCGTCTGATACAGTGTGTGTGTGTGTGTGATTGTCACTGGTAGTGTCACTGTAATTATATGTGTCTGGCTGTGTTGGTGTCATTCTGTGTGTCTGTGTGTTGTTCTACTACACAACATGTCAGACACATGATCAGATATTATATAATATACACGGGGTAACATGTATGTCTGCATATGTCCATATATCTATGTTTATATTGTATGTATCCATTGTTGTATGTTGCTGTGAGTCAGTGTGTGTATATGTGTGTGTGTGTGTGTATGTGTGTAAGAATGTCTGTAAGTGTATGTATATATGTATGTGTATGTATGCATATGTGTGTGTGTATATGCATTTTTGTGTGTATATATGTGTATTTATGTGTATGTACGTACATGTCACTGTGTCTGTATTCATGTGTGCATATGGCAGTGTATTTGACACTTGTTTCACATGTACACGGTGCCTGACACACGTTTCTCCTGGATGACTTCCCATCACAATATAAACCAGTTGGTTCCTGTAATTTGTAATAAACATTTAGTAGGAATACAGGTTGTAACGGAACCCATCACTGTTTTACCCTGTTTTATGGTTATTTAATTCTTGATTAAAATATGATCCTACTATTATACTGTATGTATGTTGGTTTATGCTCTGCAGAATATTAGCCCAGACTATTGCAGACCTTGGCATAATAGATAATCCTATTACAGAGACTCCTCATAAGATAAGGAAGTCTATAGCATAAAGTGTTTTCATTCTCAGCCACAAGAACAAAGAAGGATGATCTAATCCATGTCTGATTGTATCAAAGTTGCCAGGTAGCCTCAGGGAGGTGTGACCCACCTATTGTCCCTCTATGTGTATTGTGTGGCCAACTATGAGGGATGTGTATTGCCTGTGAAATGTCTGCGTGTTATGGGTAAAAGATACTTTTACTAACTTTTGACCCCCTGGTCTGATTCATGCCAGTTTTTTATATGTTGTTCCACAATTTATGTTATTCATAAAAATGTAAGATTTATTTATGTACTATGTAAAATCATAAAGTTATAAAAATGGATAAAAATGTTTAAGTTTTAGCTGGGAGATAATTGAGTAGATACAGTAATAAACTCAATTATCTCCCAAGCAGTAGGGGAGGGAAACTGTGGGCGTTACTATTGTGTTATTGGTTGTTTATACCTTCCCCTGGGTGTGTTCTGTTTACCTGACTGTAATAAAAACCAGGCTGGGTGTGCCAGCAAGAGAGTTCACTGCTTGACCCTCAAACACAGAGCTTATGTCTCGTTCTTGGGGGGATTCATGGTATGCTGTTACAGACTGACTGCCAGGAGTGTAAGCATCTTAGGGTGCTTTTCCTGTTCAGCTGCTAGTGGCTATTCGTGAGGCTCCAGTTAAGCTACGGCGGTTGTGGAGTCTGTGGTGGTTGTGGTGTCCGGTGCGGTGCTTGTAGGCTTTGGCGCAAGCTAGGACGCGTCCATCAACGGAGGTACCCGGTCGGGGTGCCAGTAGATCCGTTACACAGGTCATTTATACTTCACACACATAGGCCTCTTGGCCAACACACACACACAAGAGCAGTGATAGAGTGACGAGCGGCCTCTGACCTTGGTGGGTTCTCCTACCTGGAAGGCCCCAAGCAACAAATAGCAGGAAGCAGAGATCCCAGGCAGAAGGAGGAACTGGTCATCTACTGGAGAGACGGCCTACAGAAACATGGGCTACAAGACTGGTGCGCACCATAAACACCAACATACACAACCACAAATATCACCACAAACACCGACATACACAACTACTGATATCACCACAAAGACCAATATACACAACCACTAACATCACCACGAAGACCAACATACACAACCACTAATATCACCACGAAGACCAACATACACAACCACTAACATCACCACGAAGACCAACATACACAACCACATACATCACCAGGAAGACCAACATACACAACCACTAATATCACCACCAAGACCAACATACACAACTACTAATATCACCACAAACACCAATATACACAACCACTAATATCACCACCAAGACCAACATACACAAATACTAATCTCACCACAAAGACCAATATACACAACTACTAATATCACCACAAAGACCAATATGCACAACTACAGATATGACCACAAAGACCAATATACACAACTACTAATATCACCACAAAGACCAATATACACAACTACTAATATCACCACAAAGACCAACATACACAACTACTAACACCACAACCAAGATCAACATACACAACTACTAATATCACCACAAAGACCAACATACACTTCCGAATTCCAGATGCCCTGTTAGGGAGTCTCACAAACTGGATATAGACAACAGGCTAAAAAGTAAAAAGTACAACCCCTTATCAAAGTAAAGCCTATCGTTCGTTTCTTCGCTCTTGTGGCTTTATTAAAAGCAAGAGGAACCAACTGTTTTACATTGTGATGTAATTTAATAAGGGATGATTTTAACAGTTCATAATAGGCGTGTTCATAGTGTATGTGTATATATATGTGTGTGTATGTATATATGTGTATCACTGTGTGTGTGTGTCAGTATTGTGTGCCTCTGTGTCACTGTGTGTATATATATATCTGTGTGTGTCACTGGATGTGTGTGTGTGTGTGTATCTATGTATGTATAGAGGTAAAGGGTGTTGTGTATTTTGATGAAGCTGTGAGCTATACCATGTTAGGTCAGCTACGATGAGCAGGTCATGGCAGAGAGGTCAGACAAATCACGGTCCACTGGAGAAGGAACTGGCAACCCACTCCAGTGACGTTGCTGAGTAAACTTTATGGACAGTTACAACCAGAGACATAAAGATATGGCACCGGAGGATGAGCCCTTCAGGTCAGAAGGTGTCTACCACATTACTGAGGAAGAGGTGAGGATGAGTATGAGTAGCTCCAGATCTAATGAAGTGGGCCAAAGCCAAAAGGACCCCCAGCTGAGAATGTGTCTGGTGTGGAAAGGAAAATCCACTGCTGCAAAGACCAATTCAGCATAGGAATATCGCAGAAGAAATGGAGTCGCCCTCATAGTCAATCAAAGGGCGCCCAAGCCGTGCTCGGTTACAAACCAATAAATGACAGAATCATCTCAGTTTGTATTCAAGGCGAGCCGCTTATCATCACAATGATCCAAGTCTATGCTCCAACCACGGATGCTGAAGAGGAGAAAGTTGTCCAGTTCTACAAAGACATTCAACACGTCATAGATAAAACACCAAGAAAATATGTCACTGTCACCATAGGAGATTGGAGCTAAAGTAGGGAACCAAAGGTCGCCCAGAATAACTGGTAAGTGTGGCCTTGGAGCAGGTCAGAGATTAGTAGAATTCTGTGAGATAATTCTCTGGTCGTAGTAAACACCGTCTTCCAAGAGCCTCCGAGACGACTCTACACATGGACATCACCAGATGGACAACATCGAAGGTTTGATCATGAGGCTGAAGCTAAAATATTTTGGCCATATCATGAGACGGCAGGATTCCTTAGAGAAGACTCTGATGGAGGGGAAAGATACAAGGCACACAAAGAATGGGACGGCAGACAAGGAGATGGATAGATGAGGTCACTGAAGCAATGAGCATGAACTTGATGGAGCTCAGAGGGGCAGTGATTGAGAGATGCACCTGTCATGCTCTGATCCATAGGGTCGCGGAGAGTCGGATGTGACTGAATGACTAAAGAACAACAACAATGTGTATGTATATATGTGTGTGAATCACTGTGTGTGTATATATATGTGTGTGTCACTGTGTGTTTTTATATGTGAGTGTCACTGTGTATGTGTATATATGTGTGTGAATCACTGTGTGTGTGTGTCACTGTGTGTTTTTATATGTGAGTGTCACTGTGTGTGTGTATATATGTGTGTGTCACTGTGTGTGTGTGTCACGATATGTGAGTGTCACTGTGTGTGTGTATATATGTGTGTGTCACTGTGTATGTGTGTCACAATATGTGAGTGTCACTGTGTGTGTGTATATATGTGTGTGTCACTGTGTGTGTGTATATACAATGGATATAAAAAGTCTACACACCCCTGTTAAAATGTCAGGTTTCTGTGCTGCAAAAAAATGAGACAAAGATAAATCATTTCAGAACTTTTTCCACCTTTAATGTGACCTATAAACTGTACAACTCAATTGAAAAACAAACTGAAATCTTTTAGGTGGAGGGAAGAAAAAAAAAAAAAGATAAATAATGTGGTTGCATAAGTCTGCACACCGTCTAATAACTGGGGATGTAGCTGTGTTCAGAATTAAGCAATCACATTCCAAATCGTGTAAAATAGGAGTCAGCATACACCTGCCATCATTTAAAGTGCCTCTGATTAACCCCAAATAAAGTTCAGCTGCTCTAGTTGGTCTTTCCTGAAATTTTCTTAGTCGCATTCCACAGCAAAAGCCATGGTCCACAGAGAGCCTCCAAAGCATCAGAGGGATCTCATTGTTAAAAGGTATCAGTCAGGAGAAGGGTACAAAAGAATTTCCAAGGCATTAGATATACCATGGAACACAGTGAAGACAGTCATCATCAAGTGGAGAAAATATGGCACAACAGTGACATTACCAAGAACTGGAGCTCCCTCCAAAATTGATGAAAAGACCAGAAGAAAACTGGTCTGGGAGGCTACCAAGAGGCCTACAGCAACATTAAAGGAGCTTCAGGAATATCTGGCAAGTACTGGCTGTGTGGTACATGAGACAACAATCTCCCGTATTCTTCATATGTCTGGGCTATGGTGTAGAGTGGCAAGACGAAAGCCTTTTCTTATGAAGAAAAACATCCAAGCCAGACTACATTTTACAAAAACACATCTGATGTCTCCCAAAAGCATGTGGGAAAAGGTGTTATGGTCTGATGAAACCAAGGTTGAACTTTTTGGCCATAATTCAAAAAGATATGTTTGGCGCAAAAACAACTTCACATCACCAAAAGAACACCATACCCACAGTGACGGCATCATGCTTTGGGGCCTTAGTTAAGATAGAGGGAATTATGAACAGTTCCAAATACCACAGAAACCTGACATTTTAACAGGGGTGTGTAGACTTATAATATCCACTATATGTGTGTGTCACTGTGTATGTGTGTCATGATATGTGAGTGTCACTGTGTGTGTGTATATGTGTGTGTCACTGTGTGTGTATATGTGTGAGTGTCACTGTGTGTGTGTCATGATATGTGAGTGTCACTGTGTGTGTATATGTGTGAGTGTCACTGTGTGTGTGTATATGTGTGTGTCACTGTGTGTGTATATATGTGTGTGTCACTGTGTGTGTGTCATGATATGTGAGTGTCACTGTGTGTGTGTGTATATATGTGTGTGTCACTGTGTGTGTATATGTGTGAGTGTCACTGTGTGTGTGTATATGCGTGTGTCACTGTGTGTGTATATGTGTGAGTGTCACTGTGTGTGTGTACTGAAGCAATGAGCATGAACTTGATGGAGCTCAGAGGGGCAGTGATTGAGAGATGCACCTGTCATGCTCTGATCCATAGGGTCGCGGAGAGTCGGATGTGACTGAATGACTAAAGAACAACAACAATATGTATATGTGTGTATGTATATATGTGTGTGAATCACTGTGTGTGTGTGTATATATGTGTGTGTCACTGTGTGTGTGTGTCACAATATGTGAGTGTCACTGTGTGTGTGTATATATGTGAGTGTCACTGTGTGTGTGTATATATGTGTGTGTCACTGTGTATGTGTGTCACAATATGTGAGTGTCACTGTGTGTGTGTATATATGTGTGTCACTGTGTGTGTGTGTGTATATACGGTGGATATAAAAAGTCTACACACCCCTGTTAAAATGTCAGGTTTCTGTGCTGCAAAAAAATGAGACAAAGATAAATCATTTCAGAACTTTTTCCACCTTTAATGTGACCTATAAACTGTACAACTCAATTGAAAGACACACTGAAATCTTTTAGGTGGAGGGAAGAAAAAAGAAAAAAAATAAAAATAATAATGTGGTTGCATAAGTCTGCACACCGTCTAATAACTGGGGATGTAGCTGTGTTCAGAATTAAGCAATCACATTCCAAATCGTGTTAAATAGGAGTCAGCATACACCTGCCATCATTTCAAGTGCCTCTGATTAACCCCAAATAAAGTTCAGCTGCTCTAGTTGGTCTTTCCTGAAATTTTCTTAGTTGCATTCCACAGCAAAAGCCATGGTCCACAGAGAGCTTCCAAAGCATCAGAGGGATCTCATTGTTAAATGGTATCAGTCAGGAGAAGGGTACAAAAGAATTTCCAAGGCATTAGATATACAATGGAACACAGTGAAGACAGTCATCATCAAGTGGAGAAAATATGGCACAACAGTAATATTACCAAGAACTGGAGCTCCCTCCGAAATTGATGAAAAGACGAGAAGAAAACTGGTCTGGGAGGCTACCAAGAGGCCTACAGCAACATTAAAGGAGCTGCAGGAATATCTGGCAAGTACTGGCTGTGTGGTACATGTGACAACAATCTCCCGTATTCTTCATATGTCTGGGCTATGGGGTAGAGTGGCAAGACGAAAGCCTTTTCTTACAGAAAAACATCCAAGCCAGGCTACATTTTGCAAAAACACATCTGAAGTCTCCCAAAAGCATGTGGGAAAAGGTGTTATGGTCTGATGAAACCAAGGTTGAACTTTTTGGCCATAATTCCAAAAGATATGTTTGGCGCAAAAACAACACTGCACATCACCAAAAGAACACCATACCCACAGTGAAGCATGGTGGTGGCAGCGTCATGCTTTGGGGCTGGAACTGGGGCCTTAGTTAAGATAGAGGGAATTATGAACAGTTCCAAATACCACAGAAACCTGCCATTTTAACAGGGGTGTGTAGACTTATAATATCCACTATATGTGTGTGTCACTGTGTATGTGTGTCATGATATGTGAGTGTCACTGTGTGTGTGTATATGTGTGTGTCACTGTGTGTGTATATGTGTGAGTGTCACTGTGTGTGTGTCATGATATGTGAGTGTCACTGTGTGTGTATATGTGTGAGTGTCACTGTGTGTGTGTATATGTGTGTGTCACTGTGTGTGTATATATGTGTGTGTCACTGTGTGTGTGTCATGATATGTGAGTGTCACTGTGTGTGTGTGTATATATGTGTGTGTCACTGTGTGTGTATATGTGTGAGTGTCACTGTGTGTGTGTATATGCGTGTGTCACTGTGTGTGTATATGTGTGAGTGTCACTGTGTGTGTGTACTGAAGCAATGAGCATGAACTTGATGGAGCTCAGAGGGGCAGTGATTGAGAGATGCACCTGTCATGCTCTGATCCATAGGGTCGCGGAGAGTCGGATGTGACTGAATGACTAAAGAACAACAACAATATGTATATGTGTGTATGTATATATGTGTGTGTGAATCACTGTGTGTGTATATATGTGTGTGTCACTGTGTGTGTGTGTATATATGTGTGTGTCACTGTGTGTGTGTGTCACAATATGTGAGTGTCACTGTGTGTGTGTATATATGTGAGTGTCACTGTGTGTGTGTATATATGTGTGTGTCACTGTGTATGTGTGTCACAATATGTGAGTGTCACTGTGTGTGTGTATATATGTGTGTCACTGTGTGTGTGTGTGTATATACGGTGGATATAAAAAGTCTACACACCCCTGTTAAAATGTCAGGTTTCTGTGCTGAAAAAAAATGAGACAAAGATAAATCATTTCAGAACTTTTTCCACCTTTAATGTGACCTATAAACTGTACAACTCAATTGAAAGACACACTGAAATCTTTTAGGTGGAGGGAAGAAAAAAGAAAAAAAATAAAAATAATAATGTGGTTGCATAAGTCTGCACACCCTCTTATAACTGGGGATGTAGCTGTGTTCAGAATTAAGCAATCACATTCCAAATCGTGTTAAATAGGAGTCAGCATACACCTGCCATCATTTAAAGTGCCTCTGATTAACCCCAAATAAAGTTCAGCTGCTCTAGTTGGTCTTTCCTGAAATTTTCTTAGTTGCATTCCACAGCAAAAGCCATGGTCCACAGAGAGCTTCCAAAGCATCAGAGGGATCTCATTGTTAAATGGTATCAGTCAGGAGAAGGGTACAAAAGAATTTCCAAGGCATTAGATATACAATGGAACACAGTGAAGACAGTCATCATCAAGTGGAGAAAATATGGCACAACAGTGACATTACCAAGAACTGGAGCTCCCTCCGAAATTGATGAAAAGACGAGAAGAAAACTGGTCTGGGAGGCTACCAAGAGGCCTACAGCAACATTAAAGGAGCTGCAGGAATATCTGGCAAGTACTGGCTGTGTGGTACATGTGACAACAATCTCCCGTATTCTTCATATGTCTGGGCTATGGGGTAGAGTGGCAAGACGAAAGCCTTTTCTTACAGAAAAACATCCAAGCCAGGCTACATTTTGCAAAAACACATCTGAAGTCTCCCAAAAGCATGTGGGAAAAGGTGTTATGGTCTGATGAAACCAAGGTTGAACTTTTTGGCCATAATTCCAAAAGATATGTTTGGCGCAAAAACAACACTGCACATCACCAAAAGAACACCATACCCACAGTGAAGCATGGCGGTGGCAGCATCATGCTTTGGGGCTGGAACTGGGGCCTTAGTTAAGATAGAGGGAATTATGAACAGTTCCAAATACCACAGAAACCTGCCATTTTAACAGGGGTGTGTAGACTTATAATATCCACTATATGTGTGTGTCACTGTGTATGTGTGTCATGATATGTGAGTGTCACTGTGTGTGTGTATATATGTGTGTGTCACTGTGTGTGTATATATATGTGTGTGTCACTGTGTGTGTATATGTGTGAGTAACACTGTGTGTGTGTATATATGTGTGTGTCACTGTGTGTGTATTTGTGTGTGTCACTGTGTGTGTATCACTGTTTGTGTGTGTATATGTGTGAGTGTCACTGTGTATATATATGTGTGTGTGTCACTGTGTGTGTATATATGTGTGTGTCACTGTGTGTATGTCACTGTATGCGTATATATGTGTGTATCACTGTGTGTGTGTATATATGTGTGTGTCACTGTGTGTATGTGTGTGTGTCACTGTGTATGTGTGTCTCTGTGAGTGTCACTGTGTGTGTGTGTATATATGTGTGTGTCACTGTGTGTGTATATGTGTGAGTGTCACTGTGTGTGTGTTTATATGTGTGTGTTCACTGTGTGTGTATTTGTGTTAGTGTCACTGTGTGTGTGTGCATATATGTGTGTCACTGTGTGTGTATTTGTGTGAGTGTCACTGTGTGTGTGTGTGTGTGTATGTGTGTGTCACTGTGTGTGTATATGTGTGAGTGTCACTGTGTGTGTGTTTATATGTGTGTTTCACTGTGTGTGTATTTGTGTTAGTGTCACTGTGTGTGTGTGTATATATGTGTGTCACTGTGTGTGTATATGTGTGTGTGTCACTGTGTGTGTATTTGTGTGAGTTTCACTGTGTGTGTGTGTGTGTATATGTGTGTGTCACTGTGTGTGTATATGTGTGTGTGTCACTGTGTGTGTATTTTTGTGAGTGTCACTGTGTATGTGTATATATGTGTGAGGTCACTGTGTGTGTGTGTGTGTGTGTGTGTGTGTGTATATGTGTGTGTCACTGTGTGTATGTGTGTGTGTCACTGTGTATGTGTGTCTCTGTGAGTGTCACTGTGTGTGTGTGTATATATATGTATGTGTCACTGTGTGTGTATATGTGTGTGTCACTGTGTGTATATGTGTGTGTCACTGTGTGTGTGTATGTCACTGTGTGTATGTATGTGTCACTGTGTGTGTGTGTGTGTCACTGTGTGTATGTATGTGTATATATGTGTGTGTCACTATGTGTGTTTGTCACAGTGTGGGTGTCACTGTGTGTGTATGTGTATTTATGTGTGTGTCACGATGTGTGTGTGTCACTGTGTGTGTGTCAATGTGTGTGTATGTGTATATATGTGTGTGTCACTGTGTGTGTGTCACTGTGTGTGTGTATGTGTATATATGTGTGTGTCACTATGTGTGTTTGTCACAGTGTGGGTGTCACTGTGTGTGTATGTGTATTTATGTGTGTGTCACTGTGTGTGTGTCACTGTGTGTGTGTATGTGTATATATGTGTGTGTCACGATGTGTGTGTGTCACTGTGTGTGTGTCAATGTGTGTGTATGTGTATTTATGTGTGTGTCACTGTGTGTGTGTCACTGTGTGTGTGTCACTGTGTGTGTGTCACTGTGTGTGTCACTGTGTGTGTGTGTGTCACTGTGTGTATGTATGTGTATATATGTGTGTGTCACTTTGTGTGTGTGTCACTGTGTGTGTGTGTCACTGTGTGTGTGTATGTGTCACTGTGTGTGTGTCACTGTGTGTGTGTATATTTGTGTGTGTCACTGTGTGTGTGTCACTGTGTGTGTGTATGTGTCACTATGTGTGTGTGTCACTGTGTGTGTGTGTCGCTTTATGTGTGCGTGTCAGTATTGTGTGCTCCATGTCACAGGGTGTGTCACAGTAGCGTGTTGTTATCTGTGTACACACCGTGTGTACATAGTGTGTGTGCGCTTGGTGCGGTTTCTCTCTCTCTGTGTTTTTGTGTTTTGGCCAAAACTCTGTTGTATTAGTTGAGACTTTAATAGATATAAAGAAAGAAGAGGATGGGGGCTGTATATAGAGAAGAAGAAGAGGATGGGGGCTGTATATAGAGAAGAAGAAGAGGATGGGGGCTGTATATAGAGAATAAGAAGAGGATGGGGGCTGTATATAGAGAATAAGAAGAGGAGGGGGCTGTATATAGAGAATAAGAAGAGGATGGGGGCTGTATATAGAGAATAAGAAGAGGATGGGGACTGTATATAGAGAAGAAGAAGAGGATGGGGGCTGTATATAGAGAATAAGAAGAGGATGGGGCTGTATATAGAGAATAAGAAGAGGAGGGGGCTGTATATAGAGAATAAGAAGAGGATGGGGCTGTATATAGAGAATAAGAAGAGGATGGGGGCTGTATATAGAGAATAAGAAGAGGATGGGGGCTGTATATATAGAATAAGAAGAGGATGGGGCTGTATATAGAGAATAAGAAGAGGATGGGGCTATATATAGAGAATAAGAAGAGGATGGGGGCTGTATATAGAGAATAAGAAGAGGATGGGGCTGTATATAGAGAATAAGAAGAGGATGGGGGCGGTATATAGAGAATAAGAAGAGGATGGGGGCTGTATATAGAGAATAAGAAGAGGATGGGGCTGTATATAGAGAATAAGAAGAGGATGGGGGCTGTATATAGAGAATAAGAAGAGGATGGGGGCTGTATATAGAGAATAAGAAGAGGATGGGGGCTGTATATAGAGAATAAGAAGAGGATGGGCGCTGTATATAGAGAATAAGAAGAGGATGGGGGGCTGTATATAGAGAATAAGAAGAGGATGGGGGCGGTATATAGAGAATAAGAAGAGGATGGGGGCTGTATATAGAGAATAAGAAGAGGATGGGGCTGTATATAGAGAATAAGAAGAGGATGGGGGCTGTATATAGAGAATAAGAAGAGGATGGGGGCTGTATATAGAGAATAAGAAGAGGATGGGGGCTGTATATAGAGAATAAGAAGAGGATGGGGGGCTGTATATAGAGAATAAGAAGAGGATGGGGGCGGTATATAGAGAATAAGAAGAGGATGGGGGCGGTATATAGAGAATAAGAAGAGGAGGGGGCTGTATATAGAGAATAAGAAGAGGATGGGGGCTGTATATAGAGAATAAGAAGAGGATGGGGCTGTATATAGAGAATAAGAAGAGGATGGGGGGCTGTATATAGAGAATAAGAAGAGGATGGGGGCTGTATATAGAGAATAAGAAGAGGATGGGGCTGTATATAGAGAATAAGAAGAGGATGGGGGCTGTATATAGAGAATAAGAACAGGATGGGGGCTGTATATAGAGAATAAGAAGAGGATGGGGGGCTGTATATAGAGAATAAGAAGAGGATGGGGCTGTATATAGAGAATAAGAAGAGGATGGGGCGGTATATAGAGAATAAGAAGAGGAGGGGGCTGTATATAGAGAATAAGAAGAGGATGGGGGCTGTATATAGAGAATAAGAAGAGGATGGGGCTGTATATAGAGAATAAGAAGAGGATGGGGGGCTGTATATAGAGAATAAGAAGAGGATGGGGGCTGTATATAGAGAATAAGAAGAGGATGGGGCTGTATATAGAGAATAAGAAGAGGATGGGGGCTGTATATATAGAGAATAAGAAGAGGATGGGGCTGTATATAGAGAATAAGAAGAGGATGGGGGCGGTATATAGAGAATAAGAAGAGGATGGGGCTGTATATAGAGAATAAGAAGAGGATGGGGGCTGTATATAGAGAATAAGAAGAGGATGGGGCTGTATATAGAGAATAAGAAGAGGATGGGGGCGGTATATAGAGAATAAGAACAGGATGGGGGCTGTATATAGAGAATAAGAAGAGGATGGGGGGCTGTATATAGAGAATAAGAAGAGGATGGGGCTGTATATAGAGAATAAGAAGAGGATGGGGGCTGTATATAGAGAATAAGAACAGGATGGGGGCTGTATATAGAGAATAAGAAGAGGATGGGGCTGTATATAGAGAATAAGAAGAGGATGGGGGCTGTATATAGAGAATAAGAAGAGGATGGGGCTGTATATAGAGAATAAGAAGAGGATGGGGCTGTATATATAGAATAAGAAGAGGATGGGGGGCTGTATATAGAGAATAAGAAGAGGATGGGGGCTGTACATAGAGAATAAGAAGAGGATGGGGCTGTATATAGAGAATAAGAAGAGGATGGGGGCTGTATATAGAGAATAAGAAGAGGATGGGGGCTGTATATAGAGAATAAGAACAGGATGGGGGCTGTATATAGAGAATAAGAAGAGGATGGGGGCTGTATATAGAGAATAAGAAGAGGATGGGGGCTGTATATAGAGAATAAGAACAGGATGGGGGCTGTATATAGAGAATAAGAAGAGGATGGGGGGCTGTATATAGAGAATAAGAACAGGATGGGGGCTGTATATAGAGAATAAGAAGAGGATGAGGGGCTGTACATAGAGAATAAGAAGAGGATGGGGCTGTATATAGAGAATAAGAAGAGGATGGGGGCTGTATATATAGAAAAAAAAGAGGATGGGGGCTGTATATAGAGAATAAGAAGAGGATGGGGGGCTGTATATAGAGAATAAGAAGAGGATGGGGGGCTGTATATAGAGAATAAGAAGAGGATGGGGCTGTATATAGAGAATAAGAAGAGGATGGGGGCTGTATATATAGAAAAAAAAGAGGATGGGGGCTGTATATAGAGAATAAGAAGAGGATGGGGGCTGTATATAGAGAATAAGAAGAGGATGGGGGGCTGTATATAGAGAATAAGAAGAGGATGGGGGGCTGTATATAGAGAATAAGAAGAGGATGGGGCTGTATATAGAGAATAAGAAGAGGATGGGGGCTGTATATAGAGAATAAGAAGAGGATGGGGGCTGTATATAGAGAATAAGAAGAGGAAGGGTGCTGTATATAGAGAATAAGAAGAGGATGGGCTGTATATAGAGAATAAGAAGAGGATGGGGGCTGTACATAGAGAATAAGAAGAGGATGGGGGCTGTATATAGAGAATAAGAAGAGGATGGGGCTGTACATAGAGAATAAGAAGAGGATGGGCTGTATATAGAGAATAAGAAGAGGATGGGGGCTGTATATAGAGAATAAGAAGAGGATGGGGGCTGTATATAGAGAATAAGAAGAGGATGGGGCTGTATATAGAGAATAAGAAGAGGATGGGGGCTGTATATAGAGAATAAGAAGAGGATGGGGCTGTATATAGAGAATAAGAAGAGGATGGGGGCTGTACATAGAGAATAAGAAGAGGATGGGGCTGTATATAGAGAATAAGAAGAGGATGGGGGCTGTACATAGAGAATAAGAAGAGGCTGGGGGCTGTATATAGAGAATAAGAAGAGGATGGGGGGCTGTATATAGAGAATAAGAAGAGGATGGGGCTGTATATAGAGAATAAGAAGAGGATGGGGGCTGTACATAGAGAATAAGAAGAGGATGGGGGCTGTATATAGAGAATAAGAAGAGGCTGGGGGCTGTATATAGAGAATAAGAAGAGGATGGGGGCTGTATATAGAGAATAAGAAGAGGATGGGGGGCTGTACATAGAGAATAAGAAGAGGATGGGGCTGTATATAGAGAATAAGAAGAGGATAGGGGGCTGTATATAGAGAATAAGAAGAGGATGGGGGCTGTACATAGAGAATAAGAAGAGGATGGGGGCTGTACATAGAGAATAAGAAGAGGATGGGGGGCTGTACATAGAGAATAAGAAGAGGATGGGGGCGGTATATAGAGAATAAGAAGAGGATGGGGCTGTACATAGAGAATAAGAAGAGGATGGGGGCTGTATATAGAGAATAAGAAGAGGCTGGGGGCTGTATATAGAGAATAAGAAGAGGATGGGGGCTGTATATAGAGAATAAGAAGAGGATGGGGGGCTGTACATAGAGAATAAGAAGAGGATGGGGCTGTATATAGAGAATAAGAAGAGGCTGGGGGCTGTATATAGAGAATAAGAAGAGGATGGGGGCTGTATATAGAGAATAAGAAGAGGATGGGGGGCTGTACATAGAGAATAAGAAGAGGATGGGGCTGTATATAGAGAATAAGAAGAGGATAGGGGGCTGTATATAGAGAATAAGAAGAGGATGGGGGCTGTACATAGAGAATAAGAAGAGGATGGGGGCTGTACATAGAGAATAAGAAGAGGATGGGGGGCTGTACATAGAGAATAAGAAGAGGATGGGGGCGGTATATAGAGAATAAGAAGAGGATGGGGCTGTATATAGAGAATAAGAAGAGGATGGGGGGCTGTATATAGAGAATAAGAAGAGGATGGGGGGCTGTACATAGAGAATAAGAAGAGGATGGGGGCTGTATATAGAGAATAAGAAGAGGCTGGGGGCTGTATATAGAGAATAAGAAGAGGATGGGGGGCTGTACATAGAGAATAAGAAGAGGATGGGGGCTGTATATAGAGAATAAGAAGAGGATGGGGGCTGTACATAGAGAATAAGAAGAGGATGGGGGGCTGTACATAGAGAATAAGAAGAGGATGGGGCTGTACATAGAGAATAAGAAGAGGATGGGGGCTGTATATAGAGAATAAGAAGAGGATGGGGGCTGTACATAGAGAATAAGAAGAGGATGGGGGCTGTATATAGAGAATAAGAAGAGGATGGGGCTGTACATAGAGAATAAGAAGAGGATGGGGGCTGTACATAGAGAATAAGAAGAGGATGGGGCTGTATATAGAAAATAAGAAGAGGAGGGGACTGTATATAGAGAATAAGAAGAGGATGGGGGCTGTACATAGAGAATAAGAAGAGGATGGGGGCTGTACATAGAGAATAAGAAGAGGATGGGGGCTGTATATAGAGAATAAGAAGAGGATGGGGGGCTGTATATAGAGAATAAGAAGAGGATGGGGGCTGTATATAGAGAATAAGAAGAGGATGGGGGCTGTACATAGAGAATAAGAAGAGGATGGGGGCTGTATATAGAGAATAAGAAGAGGATGGGGGGCTGTATATAGAGAATAAGAAGAGGATGGGGCTGTATATAGAGAATAAGAAGAGGATGGGGGCTGTATATAGAGAATAAGAAGAGGATGGGGGCGGTATATAGAGAATAAGAAGAGGATGGGGGCGGTATATAGAGAATAAGAAGAGGAGGGGGCTGTATATAGAGAATAAGAAGAGGATGGGGGCTGTATATAGAGAATAAGAAGAGGATGGGGCTGTATATAGAGAATAAGAAGAGGATGGGGGGCTGTATATAGAGAATAAGAAGAGGATGGGGGCTGTATATAGAGAATAAGAAGAGGATGGGGCTGTATATAGAGAATAAGAACAGGATGGGGGCTGTACATAGAGAATAAGAAGAGGATGGGGGCTGTATATAGAGAATAAGAAGAGGATGGGGGGCTGTATATAGAGAATAAGAAGAGGATGGGGCTGTATATAGAGAATAAGAAGAGGATGGGGGCTGTATATAGAGAATAAGAACAGGATGGGGGCTGTATATAGAGAATAAGAAGAGGATGGGGGGCTGTATATAGAGAATAAGAAGAGGGTGGGGGCTGTATATAGAGAATAAGAAGAGGATGGGGGCTGTATATATAGAATAAGAAGAGGATGGGGGCTGTATATAGAGAATAAGAAGAGGATGGGGGCTGTATATAGAGAATAAGAAGAGGATGGGGGGCTGTATATAGAGAATAAGAAGAGGATGGGGCTGTATATAGAGAATAAGAAGAGGATGGGGGGCTGTATATAGAGAATAAGAAGAGGATGGGGGCTGTATATAGAGAATAAGAAGAGGAAGGGTGCTGTATATAGAGAATAAGAAGAGGATGGGCTGTATATAGAGAATAAGAAGAGGATGGGCTGTATATAGAGAATAAGAAGAGGATGGGGCTGTATATAGAGAATAAGAAGAGGATGGGGCTGTATATAGAAAATAAGAAGAGGATGGGGGCTGTATATATAGAATAAGAAGAGGATGGGGGCTGTATATAGAGAATAAGAAGAGGATGGGGGCTGTATATATAGAATAAGAAGAGGATGGGGGCTGTATATAGAGAATAAGAAGAGGATGGGGGCTGTATATAGAGAATAAGAAGAGGATGGGGGGCTGTATATAGAGAATAAGAAGAGGATGGGGCTGTATATAGAGAATAAGAAGAGGATGGGGGGCTGTATATAGAGAATAAGAAGAGGATGGGGGCTGTATATAGAGAATAAGAAGAGGAAGGGTGCTGTATATAGAGAATAAGAAGAGGATGGGCTGTATATAGAGAATAAGAAGAGGATGGGGGGCTGTACATAGAGAATAAGAAGAGGATGGGGGCTGTATATAGAGAATAAGAAGAGGATGGGGGCTGTATATAGAGAATAAGAAGAGGATGGGGCTGTATATAGAGAATAAGAAGAGGATGGGGGCTGTACATAGAGAATAAGAAGAGGATGGGGCTGTATATAGAGAATAAGAAGAGGATGGGGGCTGTACATAGAGAATAAGAAGAGGATGGGGGCTGTATATAGAGAATAAGAAGAGGCTGGGGGCTGTATATAGAGAATAAGAAGAGGATGGGGGCTGTATATAGAGAATAAGAAGAGGCTGGGGGCTGTATATAGAGAATAAGAAGAGGATGGGGGGGCTGTACATAGAGAATAAGAAGAGGATGGGGGCTGTATATAGAGAATAAGAAGAGGCTGGGGGCTGTATATAGAGAATAAGAAGAGGATGGGGGCTGTACATAGAGAATAAGAAGAGGATGGGGGGCTGTACATAGAGAATAAGAAGAGGATGGGGGCGGTATATAGAGAATAAGAAGAGGATGGGGCTGTATATAGAGAATAAGAAGAGGATGGGGGCTGTATATAGAGAATAAGAAGAGGATGGGGGCTGTATATAGAGAATAAGAAGAGGATGAGGGGCTGTATATAGAGAATAAGAAGAGGATGGGGACTGTATATAGAGAATAAGAAGAGGATGGGGCTGTATATAGAGAATAAGAAGAGGATGGGGGGCTGTATATAGAGAATAAGAAGAGGATGGGCGCTGTATATAGAGAATAAGAAGAGGATGGGGGCTGTACATAGAGAATAAGAAGAGGATGGGGCTGTATATAGAGAATAAGAAGAGGATGGGGGCTGTATATAGAGAATAAGAAGAGGATGGGGCTGTATATAGAGAATAAGAAGAGGATGGGGCTGTATATAGAGAATAAGAAGAGGATGGGGCTGTATATAGAGAATAAGAAGAGGATGGGGGCTGTATATAGAGAATAAGAAGAGGATGGGGGCTGTATATAGAGAATAAGAAGAGGATGGGGCTGTATATAGAGAATAAGAAGAGGATGGGGGCTGTATATAGAGAATAAGAAGAGGATGGGCTGTATATAGAGAATAAGAAGAGGATGGGGGCGGTATATAGAGAATAAGAAGAGGATGGGGCTGTATATAGAGAATAAGAAGAGGATGGGGGCTGTATATAGAGAATAAGAAGAGGATGGGGACTGTATATAGAGAATAAGAAGAGGATGGGGCTGTATATAGAGAATAAGAAGGGGATGGGGGCTGTAGATAGAGAATAAGAAGAGGATGGGCGCTGTATATAGAGAATAAGAAGAGGATGGGGCTGTATATAGAGAATAAGAAGAGGATGGGGGCTGTATATAGAGAATAAGAAGAGGATGGGGGCTGTACATAGAGAATAAGAAGAGGATGGGGCTGTATATAGAGAATAAGAAGAGGATGGGGACTGTATATAGAGAATAAGAAGAGGATGGGGTCTGTATATAGAGAATAAGAAGAGGATGGGGCTGTAGATAGAGAATAAGAAGAGGATGGGGGCGGTATATAGAGAATAAGAAGAGGATGGGGCTGTATATAGAGAATAAGAAGAGGAGGGGGCTGTATATAGAGAATAAGAAGAGGCTGGGGGCTGTATATAGAGAATAAGAAGAGGATGGGGCTGTATATAGAGAATAAGAAGAGGATGGGGTCTGTATATAGAGAATAAGAAGAGGATGGGGACTGTATATAGAGAATAAGAAGAGGATGGGGCTGTATATAGAGAATAAGAAGAGGATGGGGGCTGTATATAGAGAATAAGAAGAGGATGGGGGCTGTATATATAGAATAAGAAGGGGATCGGGGCTGTATATAGAGAATAAGAAGAGGATGGGGCTATATATAGAGAATAAGAAGAGGATGGGGGCTGTATATAGAGAATAAGAAGAGGATGGGGCTGTATATAGAGAATAAGAAGAGGATGGGGGCGGTATATAGAGAATAAGAAGAGGATGGGGGGCTGTATATAGAGAATAAGAAGAGGATGGGGGCTGTATATAGAGAATAAGAAGAGGATGGGGGCTGTATATAGAGAATAAGAAGAGGATGGGGCTGTATATAGAGAATAAGAAGAGGATGGGGGCTGTATATAGAGAATAAGAAGAGGATGGGGGCTGTATATAGAGAATAAGAAGAGGATGGGGGGCTGTATATAGAGAATAAGAAGAGGATGGGGGGCTGTATATAGAGAATAAGAAGAGGATGGGGGCGGTATATAGAGAATAAGAAGAGGATGGGGGCGGTATATAGAGAATAAGAAGAGGAGGGGGCTGTATATAGAGAATAAGAAGAGGATGGGGGCTGTATATAGAGAATAAGAAGAGGATGGGGCTGTATATAGAGAATAAGAAGAGGATGGGGGGCTGTATATAGAGAATAAGAAGAGGATGGGGGCTGTATATAGAGAATAAGAAGAGGATGGGGCTGTATATAGAGAATAAGAAGAGGATGGGGGGCTGTATATAGAGAATAAGAACAGGATGGGGGCTGTATATAGAGAATAAGAAGAGGATGGGGGGCTGTATATAGAGAATAAGAAGAGGATGGGGGCTGTATATAGAGAATAAGAAGAGGATGGGGGCTGTATATAGAGAATAAGAAGAGGATGGGGGCTGTATATAGAGAATAAGAAGAGGATGGGGGCTGTATATAGAGAATAAGAAGAGGATGGGGCTGTATATAGAGAATAAGAAGAGGATGGGGGGCTGTATATAGAGAATAAGAAGAGGATGGGGGGCTGTATATAGAGAATAAGAAGAGGATGGGGCTGTATATAGAGAATAAGAAGAGGATGGGGGGCGGTATATAGAGAATAAGACAGGATGGGGGCTGTATATAGAGAATAAGAAGAGGATGGGGGGCTGTATATAGAGAATAAGAAGAGGATGGGGCTTGTATATAGAGAATAAGAAGAGGATGGGGGGCTGTATATAGAGAATAAGAAGAGGATGGGGGCTGTATATAGAGAATAAGAAGAGGATTGGGGGGCTGTATATAGAGAATAGAAGAGGATGGGGCTGTATATAGAGAATAAGAAGAGGTAGGGGGCTGTATATAGAGAATAAGAAGAGGATGGGGCTGTATATATAGAATAAGAAGAGGATGGGGGGCTGTATATAGAGAATAAGAAGAGGATGGGGGGCTGTACATAGAGAATAAGAAGAGGATGGGGCTGTATATAGAGAATAAGAAGAGGATGGGGGCTGTATATAGAGAATAAGAAGAGGATGGGGGCTGTATATAGAGAATAAGAAGAGGATGGGGGCTGTATATAGAGAATAAGAACAGGATGGGGGCTGTATATAGAGAATAAGAAGAGGATGGGGGGCTGTATATAGAGAATAAGAACAGGATGGGGGCTGTATATAGAGAATAAGAAGAGGATGAGGGGCTGTACATAGAGAATAAGAAGAGGATGGGGCTGTATATAGAGAATAAGAAGAGGATGGGGGGCTGTATATAGAGAATAAGAAGAGGATGGGGGGCTGTATATAGAGAATAAGAAGAGGATGGGGGGCTGTATATAGAGAATAAGAAGAGGATGGGGGGCTGTATATAGAGAATAAGAAGAGGATGGGGCTGTATATAGAGAATAAGAAGAGGATGGGGGCTGTATATATAGAAAAAAAAGAGGATGGGGGCTGTATATAGAGAAAAAGAAGAGGATGGGGGCTGTATATAGAGAATAAGAAGAGGATGGGGGGCTGTATATAGAGAATAAGAAGAGGATGGGGGGCTGTATATAGAGAATAAGAAGAGGATGGGGCTGTATATAGAGAATAAGAAGAGGATGGGGGCTGTATATAGAGAATAAGAAGAGGATGGGGGCTGTATATAGAGAATAAGAAGAGGATGGGGGCTGTATATAGAGAATAAGAAGAGGATGGGGCTGTATATAGAGAATAAGAAGAGGATGGGGCTGTATATAGAGAATAAGAAGAGGATGGGCTGTATATAGAGAATAAGAAGAGGATGGGGGCTGTATATAGAGAATAAGAAGAGGATGGGGCTGTATATAGAGAATAAGAAGAGGATGGGGGCTGTATATAGAGAATAAGAAGAGGATGGGGGCTGTATATAGAGAATAAGAAGAGGATGGGGGCTGTATATAGAGAATAAGAAGAGGATGGGGCTGTATATAGAGAATAAGAAGAGGATGGGGGCTGTATATAGAGAATAAGAAGAGGATGGGGGCTGTATATAGAGAATAAGAAGAGGATGGGGGCTGTATATAGAGAATAAGAAGAGGATGGGGCTGTATATAGAGAATAAGAAGAGGATGGGGGCTGTACATAGAGAATAAGAAGAGGATGGGGGCTGTATATAGAGAATAAGAAGAGGATGGGGGCTGTATATAGAGAATAAGAAGAGGATGGGGCTGTATATATAGAATAAGAAGAGGATGGGGCTGTATATAGAGAATAAGAAGAGGATGGGGCTGTATATAGAGAATAAGAAGAGGATGGGGGCTGTATATAGAGAGAAGAAGAGGATGGGGGCTGTATATATAGAGAATAAGAAGAGGATGGGGGCTGTATATAGAGAATAAGAAGAGGATGGGGCTGTATATAGAGAATAAGAAGAGGATGGGGGCTGTATATAGAGAATAAGAAGAGGATGGGGCTGTATATAGAGAATAAGAAGAGGATGGGGGCTGTACATAGAGAATAAGAAGAGGATGGGGCTGTATATAGAGAATAAGAAGAGGCTGGGGGCTGTATATAGAGAATAAGAAGAGGATGGGGGCTGTATATAGAGAATAAGAAGAGGATGGGGGGCTGTACATAGAGAATAAGAAGAGGATGGGGGCTGTATATAGAGAATAAGAAGAGGATGGGGACTGTATATAGAGAATAAGAAGAGGATGGGGGCTGTACATAGAGAATAAGAAGAGGATGGGGGCTGTACATAGAGAATAAGAAGAGGATGGGGGCTGTATATAGAGAATAAGAAGAGGATGGGGGCTGTATATAGAGAATAAGAAGAGGATGGGGGCTGTATATAGAGAATAAGAAGAGGATGGGGGCCTGTATATAGAGAATAAGAAGAGGATGGGGGCTGTATATAGAGAATAAGAAGAGGATGGGGCTGTATATAGAGAATAAGAAGAGGATGGGGGCTGTATATAGAGAATAAGAAGAGGATGGGGGCTGTATATAGAGAATAAGAAGAGGATGGGGGCTGTATATAGAGAATAAGAAGAGGATGGGGGCTGTATATAGAGAATAAGAAGAGGATGGGGCTGTATTGAAAATAAGAGAGGATGGGGGACTGTATATAGAGAATAAGAAGAGGATGGGGGCTGTATATAGAGAATAAGAAGAGGATGGGGGCTGTATATAGAGAATAAGAGAGGATGGGGCTGTATATAGAGAATAAGAAGAGGATGGGGGCGGTATATAGAGAATAAGAAGAGGATGGGGGCTGTATATAGAGAATAAGAAGGGAGGGGGCTGTATATAGAGAATAAGAAGAGGATGGGGCTGTATATAGAGAATAAGAAGAGGATGGGGCTGTATATAGAGAATAAGAAGAGGATGGGGGCTGTATATAGAGAATAAGAAGAGGATGGGGGCTGTATATAGAGAATAAGAAGAGGATGGGGCTGTATATTAGAGAATAAGAAGAGGATGGGGGCTGTATATAGAGAATAAGAGAGGATGGGGGCTGTATATAGAGAATAAGAAGAGGATGGGGGGCTGTATATAGAGAATAAGAAGAGGATGGGGCTGTATATAGAGAATAAGAAGAGGATGGGGGCTGTATATAGAGAATAAGAAGAGGATGGGGCTGTATATAGAGAATAAGAAGAGGATGGGGCTGTATATAGAGAATAAGAAGAGGATGGGGCTGTATATAGAGAATAAGAAGAGGATGGGGGCTGTATATAGAGAATAAGAAGAGGATGGGGGCTGTATATAGAGAATAAGAAGAGGATGGGGGCTGTATATAGAGATAAGAAGAGGATGGGGGCTGTATATAGAGAATAAGAAGAGGATGGGGGCTGTATATAGAGAATAAGAAGAGGATGGGGGGCTGTATATAGAGAATAAGAAGAGGATGGGGGCTGTATATAGAGAATAAGAAGAGGATGGGGGCTGTATATAGAGAATAAGAAGAGGATGGGGGCTGTATATAGAGAATAAGAAGAGGATGGGGGCTGTATATAGAGAATAAGATGAGGATGGGGCTGTATATAGAGAATAAGAAGAGGATGGGGGCTGTATATAGAGAATAAGAAGAGGATGGGGCTGTATATAGAGAATAAGAAGAGGATGGGGCTGTATATAGAGAAATAAGAAGAGGATGGGCTGTAATATGAGAATAAGAAGAGGATGGGCTGTATATAGAGAATAAGAAGAGGATGGGGCTGTATATAGAGAATAAGAAGAGGATGGGGCTGTATATAGAGAATAAGAAGAGGATGGGGGCTGTATATATAGAATAAGAAGAGGATGGGGGCTGTATATAGAGAATAAGAAGAGGATGGGGGCTGTATATATAGAATAAGAAGAGGATGGGGGCTGTATATAGAGAATAAGAAGAGGAAGGGGCTGTATATAGAGAATAAGAAAGGATGGGGGGGTGTTAATAGAGAATAAGAAGAGGATGGGGCTGTATATAGAGAATAAGAAGAGGATGGGGGGCTGTATATAGAGAATAGAAGAGATGGGGGCGTATGTATATAGAGAATAAGAAGAGGAGGGGCTGTTATAGAGAATAAGAAGAGGATGGGCTGTATATAGAGAGAAGAAGAGGATGGGGGGCTGTATATAGAGAATAAGAAGAGGATGGGGGCTGTATATAGAGATAGAAGAGGATGGGGGCTGTATATAGAGAATAAGAAGAGGATGGGGGCTGTATATAGAGAATAAGAAGAGGATGGGGCTGTATATAGAGAATAAGAAGAGGATGGGGGCTGTACATAGAGAATAAGAAGAGGATGGGGCTGTATATAGAGAATAAGAAGAGGCAGGGGGGCTGTAATAGAGAATAAGAAGAGGATGGGGGCTGTATATAGAGAATAAGAAGAGGCTGGGGCTGTATATAGAGAATAAGAAGAGGATGGGGGCTGTATATAGAGAATAAGAAGAGGATGGGGGCTGTATATAGAGAATAAGAAGAGGATGGGGCTGTACATAGAGAATAAGAAGAGGATGGGGGGCTGTACATAGGAATAAGAAGAGGATGGGGGCTGTACATAGAGAATAAGAAGAGGCTGGGGGCTGTATATAGAGAATAAGAAGAGGATGGGGGCTGTTATATAGAGAATAAGAAGAGGATGGGGGCTGTATATAGAGAATAAGAAGAGGATGGGGGCTGTATATAGAGAATAAGAAGAGGATGGGGGCGGTTTATAGAGAATAAGAAGAGGATGGGGTGTATATAGAGAATAAGAAGAGGATGGGGCTGTATATAGAATAAGAAGAGGATGGGGGCTGTATATAGAGAATAAGAAGAGAGATGAGGGGCTTGTATAGAGAATAAGAAGAGGAGGGATGGGCTGTATATAGAGAATAAGAAGAGGATGGGGCTGTATATAGAGAATAAGAGAGGATGGGGGCTGTATATAGAGAATAAGAAGAGGATGGGGGCTGTATATAGAGAATAAGAAGAGGATGGGGCTGTAGATAGAGAATAAGAAGAGGATGGGGCTGTATATAGAGAATAAGAAGAGGATGGGGGCTGTATATAGAGAATAAGAAGAGGATGGGGCTGTATATAGAGAAAAAGAAGAGGATGGGGGCTGTATATAGAGAATAAGAAGAGGATGGGGGCTGTATATAGAGAATAAGAAGAGGATGGGGGCTGTATATAGAGAATAAGAAGAGGATGGGGCTGTATATAGAGAATAAGAAGAGGATGGGGCTGTATATAGAGAATAAGAAGAGGATGGGGGCTGTATATAGAGAATAAGAAGAGGATGGGGGCTGTATATAGAGAATAAGAAGAGGATGGGGGCTGTATATAGAGAATAAGAAGAGGATGGGGCTGTATATAGAGAATAAGAAGAGGATGGGGCTGTATATAGAGAATAAGAAGAGGATGGGGGCTGTATATAGAGAATAAGAAGAGGATGGGGGCTGTATATAGAGAATAAGAAGAGGATGGGGCTGTATATAGAGAATAAGAAGAGGGATGGGGCTGTATATGAGAATAAGAAGAGGATGGGGCTGTATATAGAGAATAAGAAGAGGATGGGGCTGTATATAGAGAATAAGAGAGGATGGGGCTTGTATATAGAGAATAAGAAGAGGATGGGGGCTGTATATAGAGAATAAGAAGAGGATGGGGGCTGTAATAGAGAATAAGAAGAGGATGGGGGCTGTATATAGAGAATAAGAAGAGGATGGGGGTCTGTATATAGAGAATAAGAAGAGGATGGGGACTGTATATAGAGAATAAGAAGAGGATGGGGCTGTATATAGAGAATAAGAAGAGGATGGGGGCTGTATATAGAGAATAAGAAGAGGATGGGGGCTGTATATAGAGAATAAGAAGAGGATGGGGTCTGTATATAGAGAATAAGAGAGGATGGGGCTGTATATAGAGAATAAGAAGAGGATGGGGCTGTATATAGAGATAAGAAGAGGATGGGGGCTGTATATAGAGAATAAGAAGAGGATGGGGCTGTATATAGAGAATAAGAAGAGGATGGGGGCTGTATATAGAGAATAAGAAGAGGATGGGGGCTGTATATAGAGAATAAGAAGAGGATGGGGGCTGTATATAGAGAATAAGAAGAGGATGGGGGCTGTATATAGAGAATAAGAAGAGGATGGGGGCTGTATATAGAGAATAAGAAGAAGAGGATGGGGGCTGTATATAGAGAATAAGAAGAGGATGGGGCTGATATAGAGAATAAGAAGAGGATGGGGGGCTGTATATAGAGAATAAGAAGAGGATGGGGCTGTATATAGAGAGAAGAAGAGGATGGGGGCTGTATATAGAGAATAAGAAGAGGATGGGGGCTGTATATAGAGAATAAGAAGAGGATGGGGCTGTATATAGAGAATAAGAAGAGGATGGGGGGCTGTATATAGAGAATAAGAAGAGGATGGGGCTGTATATAGAGAATAGAGAGGATGGGGGCTGTATATAGAGAATAAGAAGAGGATGGGGGCTGTATAGAGAATAAGAAGAGGATGGGGGCTGTAATAGAGAATAAGAAGAGGAGGGGCTGTACTGTATATAGAGAATAAGAGAGGATGGGGGGCTGTATATAGAGAATAAGAAGAGGATGGGGGCTGTATATAGAGAATAGAAGAGGATGGGGCTGTATATAGAGAATAAGAAGAGGATGGGGGCTGTATATAGAGAATAAGAAGAGGATGGGGGCTGTATATAGAGAATAAGAAGAGGAGGGGGCTGTATATAGAGAATAAGAAGGGATGGGGGCTGTATATAGAGAATAAGAAGAGGATGGGGCTGTATATAGAGAATAAGAAGAGGATGGGGGCTGTATATAGAGAATAAGAAGAGGATGGGGCTGTATATAGAGAATAGAAGAGGATGGGGGCTGTAATAGAGAATAAGAAGAGAGGTGGGGCTGTTATATAGAATAAGAAGAGGATGGGGGCTGTATATAGAGAATAAGAAGAGGATGGGGGCTGTACATAGAGAGAAGAAGAGGATGGGGGCTGTATATAGAGAATAAGAAGAGGATGGGGGCTGTATATAGAGAATAAGAAGAGGATGGGGCTGTATATAGAGAATAAGAGAGGATGGGGGCGGTATATAGAGAATAAGAAGAGGATGGGGGCTGTACATAGAGAAATAAGAATGTGGATGGTGGGCTGTATATAGAGAATAAGAAGAGGATGGGGGCTGTACATAGAGAATAAGAAGAGGATGGGGGCTGTATATAGAGAATAAGAAGAGGATGGGGCTGTATATAGAGAATAAGAAGAGGATGGGGCTGTATATAGAGAATAAGAAGAGGATGGGGGGCTGTATAGAGATAAGAAGAGGATGGGGGCTGTAAATAGAGAATAAGAAGAGGATGGGGCTGTATATAGAGAATAAGAAGAGGATGGGGCTGTATATAGAGAATAAAGAAGAGGATGGGGGCTGTATATAGAGATAAGAAGAGGATGGGGCTGTATATAGAGAATAAGAAGAGGATGGGGCTGTCTATAGAGAATAAGAAGAGGTGGGGTTGTATAGAGAATAAGAGAGGATGGGGCTGTATATAGAGAATAAGAAGAGGATGGGGCTGTATAGAGATAAGAAGAGGATGGGGCTGTATATAGAGAATAAGAAGAGGATGGGGGCTGTATATAGAGAGAATAAGAAGAGGATTGGGGCTGTATATAGAGAATAAGAAGAGGATGGGGGCTGTATATAGAGAATAAGAGAGGATGGGGCTGTATATAGAGAATAAGAAGAGGATGGGGCTGTATATAGAGAATG
>CM050165.1:452966932-453025074 GCA_027410445.1 Discoglossus pictus | reverse complement strand
CTCTCCTCCAAGGAGGACACATCAGGAACAAGCGTTCAGTAGTTACAGCTCAAGGGAGTATGCAAAAGCATAGCAATCCCCAGTATGATAGCGATCCCCTCTAAGAACGAGATGAGACTACATTTTGAAGGGTCAAGTAGAACTATATTTTAATGACAGGGAATCTCCTTTTCTGCAATGGTGCCCTCTGAAGGGCTACACCCACATAATTATCACAACAGCCAATTATCTACATGGTTCAACCCCCACGTCTTCTCCCCTCAGATAACAGGTAACACAATTCAAACAGACACAATTTTAACCACATTCTGGATGTACTCCAAATACAGGGGGTACACCTTTAAGTCCAGCACCATTCAATAGCTCTCACCCAGGGGAACAACATATAAAAAAAATGGCATGAATCAGACCAGGGGTTCAAAAGTTAGTAAAAGTATGTTTTTCACATAACACACAGACATGTCACATATCCCCCACACAATACACATATAGGACAATAGGTGTGGTCACCCCTCCCTGAGGCTCCTTGATATAATCAGACAATGATTAAATCAGCCCTCTTTGTTCTTATCTGAGAATGAAAACAGTTTATACAATCGACTTTTCTTATCTGTAACAGGATTATCTATTAGCCTAGTCGCTTTGATATTCTGAGCCAATATACTCTGTAGAACATAAAACAACATATCTACAGTACAGCAATGTGATCATATTTTAACCAAGAAGTAAATAATCATAAAACAGGGTAAAACAGTGATGGGTTCCGTTACAGCTGGGATCTGAGCGCATAAAACTATTCCCTAATAGCGCTCAGATCCTCTTCACACAGTTCAATTGCCATGTAGCTAAAGTCTTTCCCATAGTCTTTCATTATATGAATGGGCTCCATGGCATAGCTTTCTGTGGTATCATGGTTCATACAGGGCAAGTACCGAATGACTCCCCTGTATGTAAAGGGCCAGAATGAGTGACATACACTCTGGTATGGCCGAATACTGTGTTTGAAGGGCAATATGTACCAGGGCCATAGTCGCAGGGCAGGAGGCTGGCAAACAGTCCTCTCCAAGACAAAGTGGCGAAGGGCACTTCGTCACACCTCCTCTCCTAACCCGGTGTCTCTCTTCCCCTCCTCCTCCTCTCCTTCCCTTGTGTCTCTCTTCCACTCCTCCTCTCCTTGCCCTGTGTCTCTCTTCCCCCTCCTCCTCTCCTTACCCTGTGTCTCTCTTCCTCTCCTCCTCTCCTTACCCTGTGTCTCTCTTCCCCTCTTCCTCTCCTTACCCTGTGTCTCTCCTCCCCTCCTCTCCTTACCCTGTGTCTCTCTTCCCCTCTTCCTCTCCTTACCCTGTGTCTCTCCTCCCCTCCTCTCCTTCCCCTGTGTCTCTCTTCCCCTTCTCCTTTCTTTCCCATGTGTGTCTCTTCCCCTCCTCCTGTCCTTACCCTGTGTCTCTCTTCCCCTGTGTCTCTCTTCCCCTCCTCCTCTCCCTCCCCTATGTCTCACTTCTCCTCCACACCTTACCCTGTGTCTCTCTTCCACTCCTCCTCTCCTTACCCTGTGTCTCTCTTCCCCTCCTCCTCTCTGTCTCCAGTGTGTATCTTCCCATCCTCCTCTCCTTCTTCTGTGTCTCTCTTCCCCTCCCCCTCTGCTTCCCCTGTGTCTCTCTTCTCCTGTGTCTAATGTCGCCTCCTCCTTTCCTTCCAGTGTCTCCATTCCTGTCCTCCTATCCTTCCCATGTGCCTCTCTTCCCCTCCTCCTCCTCTCCTTACCCTATATCTCTCTACCCCTCCTCCTCTCCTTCCCCAGTGTGTCTCTTCCCCTTCTCCTCTCTTTCACCTGTATGTCTCTTCCCCTCCTCATCCTGTCCTTCCCCTGTGTCTCTCTTCTCCTGTGTCTCATTTCCCCTCCTTCTCTCCTTCTTCTGTGTCTCTATTCCACTCCTCTTCTCCTTTCCCTGTGTTTCTCTTCTCCTCCTCCTCTCCTAACCCTGTGTCTCTCTTCCCCTCCTCCTCTCCTAACCCTGTGTCTCTCTTCCACTCCTCCTCTCCTTGCCCTGTGTCTCTCTTCCCCTCCTCCTCTCCTTACCCTGTGCCTCCCTTCCCCTCCTCATCTCCTTCCCCTGTGTCTCTCTTCCCCTCCTCGTCCTCTCCTTACCCTGTGTCTCTCTTCCTCTCCTCCTCTCCTTACCCTGTGTCTCTCTTCTCCTCTTCCTCTCCTTACCCTGTGTCTCTCCTCCCCTCCTCTCCTTCCCCTGTGTCTCTCTTCCCCTTCTCCTTTATTTCCCATGTGTGTCTCTTCCCCTCCTCCTCTCCTTCCCCTGTGTCTCTCTTCCCCCCTCCTGTCCTTACCCTGTGTCTTTTCTTCCCCTGTGTCTCTCTTCCCCTCCTCCTCTCCCTCCCATGTGTCTCTCTTCTCCTCCTCCTCTCCTTACCCTGTGTCTCTCTTCCCCTCCTCATCTCATTCCTCTGTGTCTCAATTCCACTCCTCTTCTCCTTTCCCTGTGTCTCTCTTTCCCTCCTCCTCTCCTTCCCCTGTGTCTCTCTTACCCTCCTCCTTTCATTCCTCTGTCTCTCTCTTTCACTCCTCTTCTCCTTTCCCTGTGTCTCTCTTCTCCTCCTCCTCTCCCTCTCCTGTGTCTCTCTTCCCCTCCTCCTCTCCTAACCCTGTGTCTCTCTTCCCCTCCTCCTCTCCTTCCCTTGTGTCTCTCTTCCCCTCCTCCTCTCCTTGCCCTGTGTCTCTCTTCCACTCCTCCTCTCCTTACCCTGTGCCTCCCTTCCCCTCCTCATCTACTTCCCCTGTGTCTCTCTTCCCCTCCTCCTCCTCTCCTTACCCTGTGTCTCTCTTCCTCTCCTCCTCTACTTACCCTGTGTCACTCTTCCTCTCTTCCTCTCCTTACCCTGTGTCTCTCCTCCCCTCCTCTGCTTCCCCTGTGTCTCTCTTCCCCTTCTCCTTTCTTTCCCATGTGTGTCTCTTCCCCTCCTCCTCTCCTTCCCCTGTGTCTCTCTTCCCCTCCTCCTGTCCTTCCCCTGTGTATCTCTTCCCCTGTGTCTCTCTTCCCCTCCTCCTCTACCTCCCCTGTGTCTCTCTTCTCCTCCTCTCCTTACCCTGTGTCTCTCTTCCACTCCTCCTCTCCTTACCCTGTGTCTCTCTTCCCCTCCTCCTCTCTGTCTCCAGTGTGTATCTTCCCCTCCTCCTCTCCTTCCCCTGTGTCTCTCTTCTCCTGTGTCTAATGTCCCCTCCTCCTCTCCTTCCCGTGTCTCCATTCCCGTCCTCCTATCCTTCCCATGTGCCTCTCTTCCCCTCCTTCTCCTCTCCTTACCCTATATCTCTCTACCCCTCCTCCTCTCCTTCCCCAGTGTGTCTCCTACCCTTCTCCTCTTCTTCCCCTGAATGTCTCTTCCCCTCCTCATTCTGTCCTTCCCCTGTGTCTCTCTTCTCCTGTGTCTCATTTCCCCTCCTTCTCTCCTTCCCCTGTGTCTCTCTTCCCCTCCTCCTCTCCTTCCCCTGTGTCTCTCTTCCCCTCCTCCTCTCATTCCTCTGTGTCTCTATTCCACTCCTCTTCTCCTTTCCCTGTGTCTCTCTTCCCCTCCTCCTCTCCTTCCCCTGTGTCTCTCTTCCCCTCCTCCTCTCATTCCTGTGTCTTTTTCTTCCCCTCCTCTTCTCCTTTCCCTGTGTCTCTCTTTTCCTCCTCCTCTCCCTCCCCTGTGTCTCTCTTCCTCTCCTCCTCTCCTTACCCTGTGTCTCTCTTCCCCTCTTCCTCTCCTTACCCTGTGTCTCTCCTCCCCTCCTCTCCTTCCCCTGTGTCTCTCTTCCCCTTCTCCTTTCTTTCCCATGTGTGTCTTTTCCCCTCCTCTTCTCCTTCCCCTGTGTGTCTCTTCCCCTCCTCCTGTCCTTACCCTGTGTCTCTCTTCCCCTGTGTCTCTCTTCCCCTCCTCCTCTCCCTCCCCTATGTCTCTCTTCCCCTCCTCATCTCCTTACCCTGTGTCTCTTTTCTCCTCCTCCTCTACTTACCCTGTGTCTCTCTTCCCCTCCTCCTCTCTGTCTCCAGTGTGTATCTTCCCCTCCTCCTCCCCTGAGTCTCTCCTCTTCCCTCTCCCCTATGTCTCTCTTCCCCTCCTCCTCTCCTTACCCTGTGTCTCTTTTCTCCTCCTCCTCTCCTTCCTTTGTGTCTCTCTTCCCCTCCCCCTCTGCTTCCCCTGTGTCTCTCTTCTCCTGTGTCTAATGCCCCCTTCTCCTTTCCTAACCCTGTAGCTCCCTTCCCCCTCCTCCTCTCCTTCCCCTGTGTCTCTCTTCCACTCCTCCTCTCCTTACCCTGTGCCTCCCTTCCCCTCCTCATCTACTTCCCCTGTGTCTCTCTTCCCCTCCTCCTCCTCTCCTTACCCTGTGTCTCTCTTCCTCTCCTCCTCTACTTACCCTGTGTCTCTCTTCCCCTCTTCCTCTCCTTACCCTGTGTCTCTCCTCCCCTCCTCTGCTTCCCCTGTGTCTCTCTTCCCCTTCTCCTTTCTTTCCCATGTGTGTCTCTTCCCCTCCTCCTCTCCTTCCCCTGTGTCTCTCTTCCCCTCCTCCTGTCCTTCCCCTGTGTCTCTCTTCCCCTGTGTCTCTCTTCCCCTCCTCCTCTACCTCCCCTGTGTCTCTCTTCTCCTCCTCTCCTTACCCTGTGTCTCTCTTCCACTCCTCCTCTCCTTACCCTGTGTCTCTCTTCCCCTCCTCCTCTCTGTCTCCAGTGTGTATCTTCCCCTCCTCCTCTCCTTCCCCTGTGTCTCTCTTCTCCTGTGTCTAATGTCCCCTCCTCCTCTCCTTCCCGTGTCTCCATTCCCGTCCTCCTATCCTTCCCATGTGCCTCTCTTCCCCTCCTTCTCCTCTCCTTACCCTATATCTCTCTACCCCTCCTCCTCTCCTTCCCCAGTGTGTCTCCTACCCTTCTCCTCTTCTTCCCCTGAATGTCTCTTCCCCTCCTCATTCTGTCCTTCCCCTGTGTCTCTCTTTTCCTGTGTCTCATTTCCCCTCCTTCTCTCCTTCCCCTGTGTCTCTCTTTCCCTCCTCCTCTCCTTCCCCTGTGTCTCTCTTCCCCTCCTCCTCTCATTCCTCTGTGTCTCTATTCCACTCCTCTTCTCCTTTCCCTGTGTCTCTCTTCCCCTCCTCCTCTCCTTCCCCTGTGTCTCTCTTCCCCTCCTCCTCTCATTCCTGTGTCTTTTTCTTCCCCTCCTCTTCTCCTTTCCCTGTGTCTCTCTTTTCCTCCTCCTCTCCCTCCCCTGTGTCTCTCTTCCTCTCCTCCTCTCCTTACCCTGTGTCTCTCTTCCCCTCTTCCTCTCCTTACCCTGTGTCTCTCCTCCCCTCCTCTCCTTCCCCTGTGTCTCTCTTCCCCTTCTCCTTTCTTTCCCATGTGTGTCTTTTCCCCTCCTCTTCTCCTTCCCCTGTGTGTCTCTTCCCCTCCTCCTGTCCTTACCCTGTGTCTCTCTTCCCCTGTGTCTCTCTTCCCCTCCTCCTCTCCCTCCCCTATGTCTCTTTTCTCCTCCTCCTCTCCTTCCCCTGTGTCTCTCTTCCCCTCCTCCTGTCCTTCCCCTGTGTATCTCTTCCCCTGTGTCTCTCTTCCCCTCCTCCTCTACCTCCCCTGTGTCTCTCTTCTCCTCCTCTCCTTACCCTGTGTCTCTCTTCCACTCCTCCTCTCCTTACCCTGTGTCTCTCTTCCCCTCCTCCTCTCTGTCTCCAGTGTGTATCTTCCCCTCCTCCTCTCCTTCCCCTGTGTCTCTCTTCTCCTGTGTCTAATGTCCCCTCCTCCTCTCCTTCCCGTGTCTCCATTCCCGTCCTCCTATCCTTCCCATGTGCCTCTCTTCCCCTCCTTCTCCTCTCCTTACCCTATATCTCTCTACCCCTCCTCCTCTCCTTCCCCAGTGTGTCTCCTACCCTTCTCCTCTTCTTCCCCTGAATGTCTCTTCCCCTCCTCATTCTGTCCTTCCCCTGTGTCTCTCTTCTCCTGTGTCTCATTTCCCCTCCTTCTCTCCTTCCCCTGTGTCTCTCTTCCCCTCCTCCTCTCCTTCCCCTGTGTCTCTCTTCCCCTCCTCCTCTCATTCCTCTGTGTCTCTATTCCACTCCTCTTCTCCTTTCCCTGTGTCTCTCTTCCCCTCCTCCTCTCCTTCCCCTGTGTCTCTCTTCCCCTCCTCCTCTCATTCCTGTGTCTTTTTCTTCCCCTCCTCTTCTCCTTTCCCTGTGTCTCTCTTTTCCTCCTCCTCTCCCTCCCCTGTGTCTCTCTTCCTCTCCTCCTCTCCTTACCCTGTGTCTCTCTTCCCTTCTTCCTCTCCTTACCCTGTGTCTCTCCTCCCCTCCTCTCCTTCCCCTGTGTCTCTCTTCCCCTTCTCCTTTCTTTCCCATGTGTGTCTTTTCCCCTCCTCTTCTCCTTCCCCTGTGTGTCTCTTCCCCTCCTCCTGTCCTTACCCTGTGTCTCTCTTCCCCTGTGTCTCTCTTCCCCTCCTCCTCTCCCTCCCCTATGTCTCTCTTCCCCTCCTCATCTCCTTACCCTGTGTCTCTTTTCTCCTCCTCCTCTACTTACCCTGTGTCTCTCTTCCCCTCCTCCTCTCTGTCTCCAGTGTGTATCTTCCCCTCCTCCTCCCCTGAGTCTCTCCTCTTCCCTCTCCCCTATGTCTCACTTCCCCTCCTCCTCTCCTTACCCTGTGTCTCTTTTCTCCTCCTCCTCTCCTTCCTTTGTGTCTCTCTTCCCCTCCCCCTCTGCTTCCCCTGTGTCTCTCTTCTCCTGTGTCTAATGCCCCCTTCTCCTCTCCTAACCCTGTAGCTCCCTTCCCCCTCCTCCTCTCCTTCCCCTGTGTCTCTCTTCCACTCCTCCTCTCCTTACCCTGTGCCTCCCTTCCCCTCCTCATCTACTTCCCCTGTGTCTCTCTTCCCCTCCTCCTCCTCTCCTTACCCTGTGTCTCTCTTCCTCTCCTCCTTTACTTACCCTGTGTCTCTCTTCCCCTCTTCCTCTCCTTACCCTGTGTCTCTCCTCCCCTCCTCTGCTTCCCCTGTGTCTCTCTTCCCCTTCTCCTTTCTTTCCCATGTGTGTCTCTTCCCCTCCTCCTCTCCTTCCCCTGTGTCTCTCTTCCCATCCTCCTGTCCTTCCCCTGTGTCTCTCTTCCCCTGTGTCTCTCTTCCCCTCCTCCTCTACCTCCCCTGTGTCTCTCTTCTCCTCCTCTCCTTACCCTGTGTCTCTCTTCCACTCCTCCTCTCCTTACCCTGTGTCTCTCTTCCCCTCCTCCTCTCTGTCTCCAGTGTGTATCTTTCCCTCCTCCTCTCCTTCCCCTGTGTCTCTCTTCTCCTGTGTCTAATGTCCCCTCCTCCTCTCCTTCCCGTGTCTCCATTCCCGTCCTCCTATCCTTCCCATGTGCCTCTCTTCCCCTCCTTCTCCTCTCCTTACCCTATATCTCTCTACCCCTCCTCCTCTCCTTCCCCAGTGTGTCTCCTACCCTTCTCCTCTTCTTCCCCTGAATGTCTCTTCCCCTCCTCATTCTGTCCTTCCCCTGTGTCTCTCTTCTCCTGTGTCTCATTTCCCCTCCTTCTCTCCTTCCCCTGTGTCTCTCTTCCCCTCCTCCTCTCCTTCCCCTGTGTCTCTCTTCCCCTCCTCCTCTCATTCCTCTGTGTCTCTATTCCATTCCTCTTCTCTTTTCCCTGTGTCTCTCTTCCCCTCCTCCTCTCCTTCCCCTGTGTCTCTCTTCCCCTCCTCCTCTCATTCCTGTGTCTTTTTCTTCCCCTCCTCTTCTCCTTTCCCTGTGTCTCTCTTTTCCTCCTCCTCTCCCTCCCCTGTGTCTCTCTTCCTCTCCTCCTCTCCTTACCCTGTGTCTCTCTTCCCCTCTTCCTCTCCTTACCCTGTGTCTCTCCTCCCCTCCTCTCCTTCCCCTGTGTCTCTCTTCCCCTTCTCCTTTCTTTCCCATGTGTGTCTTTTCCCCTCCTCTTCTCCTTCCCCTGTGTGTCTCTTCCCCTCCTCCTGTCCTTACCCTGTGTCTCTCTTCCCCTGTGTCTCTCTTCCCCTCCTCCTCTCCCTCCCCTATGTCTCTTTTCTCCTCCTCCTCTACTTACCCTGTGTCTCTCTTCCCCTCCTCCTCTCTGTCTCCAGTGTGTATCTTCCCCTCCTCCTCCCCTGAGTCTCTCCTCTTCCCTCTCCCCTATGTCTCTCTTCCCCTCCTCCTCTCCTTACCCTGTGTCTCTTTTCTCCTCCTCCTCTCCTTACCCTGAGTCTCTCTTCCCCTCCTCCTCTCTGTCTCCAGTGTGTATCTTCCCCTCCTCCTCTCCTTCGCCTGTGTCCCTCTTCCCCTCCTCCTCCTCCTTCCTTTGTGTCTCTCTTCCCCTCCCCCTCTGCTTCCCCTGTGTCTCTCTTCTCCTGTGTCTAATGCCCCCTTCTCCTCTCCTAACCCGGTAGCTCCCTTCCCCCTCCTCCTCTCCTTCCCCTGTGTCTCTCTTCCACTCCTCCTCTCCTTACCCTGTGCCTCCCTTCCCCTCCTCATCTACTTCCCCTGTGTCTCTCTTCCCCTCCTCCTCCTCTCCTTACCCTGTGTCTCTCTTCCTCTCCTCCTCTACTTACCCTGTGTCTCTCTTCCCCTCTTCCTCTCCTTACCCTGTGTCTCTCCTCCCCTCCTCTGCTTCCCCTGTGTCTCTCTTCCCCTTCTCCTTTCTTTCCCATGTGTGTCTCTTCCCCTCCTCCTCTCCTTCCCCTGTGTCTCTCTTCCCCTCCTCCTGTCCTTACCCTGTGTCTCTCTTCCCCTGTGTCTCTCTTCCCCTCCTCCTCTACCTCCCCTGTGTCTCTCTTCTCCTCCTCTCCTTACCCTGTGTCTCTCTTCCACTCCTCCTCTCCTTACCCTGTGTCTCTCTTCCCCTCCTCCTCTCTGTCTCCAGTGTGTATCTTCCCCTCCTCCTCTCCTTCACCCGTGTGTCTCTCTTCTCCTGTGTCTAATGTCCCCTCCTCCTCTCCTTCCCGTGTCTCCATTCCCGTCCTCCTATCCTTCCCATGTGCCTCTCTTCCCCTCCTCCTCCTCTCCTTACCCTATATCTCTCTACCCCTCCTCCTCTCCTTCCCCAGTGTGTCTCCTACCCTTCTCCTCTCCTTCCCCTGAATGTCTCTTCCCCTCCTCATCCTGTCCTTCCCCTGTGTCTCTCTTCTCCTGTGTCTCATTTCCCCTCCTTCTCTCCTTCACCTGTGTCTCTCTTCCCCTCCTCCTCTCCTTCCCCTGTGTCTCTCTTCCCCTCCTCCTCTTATTCCTCTGTGTCTCTATTCCACTCCTCTTCTCCTTTCCCTGTGTCTCTCTTCCCCTCCTCCTCTCCTTCCCCTGTGTCTCTCTTCCCCTCCTCCTCTCATTCCTGTGTCTTTTTCTTCCACTCCTCTTCTCCTTTCCCTGTGTCTCTCTTTTCATCCTCCTCTCCCTCCCCTGTGTCTCTCTTCCTCTCCTCCTCTCCTTACCCTGTGTCTCTCTTCCCCTCTTCCTCTCCTTACCCTGTGTCTCTCCTCCCCTCCTCTCCTTCCCCTGTGTCTCTCTTCCCCTTCTCCTTTCTTTCCCATGTGTGTCTTTTCCCCTCCTCCTCTCCTTCCTCTGTGTGTCTCTTCCCCTCCTCCTGTCCTTACCCTGTGTCTCTCTTTCCCTGTGTCTCTCTTCCCCTCCTCCTCTCCCTCCCCTATGTCTGTCTTCCCCTCCTCCTCTCCTTACCCTGTGTCTCTTTTCTCCTCCTCCTCTACTTACCCTGTGTCTCTCTTCCCCTCCTCCTCTCTGTCTCCAGTGTGTATCTTCCCCTCCTCCTCCCCTGAGTCTCTCCTCTTCCCTCTCCCCTATGTCTCTCTTCCCCTCCTCCTCTCCTTACCCTGTGTCTCTTTTCTCCTCCTCCTCTACTTACCCTGTGTCTCTCTTCCCCTCCTCCTCTCTGTCTCCAGTGTGTATCTTCCCCTCCCCCTCTGCTTCCCCTGTGTCTCTCTTCTCCTGTGTCTAATGCCCCCTTCTCCTCTCCTAACCCTGTGCCTCCCTTCCCCCTCCTCATCTCCTTCCCCTGTGTCTGTCTTCCACTCCTCATCTCCTCACCCTGTGTCTCTCTTCCCCTGTGTCTCTCTTCCCTTCCTTCTCTTCTCACCCTGTGTCTCTTTTCCCCTCCTCCTCTTCTTATCCTGTATCTCTCTTCCCCTCCTCCTCTCCTCACCCTGTGTCTCCCTTCCCCTCCTCCTTTTCTTCCCCTGTGTATCTCTTCCCCTCCTCTTCTCCTTCCCCTGTCTCTCTTCCCCTCCTCTTCTCCTTCCCCTGTGTGTCTCTTCCCCTCCTCCTCTCCTTCCCCTGTGTGTCTCTTCCCCTCCTCCTCCTCTCCTTACCCTGTCTCTCTTCCCCTCCTCTTCTCCTTCCCCTATATCTCTCTTCCCCTCCTCCTCGCCTTCCCCTGTGTGTCTCTTCCCCTTCTCCTCTCTTTCCCCTGTGTCTCTCTTCCTCTCCTTCTCCTGTCCGTCCCCTGTGTGTTTCTTCCCCTCCTCCTCTCCTTCCCCTGTGTATCTCTTCCCATTCTCCTCTCCTTCTCCTGTGTATCTCTTCCCCTCCTTCTCTCTTTACCCTGTGCATCTCTCCCCCTCCTCCTCTCCTTCTCCAGTGTGTCGCTTCCCCTCCCCCTCTCCTACTATGTGTGTCTCTTCCCCTTCTCCTCTCTTTCCCCTGTGTCTCTCTTCCCCTCCTCCTCCTGTCCTTCTCCTGTGTGTCTATTCCCCTCCTCCTCTCCTTCCCCTGTGTGTCTCTTCCCCTCCTCCTCTCCTTCCTCTGTGTGTCTCTGCCCATTCTCCACTCATTCACCTGTGTGTCTCTTCCCCTCCTCCTCCTGTCCTCCCGTGTGTCTCCATTCCCCTCCACCTCCTGTCCTTCTCCTGTGTCTCTCTTCCCCTCATCCTCTCCTTCTTCTGTGTCTCTCTTCCCCTCTGTAACGGATCTCCTTTAATGACAGGGGATCTCCTTTTATGCAATTGTGCCCTATGAAGGGCTACACCCACATAATTATCACAGCCAATTAGATACATGGTTCAACCCCCACGTCTCCTCCCCTCAGATAACAGGTAACACAATTAAAACAGACACAATTTTAACCACATTCTGGATGTACCCCAAAAACAGGGGGTACACCTTTAAGTCCAGCACCGTTCAATAGCTCTCACCCAGGGGAACAACATATTAAAAAATGGCTTGAATCAGACCAGGGGTTCAAAAGTTAGTAAAAGTATCTTACTGGCAGCATGGCAATCCACATCCCCCATAGTTGGCCACACAATACACATAGAGGGACAATAGGTGTGGTCACCCCTCCCTGAGGCTCCCTGGCAACTTTGATATAATCAGACAATGATTAAATCAGCCTTCTTTGTTCTTATGTTTGAGAATGAATAGACTTCCTTATCTGTAACAGGATTATCTCTACTGCCAAGGTCTGCACTAGCCTGGGGCCAATATTCTGCAGAGCATAAACCAACATACATACAGTATATTACTAGGATCATATTTTAACCAAGAAATAAATAACCATAAAACAGGGTAAAACAGTGATGGGTTCCGTTACAGCTGGGATCTGAGCGCACAAAACTACCGAATAGCGCTCAGATCCTCTTCACACAGTTCAATTGCCTTGTAGCTAAAGTCTTTCCCATAGTCTTTCATTATATGAATGGGCTCCATGGCATAGCTATCTGTGGTATCATGGTTCACACAGGGCAAGTACCGAATGACCCCCCTGTATGTAAAGGGCCAGAATGAGTGACATACACTCTGGTATGGCCGAATACTGTGTTTGAAGGGCAATATGTACCAGGGCCATAGTCGCAGGGCTGGAGGCTGGCAAACAGTCCTCTCCAAGACAAAGTGGCGAAGGGCACTTTGTCACACCCTCCTCTTCTCCTTACCCTGTGTCTCTCTTCCTCTCCTCTCCTTCCCCTGTGTGTCTCTTCCACTCCTCCTCTCCTTCCCCTGTGTCTCAGTTCCCCTCCTCCTCTCCTTACCCTGTGTCTCCCTTCCTCTCCTCATCTCCTTAACCTGTGGCTCTATTCCCCTCCTCCTCTCCTCACCCTGTGGCTCTATTCCCCTTCTCTCCTTCCCCTGTATGTCTCTTCCCCTCCTCCTGTCCTTCCCATGTGTATCTATTCCCCTCCTCCTCTCCTTCCCCTGTTTGTCTCTTCCCGTTCTCCTCTCTTTCCCCTGTGTGTCTCTTCCCCTCCTCCTCCTGTCCTTCCCCTGTGTCTCTATTCCACTCCTTCCCCTGTATATCTTGCCCTCCTCCTCTCTTTCCCCTGTGTCTCTCTTCCCCTCCTCCTCTCCCTCCATTGTGTCTCTCTTCCTTTCCTCCTCCTGTCCTTCCTCTGTGTATCTATTCCCCCTTCCTCACCTTCTACTGTGTGTCTCTTCCCCTCCTCCTCTCTTTCCCCTGTGTGTCTCTTCCCCTCCTCCTCCTGTCCTCCCCTGTGTCTCCATCCCCCTCCTCCTCCTGTCCTTCCCCTGTGTCACTCTTCCCTTTCTCCTCTTTTTCCTTATGTGTGTCTCTTCCCCTCCTCCTCCTCTCCTTACCCTGTGTCTCTCTTCCCCACCTAATCCTGTCCTTCAGCTGTGTGTCTCTTACCCTCCTCCTCTCCTTCCCCTGTGTGTCTCTTGCCCTCCTCCTCTCTTTCCCCTGTGTGTCTCGGCCCCTTCTCCTCTCTTTCCCCTGTGTGAATCTTCCACTCGTCCTCCTGTCCTCCCCTGTGTCTCTATTCCGCTCCTCCTCCTGTCCTTCTCCTGGTTCTCTCTTCTCCTCCTCCTCTTGTCCTTCCCCTGTGTCTCTCTTCCCCTTCTCCTCTCCTTCCTCTGTGTCTCTCTTCCCCTCCTCTTCTCCTTACCCTGTGTCTCTCTTCCTCTCCTCTCATTCACCTGTGTGTCTCTTACACTCCTCCCCTCCACCTGTGTGTCTCTTCCACTCCTCCCCTCCTTCCCCTGTGTCTATCTTCCCCTCATCATCTCCTTACCCTGTGTCTCCTTTCCCCTCCTCATCTCCTTACCCGTTGTCTCTCTTCCCCTCCTCCTCTCCTCACCCAGTGTCTCTCTTCCCCTTCTCCTTTCCTTCCCCTGTGTGTCTCTTCCCCTCCTCCTCTCCTTCCCCTGTGTATCTATTCCCCTCCTCCTCTCCTTCCCCTGTGTGTCTATTCCCCTTCTCCTCTCTTTCCCCTGTGTGTCTCTTCCCCTCCTCCTCCTGTCCTTCCCAAGTGTCTCTCTTCCCCTCCTCCTCTCTTTCCTCTGTGTCTCTCTTCCCCTCCTTCTCTCCTTACCCTGTGTCTCTCTTCCCCTCCTCCTCTCCCTCCCCTGTGTCTCTCTTCCTCTCCTCTCCTTCCCCTGCGTGTCTCTTCCACTCCTCCCCTCCTTCCCCTGTGTCTCTCTTCCCCTCCTTTTCTCCTTACCCTGTGTCTCCTTTCCCCTCCCCATCTCCTTACCCTGTGTCTCCTTTCCCCTCCCCATCTCCTTACCCTGTGTCTCTCTTCCTCTCCTCCTCTCCTTCCCCTATGTGTCTCTTCCCCTCCTCCTCTCCTTCCCCTGTGTGTCTCTTCCCCTCCTCCTCTCCTTCCCCTGTGTGTCTCTTCCCCTCCTCCTCTCTTTCCTCTGTGTATCTATTCCACTTCTCCTCACCTTCCCCTGTGTGTCTCTTCATCTTCTCCTCTCTTTCCCCTGTGTGTCTCTTCATCTTCTCCTCTCTTTCCCCTGTGTGTCTCTTCCCCTACTCCTCCTGTCCTTCCCCTGTGTCTCTCTTCCTTGCCTTCCCCTGAATCTCTGTTCCCCTTCTCCTCTCTATCCCCTGTGTCTCTCTTCCCCTTGTCCTCTCTTTTCCCTGTGTGCATCTTCCCCTCCTTCTCCTGTCCTCCCCCTGTGTCTCTCTTCCCCTCCTCCTCTCCTTCCCCTGTGTGTCTCTTCCCCTCCTCCTCCTGTCCTTCCCCTGTGTCTCTCTTCCCCTCCTCCTCTCCTTCCCCTGTGTGTCTCTTCCCCTCCGCCTCTCTTTCCCCTGTGTGTCAGGGCCCCTTCTCCTCTCTTTCCCCTTAGTGAATCTTCCACTCCTCCTCCTGTCCTCACCTGTTTGTCCATTCCCCTCCTCCTCCTGTCCTTCTCCTGTGTCTCTCTTCTCCTCCTCCTCCTGTCCTCCCCCTGTGTCTCTCTTACCCTCCTCCTTTACTTCCTCTGTGTCTCTCTTCCCTTCCTCTTCTGCTTACCCTGTGTCTCTCTTCCTCTCCTCTCCTTCCCCTGTGTGTCTCTTCCACTCCTCCCCTCCTTCACCTGTGTCTCTCTTCCCCTCCTCCTCTCCTTCACCTGTGTGTCTCTTCCACTCCTCCCCTCCTTCCCCTGTGTCTCTCTTCCCTTCCTCCTCTCCTTACCCTGTGTTTCCTTTCCCCTCCTCATCTCCTTAGACGGTGTCTCTCTTCCCCTCCTCCTCTCCTTACCCGGTGTCTCTCTTCCCCTCCTCCTCTCCTCACCCTGTGTCTGTCTTCCCCTCCTCCTCTCCTTCCCTTGTATGTCTCTTTTCCTCCTCCTCTCCTTCCCCTGTGTAAATCTTCCCCTCCTCCTCTCCTTCCCCTTTGTGACTCTTCCCTTTCTCCTCTCTTTCCCCTGTGTGTCTCTTTCCCTCCTCCTCTCCTGCCCCTGTGTCTCTTTTCCACTCCTTCCCCTGTATCTCTCTTCCCTTCCTCCTCTCTTTCCTCTGTGTCTCTCTTCCCCTCCTTCTCTCCTTACCCTGTGTCTCTCTTCCACTCCTCCTCTCCCTCCCCTGTGTCTCTCTTCCCCTCCTCCTCTCCTTCCCCTGTCTCTCTTCCCCTCCTCCTCTCTTTCCTCTGTGTATATATTCCACTCCTACTCCTGTCCTCCCCTGTGTCTCTCTTCCTCGCCTTCCCCTGAATCTCTCTTCCCCTTCTCCTGTCTATCCCCTGTGTCTCTCTTCCCCTTGTCCTCTCTTTCCCCTGTGTGTATCTTCTACTCCTCCTCCTGTCCTTCCCCTGTGTCTCTCTTCCCCTCCTCCTCCTGTCCTTCCCCTGTGTCTCTCTTCCCCTCCTTCTCTCCTTTCCCGTTTATCTCTTCCCATTCTCCTCTCCTTCTCCTGTGTGTCTCTTCACCTTCTCCTCTCTTTCCCCTGGGTGTCTCTTCCCCTCCTCCTCCTGTCCTTCCCCTGTGTCTCTCTTCCCCTCCTCCTCCTGTCCTTCCCCTGTGTCTCTCTTCCCCTCCTTCTCTCCTTTCCCGTTTATCTCTTCCCATTCTCCTCTCCTTCTCCTGTGTGTCTCTTCACCTTCTCCTCTCTTTCCCCTGGGTGTCTCTTCCCCTCCTCCTCCTGTCCTTCCCCTGTGTCTCTCTTCCACTCCTTTCCCTGTATCTCTCTTCCCCTCCTCCTCCTGTCCTCCCCTGTGTCTCCATTCCCCTCCTCCTCCTGAGCGAGAGAAAAAATGTCGCCTGCAAAAAATGAAAACGAGGTTTCACAACCTAGGACCGTGAAAAAACTGCTAAACCCAGAGATCCGAGATAAGCTTGAGACCCCACATTAACCCCTTTCAACGGGTGTCCAATCGGACCGCCGGAGGGTCCCCACATTAACCCTACATTAACCCTCGCAGTGGGGGTCCCCGATCGCAAGCAAAATCAAAATTCACTGAAATCAAATGTTCCTCCTTGCGGGTCCTTAAAGGACTGTAAAGGTCCTCAACGGACCCGCGAAAAATAAACATTTACCCTATCACTCATGGGAATCTATACAGAGCCCCATGAGCCCCAAAAAAACCCTGTCATTCATGGAGGTCAATATAGACCCTCATCAGCCCTTAATTAAACCTGTCAATCATGGGCGTCAATACTGACCCCCATAAGCCCTAAATTAACCCTGTCACTCATAGGAGTCATTACAGATCCCCATAAGCCCTTAATTAACCCTGTCCCTCATGGGGGTCAGTGAAGACCCCCATAACCCCTTAATTAACCCTGTCACTCAGGAGGGTTAATACACACTCCCATAAGCCTTAAATAACCCTGTCACTCATGGGGGTCAATACACCCCCCCCCCCATAAGCCCTTGATTAACCCTGTAACTCATTGGGGTCAATGAAGACCCCCATAACCCCTTAATTAACTCTGTCACTCATGAGGGTCAATACAGACTCCCATAAGCCCTTTATTAACCCTGTGACTCATGGGCGTCAATACAGACCCCCATAAGCCAATAATTAACACTGTGACTCATTGGGGTCAATACAGACCCCCATAGTCCATTAATTAACCCTGTCACTCAGGTGGTCAATACAGACCCACATAAGCCCTTAATTAAGCCTGTCACCCTTCTCCTCTCGTTCCCCATGTGTGTCTCTTCCCTTCCTCCTCCTGTCCTTCCCCTTTGTGTTTCTTCCCCTCCTCCTCTCCTTCCCCTGTGTATCTCTTCCCCTCCTCCTCTCCTTCTCCTGTGTGTCCCTTCCCCTCCTCCTCTTTTTACCCTGTGTCTCTCTTCCACTTCCCCTCTCCTTCTCCTGTGTGTCTCTTCCCCTCCTCCTCTCTTTCCCCTGCGTGTCTCTTCCCCTTCTCATCTCTTTCCCCTCTGTGTCTCTTCCCCTCCTCTTCCTGTCCTTCCCCCGTGTCTCTCTTCCCCTTCTCCTCTCTTTCCCCTGTGTATCTCTTCCCCTCCTCCTCATGTCCTTCCCCTGTGTCTCTCTTCCCCTCCTCCTTTCCTTCCCCTGAGTCTCTCTTCCCCTGTGTCTCTCTTCCCTTGTCTCTCTTCCCCTCCTCCTCTCCCTCCCATGAGTCTCTCTTCCCTTCCTCCTCCTGTCCTTCCCTTGTGTCTCTCTTCCCCTGTGTCTCTCTTCCCCTGTGTGTCTCTTCCCCTGAGTTTCTCTTTCCCTCCTTCTCTCCCTCCAGTGTGTCTCTCTTCCCCTCCTCCTCCTGTCCTTACCCTGTGTCTCTCTTTCTCTGTGCCTCTCTTCCCCTCCTCCTCTCCCTCCCATGTGTCTCTCTTCCCCTCCTCCTCCTGTCCTTCCCCTGTGTCTCTCTTCCCCTGTGTGTCTCTCTTCCCCTGTGTCTTTCTTCCCCTCCTCCTCTCCTTCCCCTGTGTTTCTCTTCCTCTGTGTCTCTCTTCCCCTGTGTGTCTATTCCCCTGTGTCTCTCTTCCCCTCCTCCTCTCCCTCCAGTGTGTCTCTCTTCCCCTCCTCCTCCTGTCCTTACCCTGTGTCTCTCTTCCCCTTTGTCTATCTTCCCCTCCACCTCTCCCTTCCATGTGTCTCTCTTCCCCTCTTCCTCCTGCTCTTCCCCTGTGTCTCTCTTCCTGTGTGTCTCTCTTCCCCTCCTCCTCTCCCTCCAGTGTGTCTATCTTCCCCTTCTCCTCCTGTCCTTATGCTGTTTCTCTCTTCCCCTGTGTCTCTCTTCCCCTCCTCCTCTCCCTCCAGTGTGTCTCTCTTCCCCTTCTCCTCCTGTCCTTACCCTGTGTCTCTCTTCCCCTGTGTCTCTCTTCCCCTCGTCCTCCTGCCCTTCCCCTGTGTCTCTCTTCCCCTGTTTCTCTCCTCCCCTGTGTCTCTCTTCCTGTGTGTCTCTCTTCCCCTCCTCTACTCCCTCCAATGTGTCTCTCTTCCTCTCCTCCTCCTGTCCTTCCCCTGTGTCTCTCTTTCCCTGTGTATCTCTTCCCCTCCTCCTCTACTTACCCTGTGTCTCTCTTCCCCTCCTCCTCTCCCTCCCATGAGTCTCTCTTCCTTTCCTCCTCCTGTCCTTCCCCTGTGTCTCTCTTCCCCTGTGTCTCTCTTCCCCTGTGTGTCTCTTCCCCTGAGTCTCTCTTCTCCTCCTTCTCTCCCTCCAGTGTGTCTCTCTTCCCCTCCTCCTCCTGTCCTTACCCTGTGTCTCTCTTCCCCTGTGCCTCTCTTCCCCTCCTCCTCTCCCTCCCATGTGTCTCTCTTCCCCTCCTCCGCCTGTCCTTCCCCTGTGTCTCTCTTCCCCTGTGTGTCTCTCTTCCCCGGTGTTTCTCTTCCCCTCCTCCTCTCCTTCCCCTGTGTCTCTCTTCACCTGTGTCTCTCTTCCCCTCCTCCTCTCCTTCCCCTGTGTCTCTCTTCCACTCCCAAAATTACGAGAAAAGAACTACACAAGCTCCTAAAACAAACACGTAACCACGCAAACATAAAAACACGAAAACACACACAAAAACACAATATTAATTAAACAAAGCACCCACACTATGGGGGGCAACCAAGACCTCTATAAGTGAGCTTGAATGCCAATTTAACCCCAAAATCGCCTAAGCGAGAGAAAAAATGGGCCCCACAAAAATGAAAACGAGGCTTCACAACCTAGGACCGCGAAAAAAACTGCTAAACACGTACCCAGAGATCCGAGATAAGCTTGAGACCCCACATTAACCCTTGCAGCGGGGGTCCAATCGGACTGCCGGAGGGTCCCCACATTAACCCTACATTAACCCTCGCAGTGGGGGTTCCCAATCGCAAGCAAAATCAAAATTTGCTGAAATCAAAATTCAAATTTCCCGCCTTGCGGGTCCTTAAAGGACTGTAAAGGTCCTTAACGGACCCGCGAAAAATAAAAATTAATCCTATCACTCATGGGAATCTATACAGAGCCCCATGAGCCCCTAAATAACCCTGTCAATCATGGGGGTCAATACTGACCCCCATAAGCCCTAAATTAACCCTGTCACTCATGGAGGTCAATACAGACCCTCATCAGTACTTAATTAACCCTGTCAATCATATGAGTCAATACAGATCCCCATAAGCCCTTAATTAACCCTGTCCATCATGGGGGTCAGTGAAGACCCCAATAACCCCTTAATTAACCCTGTCACTCATGAGGGTCAATACACACCCCCATTAGCCTTAAATAACCCTGTCACTCATGGGGGTAAATACACCCCCCCATAAGCCCTTAATTAACCCTTTCACTCATGGGGGTCAAAGTAGACCCCATTAGCCCTTAATTAACCCTGTAACTCATGGGGATCAATGAAGATCCCCATAACCCCTTAATTAACTCTGTCACTCATGGGGGTCAATACAGACCCCCATAAGCCAATAATTAACCCTGTGACTCATTGGGGTCAATACAGACCACCATAAGCCCTTCATTAACCCTGTCACCCATGAGGGTCAATACAGACCCCCATAATTCAGTAATTAACCCTGTCACTCATGGGGGTCAATACAGACCCCCATAAGCCCTTCATTACCCCGGTCACTCATGGGGGTCAATACAGACCCCTATAATCCTTTGATTAACTCTGTCAATCATGGGGGTCAATACAGACCCTCATAAGCCTCTATTTCACCCCATCAGTCCCATAAGAGTATATAAAGACAGTGGAGAGGCTCGCAATGAGCGCTGAAGGTGCTCAGCGTGGGGCTTGCAATGAGCCCTGAAGGTGCTCACACGACCAAAAGTAAATCAGTGGAGAGGCTCGCAAAGAGCGCCAAAGGTACTCAGTGGACTAAAAGCCTTACATTGTGTAGCATACAGCACCTGGATTATAATTTTATTGCCATAATTTTTTGACGGGCAAGCCGCTAGTTACATATATAGTTGTGAGCAGTGCGGGCTTGCCAAAAGTTGTTGGTAATGCCATGGTAAAATATGCCTGCTCTCAACTGCGGCTCTCGCAAAACAAGGGCTGAGGTTGCAGCCAGGCAATGTGCTGAAGGCGCTCATGGCGCTGCTGGAGATGAGCACCATAGGCACTCATCCCTACAACCCTTACGACTTAGGCAGTGAGTGCTGAAGGCGCTCATTGTGCTGGGTGATGAGCGCAACTTACCCAGTGATTCCCCGAGACACTCGGGACTTCTTACTTTATGCTCTCGTCCGTGGGATGGCAGTAAAATTACGTCCCATACGTCTTACTATCCGAACGGCCGTAAAATTACGTCCCGTATAACTTACCTGAAGCAAGCAAAAAGAATAATTATTTAACAGCCAAACCGCCAAAATGGAAAGACCTAAAAAAACACACAAATATGCCTCAAATTAACTAAAAATACTCACACACAGCACAGGGGGGAGGCCAGGTAGCCTGTGAGTGAGGTTGCCAGGTAATTTGAGCCATATTTTAATTTTTTCAAAGTTTTAAATCAGCCTAAGCGAGGAAAAAAATGTCGGCTGAAGAAAACAAGGCCGAAGCACCTAAGATCCATCACCGAACTCGGAACACTTACCCGAAGCCAGTAACCCATCCTGTGGTACGTAACACATAGAAAATCAACGCCATTTTCTATGAAGTAAGCAACTAACACAAAATGCCGGGTACAACGCAAATAGCGCATGCGCACTATGTTTTAACTGTTTCTACTGGAGCTGGATACTGGACACTTTCTAGGCCAACAGTGGCGTTCACAAAACAGGACAGCACAACAAATGTTGTGAAAACAAAGAATACAAAATGGAAATATATATCCTGTTTTGTATGGTCTTACTAAAAAAAATGGATTGAAAAGTTATTTTATCATTTGCATCTCTCTCTGGAACTCTCAACAGACACAGCCTGAGGAGTCTCATCATCTCTACAGTAATTTATACACAACAGACACAGCCTGAGGAGTAGAAAATGTATCAGGACAATCTGATAACAATTCTAATGTTGATTTACAGAGTCAGATTGATAGTTATTCTCACAATTGTCCTTTACCTAAATCTCTAGCAGTAGAGGTTCATAATTGTGGTGATATGAATATTGTCTGTCAGTTTTGTGGGGCTTATCATTTCCAACAGGAAAGACCCAGAGATGGCCAGTTCGTTTCTGTCAAAAAGGCATGGTAAGACTTCCACAAAGACAACCATATTTTCAAAGCATTATAAATGAGCATACTTTCCCTAATTACCAAAATTTCTAAATAAACATAAGATCGTATAATAGTGCAATATCCTTTGCATCTATGGGTGCAACATTAGCTGCTAATGTGCCAGGACATGGCTCTTACTATTTCAAAGTACAAGGACAAATTTACCATTGTACTTCTCATTTACATCCAGCAGAAGGGGAGCAAAGAAAATTTGCTCAACTATATGTCCTTGATACAATGGAAGCTGTTGAACAACGTATGCAGCATCAAGAAAATACAAAATGCTTACCCATTGTGTTTATAGATTTTGATAAAATCATGGCCCAAAACCTGTACACTCAAGCCTATAAAAAATTGTAGTAGAACAAGAACAACAAATTCATGCAGAAATACATCAGTTACAAATACCAAAAGTCCTTAGTTCTTAGGAGAGATCACCATACTGATAAACGCTGTTATAACTTACCAACATCAAATGAGGTTGCAACGGTCTTTCAAAATGTTGAGGGAGAACCACCATTTCAAAGCGATATTATAATATATCCCAGAAATCAGGAGCAACCTTACATCAACGTAAGTATCTTAAGTACTAATTTGGATCCAATGACATATACCATTTTATTCCCCAATGGGGAAGCCGGATGGCAACCCAAATTATCACTTGCCAGTTACCCAAATTCTAAAGTACGTGTCAGAAATAATATTTCCATGCTTGAATTTAAAGTGGCTCAAACTGTAATTTGAGATGGGTTTAATCACATCACAATTTATGTTTTGGAAAACTGACACAACAATGGATCATTGATTCATATTTGTAAGTTGAGGCAAATAATTTAAATTTCATAAAATATCAACAAGATAAACTACGTGTAGAACAGTATTGTGGACTGATGGATTATGTCGCTGAGGTAGCTACAAACAGAGAGCTTGCAGCTGGAAAAGCCATCATTTTACCTTCTTCTTTCCATAGATCTTGCAATATGCGAGAAAGATACAATGATGCTATGGCTATTGTAACTAAATATGGAAAACCAGATTTATTTATTACATTTACATGTAATCCACACTGGAAAGAAATTATACAGAATCTGCTAATTGGACAAACTGCTTCTGATAGACCAGATTTGGTGGCAAGAGTCTTCAAAAGCAAATTAACTGAATTAATACGTGACATAACCATAACTCAGTTATTTGGCAAATGTCTGGCTTAGGTTTATACCATAGAATTTAAAAAAAGAGGCCTTCCACATGCACATATGCTTCTAATCCTTCAAAAGAAATATAAATTGGATACTGGTTATAAAGTGGATTCAGTGATTATTGATGAAACTAGCAGATCCAGAAATACATGGTAGATTATATGTGATTGTAACTCATTGCATGATTCATGGACCATGTGGAGATATTAATCCACAATCACCATGTATGGAAAATAAAAAATGCACTAAAGAATTTCCAAAAAAATATAGAGACAAAACATGCTAATTGTGATGGATATCCATTATATAGAAGAAGAGAAGGCCAAAATGCCATTAGTCTTGGGAAAAAAAGTTGATAACAGATATGTGGTGCCATACAATCCACATTTGCTCATGAAGTATAATGCACATATTAATGTGGAAGCTTGCACTTCTATAAAATCCATTAAATATGTCTACAAATATATTTACAAAGGCAATGATGCAGCTACTGTAGTGGTCAAAAGTGAAGAAAATCCAGAACAAACAGAGTTATTACATGATGAACTTGCATCTCATGTAGATGCTCGCTATGTAAGTGCTCCAAAAGTAATGTGGCGTCTTCTTAAATTTGAAATGCATGATCGTTCACATGCAGTATATCGATTAGGTGTACATTTGCCCCAAAGACACTTTGTTTACTTTATTGTTGGAAATGAAAGAAATGCTTTGGCACAAAGTGAGCATCGCCAAACTACACTAAATGTGTGGTTTCAATTAAATTGTGCTGACTTGAAGGCAAGGGAATTGTTATATATTCAACTTCCAAATCATTATGTTTTCGTTAATGGATTATGGCGAAAACGAAAAACTTGTGTAAATAAAATAATACCAAGAATTTACACTGTGAGTCCAAGAGACATTGAACACTTCTGCTTACGTTTACTCCTTTTAAATGTACCTGGTGCACAAAGTTTTGAACAGTTGAGAACTGTTAATGACGCAGTTTATGACACATTTCATTTAGCTGCGCAACACAGAAACTTCCTGGCTGATGATACAGAATGGGAAAGATGTCTAGAAGAAGCAGCACTGTGTCAAATGCCATGGCAGATGAGAGAACAATTTGCATTCATTTGCATCTTCTCAAAGGCTCCAAATGCATTAGCTTTGTGGGACACATTTAAAACAAATATGTCTGAAGACCTTTTGCAACGTTACAATGAGTCTATTGTAGAATTAAAAGCATTATTGAAATTCAAGAGGTCTTTCTTTCTCATGGATTAAATTAAAAGTTTTAATCTGCCAGATCAAGGACTCAACAAGAAAATAAACTTTGAAGACTATGACACTCAGCTGCAAAAACAAATAACACAGGAGAAAATGTAAATGTTAAGTACATTACAATTGCAAGCATTTAACGCCATAAAAAGTACACTGGAATATGACATGCTAAAGGAGTGTTATTTCTATCTAGATGGCCCTGGTGGATAAGGAAAAACGTATCTATATAATTTATTGATGAGTTTCGTTCACGCACAAGGTTAAATAGCACTGCCATTTGCAACAACTGGAATTGCAGCACTTTTGTTAGGTGGAAGAACTCTGCATAGTGGATTTAAACTGCTAGTTCCCATTATAATAGATGAGGCTACAAGGATGTCATGCCATGCACTACAATGTATTGAGTGTTTGTTGCATGAAGTCATGGATAATGAATTGCCATTTGGTGGAAAGGTAATGTTGTTAGGTGGAGATTTTAGGCAAATATTACCTGCCGTTGTACATAGAAATCGAACAGACATTGTTGCCAATGGACAACTGTAAGATGCATTTTCAAGATGCAAGAATCCAGAGGAAATTAAAGTTTAGATTGAAAAAAAAAAAGTCAGGGTGATTTATTAGATGATGGGATAAGTTTTACAAAAAATATTGTCTGCTATGAGGTGCTGTAACTTAAATTACAAAAAAGGATAACAATACAACAGATGTACAAAAAAAAAGGAACAGTACTTTGATCTCAATGACAAATTCACAGCACAAACCCCAACAAATATAGTGGTTTTATTTTGAGGATGAACTTTGATGTCACTCTGACTCACATAGAAAGCGCTATAAAAGGGCAAAAAAACATAGAGAACAGTGGTTTATACTCCGTTGACGAACTTAGATGTCTGGCAGACTCTTGTTAGAGGACCACTATTTCACATAGTAAAATCTATGTGCCATTTTCAATAACTACTACAATAATAAAAAAACAAGTGGAAAAAAAAAACAAAGACAAAGTAACATAAAGGAATGTCTTGGAAGTGGCCTTTTGCCATGATTGGCCCCACAAAACAGTTACATTGCATTTTCTTACAGTTAGTACTTTAAGTTACTCTTTGTACTGTTAATATTGTATTTTACAAGGTGTGTAAGGGTTCATGTTAGTAGGATGATCATTTTTTGCACAAATGAAATGTATAATTAAATGGAGAGTATTGATCCAGGGAGTAATCCGATAACCAGTTACTGGGATCAGGAAGGAATTGATTTTTTCCCCTTAGAAAAAAACCATTAAAACTTAGCCAATTGTGTCTATTTGTCTTCCTCTGGATTAAATATTCAAGATCACTGCATTTTCATAACATTCAAGACTAAATGTTATTATATTACGCTAATGTTTGCATTGTTAACATTTTATTTTACAAGGTTTTGAAAGTTGTTTTATTGTATGTTATTAAGGGATCATGTCAGTAGGAGGATGATCATTTGTTGTAAAATTAAAATGTATAATAAAATAAAGAGTAATGATCCAGGGAGTTATCAGATCGCTAGTTACTGGGGTCAGAATGGAATTATTCCCCCCCCCCCCCTCTTTGACACAATTGGATGTTTCACTGCAGGGTTTTCTGTTTGCCTTCCTCTGGACTCAATATTTATGTGCTTTAACAGTATTTGAAATACAAGTTGCATGTTACAAAGCATTATTTAATGGTTTATAATACTCATTCATACAAAGTTGACCCATTGTTATATTAGTCCTGCAAAGCTGACAATTAAAAATGTTAATATTGTTAAAAAGTATGGTTTGCCAGTACTTGAACTAGTTGCATGCTAAAAAAATAAACACATTTGCTATAATTGTTGTACTTATTTGTACATAACAAATTAGACATGGAAAAATAACCACATAGGTGGCACAGCATTCACAGTGTACAAATTTTATTTACGTGCAAGTCGCTAGTCACTATAATAGTTATCAGTGTTGGGGACGTTTACGATGTTGGTAACGCAGTTGCGTCCCAGCGCCACCGTCACACATGCGAGCCTCACAAAACGAGGCAAAGCAGTCGTCTAGCACTTAGGCTGCAATGAGCACCAAAGGCGATCATTGCACCCAGCGGAGCTGTCACACAAATCCAAGAAGCAAGGCGAAGCAGCTGCCCATTATATATTAATTTATATATATAATAACACACACATATATATTTATTTTTATATATACTGTACATATAAAATATAATTATCTTTTTTATATATACAGTTATAAATGTATATATACGCACAAATATATAAACAGTATATATATATATATATATATATATATATATATATATATATATATACATGTACATACAGACACATATATTCACACACACACAAATATATATATGTGAGTCGTCGTCACGCTTTGCCAGCTCACTGCCTCTCTCGCGAAGCGAGGGACGCAGTTCTGGCCGCAAATGGGGACCTCGCGAAGCAAGGGCCGCATTTGCTGAGGTGGAGGCATCAACGTTGGCTACAATGAGCCAAAGGCTCATTGCAGGCTGCAAATGATGACCCTCTCGAAGTGAGGGGAAGCATTTGCGGAGGTGGAGGCTCTACGGCGCCTCACTCGCAGTAAAAAAATCCAGAACAGAGGGACTTTGAAAACAAAAACCACGCCGCGGGACTTAGAAAAAATATATATATGACCCGCGAAATTTAGAAAAAAACAATAACGCGTAAAGAGGAAATACGGACCTAGACAAAATAAATTACAACCCGCGGGACTTAGAAAAATAGAAAAATACGAGGCCCCAAAAATACGAAGTTAACCTCCGAAACGCATAGATCATAAAACACCCAAAACACTGAAAAATTTAAATAATAAAATAAAAAAACCATCACGCACAGCACGGGGGGACAGCCAGGACATCTGGTGGTAAGGTTGCACGCAAATTAAAGAATTTAAGGAGTTTCGCCACTTGAAAATCGGCTAAGCGAGAAAAAAAACTAACGAAAAAAATGAATACAAAGATACACGACCCCGAAATGCGCAAAACACCGCCAGGCACGTACGAATTCTGCCAGGGACGTACGAGATACAAAAATACACAGTTAGGAAGCAAGAAAAATGCTCGCAAGCCGCGTAGCACATAGACAAACTACGCCATTTTACAACACTAACTTGCAACTAATAACATTACGAATCTAAACTGGCACTTTACACAACTAATCCAATGGTTTGCCCTGGCGCACGCAGCATATTTCTAATGCACAGTTGGGACACTAATGACACTTTCTCCTCAGGGCAGCAACAGTACAACTGTACATTGTATGCTGCAGGAAAATAAAAAGAGATACTTACCTCTTCAGGCTTTTCATTGCTGGATATATCAATTACAAATAGGTAAAGCATATTAATTTATTAAGTAACTAATTCATTAATTATTATTTAAAAAAATAGACATAGATATCTGTCTTTGTGATGAGCACCAAAAGCGCTCAAAAGAGCAAAAGTAAAAGAGAGGAGAGGCTCGCTATGAGCGCTGAGGTCCTCAGTGTAGAAAAAGCTTTACATTGTGTGTCAAACACCATTACCATGGCTAGTATATATATTTATACTAGCGAATTGCCCGTCAAAAAATGACGGCAATGAAATTGTAAGGTAGCTAAATTAGTAAATGAATATAGTGTACCTATTTTGAAGCATTGTGATGAAGAGCTGGCAATCTTGTGTTGATGTTGCTGCAGCATTAGTGGTGTGGAGCTGCTGTATAAGCATGCTGAATGTGTGCACTGTGTGGTATGAATATCCGTAGGTGGTTTGTGGCGTTTTGCGAGTTTCTTGTGGTGTTTTGCGAGTTTGTTGTGGTGTTTTGCGAGTTTAGAGTGCTGTAGCCTCGTTTTCGTTTTGTTCGGCGGCCATTTTTTCTGTCGCTTAGATTTTTTTTTAGTCTCAAAAGTCTTTTATTTCGAGTAAAATCGAGGTCTAAGTTGCATTTTTGAGGTCCTGGGTGCTCCCTCTTGGTGTAGGTAAGGTTTTTATGTATGTGCTGTGTGTATGTATTGTGTTTTAAATGTTTGTATGTCGGCGTGTTGCGTCCGATGTTTGCGAGGTCGTAATGTGTGGTAACGTGTTTCGTAGGTTGTTTGCGTTCCTCGTAAAATTTAGCAAGTGTCGTAATTTGTGTGTCGTGTTTTTTGAGTAGCGACGTGAAGTTTGCGAGGGTTTGAGGCCCTTGCCCAGTGACCTCGCCAGCAACTGAGTCCCTCGCTTCGCGAGGGGCCTCAGTTGCTGGCATGGAGCGCCTTTGGCGCTCCATGCCAGCAACTGAGGCCCTTGCCCAGTAACCTCGCCAGCAACTGAGGCCCTCGCTTCGCGAGGGGCCTCAGTTGCTGACATGGAGCGCCTTCGGCGCTCCATGCCAGCAACTGAGGCCCGTGCCCAGTGACCTCGCCAGCAACTGAGGCCCTCGCTTCACGAGGGGCCTCAGTTGCTGGCATGGAGCGCCGAAGGCGCTCCATGCCAGCAACTGAGGCCCTTGCCCAGTGACCTCGCTATGCGAGGGCCGCGGCTCGCTTCGCGAGGGCCGCGGGCTCGCTACGCGAGCCCGCAAGCGTGAGCAACAACCCGTACGCTCACAACTATATATGTGATATATATACAGTAGAATTACAGTTATCCGGCGCCTAACTAACCAGGACTTTCAAGCAACCGGCACCGGCATCAATTCCCCATTTTAAAGAAACTACCACTAGACCGGCATAACCGGCACTATACGGCACTATCCGGAGTTCGAGACTGGGAAAACTATATATAGAAGAGTGAAGCAGCCATGAATGACCAGTTTTCTACTAATCTAGTAATTTAGTAATTTAGTAATTATTAACATATATGTATATTTAGAGAGAAAGAAGGAGAAATAATGATATTGGTATCAGCCCTTCAGTGTAATTTTGATACTCCACAGTATCACAAATTGGACCTGTCATGTGTATTACCCTTATATTATTAATATAATTATAATTATTGTTATTATATGTATTAATCTATTGCACAGTAACTAGGGATCATTAGTTTACATCTATATGAATGTGACACTGATGTGATGCATGTTGATGTGCCATAACCCCAACCATTGAAAACACATTGACATGGTTAGAATGGTATAATAAAGCTTTTTTTCATACACAGAGCACAATCAGAAATGGACAGGACTGTGCATAAATAAATATCATTGGTGTGGTGTGCGCGGATCGTGGAAGGACAAGAGACTCTTGGGGAAAACAGGGTTACCTACTGGGTGTAATATTATAGTCTAGAATAAGCATGATGCAAAGCACCTACCAGGGTCACATGTGGTCACTACACCACTGCAACCTGACTCTGATGAAAAAAGGATCATCAGAAATCACTCCATTTAATACAAGTAACCAGTAATGTGCATAGCACATACTTTTGGTTATCATCTACTCAATTAAACAGATGCAATAAATAATGGATAATGTCATACAAATCTATTCCACATATTAAGGAATAATACCAAATAGATGGTAAGAATCTGCAAAACAGAAAGAGGAGGTTGAGGAACATTCCTTCATGGTCGTGCGATTGGGCTACTCAGACAGAGACAAAAATAAGATATCAATCAGAACACTATTTGGATTGACACCTTATCTCAACGGCAATCCACATTGAACATCAATTGCTGAAATATTCAACATAACCATATGCGTACACTCTCTATAGCCAGTCAATAGTATGTCAACATTTATACTAATTAATATTCACTGTGGAGTGTGAATGAGGAGGACTTATGCAATGTTCTCAACTACCTACTCCTCTTCCTCAGCAATGGGCCCCCACCTTCCATGCCCGCACAGCTCCTCCCTCTACTAAAACGCGGAGGTGCGTTCACCTGGGGTGGTTGTGCAGCAGCTGGCGTTGGCAGTAAAGTTTGAGATAAGGAGAGCACTGGCTCTGGTTGCAATGGTGGAGGAGCCGGTGGAACCAAAGGTTAAAGACATATGACCTTGCCTTCCGATAATTGCAATAGCCACTTAATGAGTCTTGTCTGGGCTTGTCAGTCCCTATTTGCTTTTTGCTCATACCTCTCCTTCCTTCAATTGTGCCTCTTAATCTCACCAGATAGCGATGTGATGCTGTATATGAGAGAGGTTGCAATGTCATTCTGCCTTTCCATCTGGAATGACAGTTGTTTCATTAGGGTCTTATTGATTTCGCCCTCACTCTGGATCTGGTGCATGACCTCATGCAAAGTGGCTTGTGAGGGTGTGGACATACCGGGACTGTCGATTGGCTGTGGTGATGACCGAGGTGCCGGTTGCGATTATGATGCCAGAGATGCCAGTGGCGATGGTGTCGGCCATGGCCATGGTGTTGGTGTCGGCGGTGGCAGAGCTTCTGCCTATGCAGCTTGTGCAAAGCACCAATGCTCTGGCTTTTTAGGGGCCCAGGGCTGCCAGGCCCTCTGCAGCCCTCCCTAAGCCCCCCTGGCCTTCACGGCCCTTCTGAGGTCCACCACTGCCCTTCAGGGGCCCTCTTGTGGCCCCCTTGGGTACTCTCATGGCCCGCTGGCAGCCCTGCTGTGGTCTCTGTTGGCTCCTGTGGCCCCTCTCAACCACCTGTGGCCCCCTGTGGTATTCTTGGCCCCTTGTGGCCCCTGCTGACCTTTCTGGCCCCCGTGGCCATGGCTGATTGTTCCCTCCCACCATGTATGATGCTATGACGGGAACAGATTTCCCTGAGGAGGATGTCCATCTGCTCTGGGGGCACTGTACTTTGCCACAGCATTTTGCCCTCCCAACTGTACCTGGGGTTCCTAGCCTCCCTGTTCTCTCCCTGGAGCCGGTAACTCATCCCCACTACCTTCCCCACCTGAGATCATGCCCCTGACCCTCTTCCTCTCCTCCTTGTGTGTCTACATATGGGGCACATCCTTCCCTCCTCCTGCTCGCCTACCTCCCCTCCTTGACCTACCACCTCCTCCTCTCCCTCTCTTCATACCTCTACCTCTTATCCTCTCCTCCTCCGGTGTTCCCCCGCTCTCTCCTCTTCTATCTCTCCTCCTCTCCTCTTTTTCCTCACTCTCCTGCTCTGGGGTTCCCCTTTATCTCCTCCTATTCTATCTCTCCTCACTCTCCCCCTCTCCTCCTCTCATCTCTCCCCTCATTCTCCCCCTCTCCTCACTCTCCTCACTCTCCTCTCTCTCCCTCTCCATTGTCCCTTTCTCTCGCCTCCTCTCTTTCCTCCTCACCTCCTCTACCTTCTTGGAAATCATGTAACAAATATAAGGACAAATCAACATAATATATATGTGTAGGTGTATCAGGTAAAACAAGAATGTCTGTATTATGTATATTATAGTATGGATTTTGGGGGGGTAGGTGCAGGTATGGGGGTGTAGATGTGTACATATTAATCTATGTGTGTAAATTATGTGATATCAGTAATTATGTGTGTTGAAAATTAAGTGTTAATATTTCTTAGTGGTCAAAATAGCAAAAACTCACAAAACAGCTCCTTCTCTCTCTCTCCAAATCTCAGAACCACACCAGTTATCAGTTCTGTGTGTTCACTAAACGACAGCACGCTACACTTCATCTGATCGTTACATACCAAACCAGGGTTTACGGGTTTGAGGCTACAGCCCTTAAATTGCAGCCTTGTTGAATTGAATTTCTCTGTAACTATAGAAAATGTCAAGCCTGCAGACCTACGGATGGTATTTCTCTCCTTATGTCATTACTTTAATATATTAAACTCAAAGGTAAATACTGACAGGAACATCCAATACATGTGAAAATGTAATCAGTAGTTACATTGACTTTCATTTCCTGGAATATATCCCTTAGAAGCATTTAAAGTTGCCGCCTTTTTCCGAGTTATGGAATAACATTGATTTACAGAGATGTGTTGGAGCTTTAACGAGGGAAAAAAAGTTTGATGGAAGAAAAACCAAACGTTAAAGGACCACTGAACTGACTGTAAGTGCTCTATGGTGAAGGCTGTGATGATAGTACAGCTTCTCTCAGATTGCACAGCAGTGACCAGCTAACCCACAGCTTTCCTGTTTAAGGCGAGTACCAGTATTCCATACTTGCACAGATAGAATTGATATTATTAACTCAAGGGTAAAATAACCATCAACTGAGTTTATTCACTTAATATTAAATCATAATAATTTATTTTCATGATCATTATTATTTACAAACAAGTGTTACCATCATGGGGGCCACACTCACTTCAAGTTATTTATGGAATATTGGATTTGCATTGTGAAGCACCCCTGGTCATCATTTGACTATTCTATCAATTGCTACCCATCCACACCCATCGTATTAGTTATCCTTCCAGTCCATGACCACAGTTAGGAGGATTATTTATGTTTGACGGATGTCTCCACCAAAAACTTACCCCATCCCAACAACACTCACCAGTGGAACATCTATTTTCTGTGTTAAATAGGAAGGAATTTAATTAAATCTCTGTTAATGAGGCTTATAGGCAGAAAAGGAGAGATCATTATATCATACAAGATCATATGTGATGTCATCAGTAATGTCCTGGATGATGTCAATGTCATTAGTGCTGCTATGTGATGTCAATAGAGATATAACAGATGTTGTCATTAGCCATGTATATGTAATGCACTGTGAACAGCTTTGTCCATTTATGTCAGAGTGACTTGGTAACAGAATACAACGACCAGACAACAAGCATGGTGGCAATGTGACTTTATTGATCAATGAGTGATTTGGTCTTTGGTGTGAGTATTCATTTGTACAAAAGTCGTGTTACTCTAGGCTTCTTCTTCACATTGTTCACCAGACTCATGAGGTAAATGGTTTCCAGTTGGTCCTAAGCGAGTCTTGTCTAGATCAGGGAGAGAAATCGCCATCATATTAGGGCACCAGACATTGGTCCAAACAGGGGAAGCTTCTACTGAGATCCTTAATCTAGTTACTTGGGTATCCACTTGGGTATCCATCATCTCAAATGAATGGAATGGTTTTGAAAAAGACATTTTGTTCCAGCCGTCACACAATCCCATCAAATCCTTGTACTCCACACTTCCTGCCGGCCACTTGGCAACCGAAAGTGAGTGCTTCCTGCATACTCTGGCCTGTGGGCATAGGAGAGAAAGAGTGAGACCGGGATAGTGACCGAGGTCTCAGGAGAATGAATGATAGAGGAGAGTAACAGAGATAGCAGGAGAAGATTGATAGAGGAGAGTAACAGAGATATCAGGAGAAGAATTACAAGGGAGAGTAACAGATATCAGGAGAAGAATGATAGAGAAGAGTAACAGATATCAGGTGAAGAATGATAGAGGAGAGTAACAGAGATATCTGGAGAAGAATGATAGAGGAGAGTAACAGATATATCAGGAGAAGAATGATATAGGAGAGTAACAGAGCTATCAGGAGAATAATGATATAGGAGAGTAACAGATATCTGGAGAAAAATGATAGAGAAGAGTAACATATCAGGAGAAGAATGATAGAGGAGAGTAACAGATATATCAGGAGAAGAATTACAAGGGAGAGTAACAGAGCTATCAGGAGAATAATGATAGGGGAGAGTAAGATATATCAAGGGAAGAATGATATAGGAGAGTAACAGATATCAGGAGAAGAATGATAGAGGAGAGTAACAGATATATCAGGAGAAGAATGATATAGGAGAGTAACAGATATCAGGAGAAGAATGATAGAGGAGAGTAACAGATATATCAGGAGAAGAATGATAGAGGAGAGTAACAGAGCTATCTGGAGAAGAATGATAGAGGAGAGTAACAGAGCTATCTGGAGAAGAATGATAGAGAAGAGTAACATATCTGAAGAAGAATGATAGAGAAGAGTAACATATCAGGAGAAGAATGATAGAGAAGAGTAACATATCAAGAGAAGAATGATAGAGGAGAGTAACAGAGCTATCAGGAGAATAATGATAGAGGAGAGTAACAGAGCTATCAGGAGAATAATGATAGAGGAGAGTAAGATATATCAAGGGAAGAATGATAGAGGAGAGTAACAGAGCTATCAGGAGAATAATGATAGAGGAGAGTAAGATATATCAAGGGAAGAATGATAGAGGAGAGTAACAGAGCTATCTGGAGAAGAATGATAGAGAAGAGTAACAGAGCTATCTGGAGAAGAATGATAGAGGAAAGTAACATATCAGGAGAAGAATGATAGAGGAGAGTAACAGAGCTATCTGGAGAAGAATGATAGAGAAGAGTAACAGAGCTATCTGGAGAAGAATGATAGAGGAAAGTAACATATCAGGAGAAGAATGATAGAGAAGAGTAACAGAGCTATCTGGAGAAGAATGATAGAGGAAAGTAACATATCAGGAGAAGAATGATAGAGGAGAGTAACATATCAGGAGAAGAATGATAGAGGAGAGTAACAGAGCTATCAGGAGAATAATGATAGAGGAGAGTAACAGAGCTATCTGGAGAAGAATGATAGAGAAGAGTAACATATCAGGAGAAGAATGATAGAGGAGAGTAACAGATATATCAGGAGAAGAATGATAGAGGAGAGTAACAGAGCTATCAGGAGAAGAATGATAGAGGAGAGTAAGATATATCAAGGGAAGAATGATAGAGGAGAGTAACAGAGCTATCTGGAGAAGAATGATAGAGAAGAGTAACATATCAGGAGAAGAATGATAGAGGAGAGTAACAGAGCTATCAGGAGAATAATGATAGAGGAGAGTAACAGAGCTATCAGGAGAAGAATGATAGAGGAGAGTAACAGATATATCAGGAGAAGAATGATAGAGAAGAGTAACATATCAGGAGAATAATGATAGAGGAGAGTAACAGAGCTATCAGGAGAATAATGATAGAGGAGAGTAACAGAGCTATCAGGAGAATAATGATAGAGGAGAGTAAGATATATCAAGGGAAGAATGATAGAGGAGAGTAACAGAGCTATCTGGAGAAGAATGATAGAGAAGAGTAACATATCTGGAGAAGAATGATAGAGAAGAGTAACATATCTGGAGAAGAATGATAGAGAAGAGTAACATATCTGGAGAAGAATGATAGAGAAGAGTAACATATCAGGAGAAGAATGATAGAGGAGAGTAACAGATATCAGGAGAAGAATGATAGAGGAGAGTAACAGAGATATCAGGAGAAGAATGATAGAGGAGAGTAACAGATATATCAGGAGAAGAATGATAGAGGAGAGTAACAGATATCAGGAGAAGAATGATAGAGGAGAGTAACAGATATCAGGAGAAGAATGATAGAGGAGAGTAACAGAGATAGCAGGAGAAGAATGAGATTGTAAGTCTTTAGATTGTAAGTCTGCGAGTTTCAATCCTGCGCAGTGCTTTAGGGAAAGCGCTATGGACACTGGATTCCAAGCTCAAAGACAGGGCCACCCACTCTTTGCAATGTATGAATATTTAACTTGTCATTGCCTGTAACTTAACTTATGTATAGCTCTACGGAATATGTTGGTGCGTTACAAATAAACGATAATAATAATAATGACTGGGGAGTATATAAGAACTACTCTCCCCATTATGTTGCTCTGCAATGCTCTGTTACTCTTTCCTGTTATTGGCCCAGGTATGTATAGCTTGCAGGGATGGATAGACAAGGTTATTGAAGCAACAGACATGACTTGGAAGGAGCTCAGAGGAACAGTGGCTGACATATGTGTCTGGTATGCTGCATGCCATAGGATCACAGAGAGTCAGACACAACTGAACGACTGAACAACAAAGTGCAAATAAAGAAGAGGTTTAGTAGACAAATTCTTCCTCAGTTTGCTATGAAGAGATTGACACATGTCGGTGCCATGCACGTTACCACAGCCGTCCTCATCTTTTGGAAAAATAATTCTTACCCAAATGAGAAGTCGTTGTGGATGATTATGAAGAGTATTACTTGTATAAGTAGTACCACTGCTGTTTGTTTGCTTTATGCTCTGCTAAACCAACCTCATGTGGGATGTTGTGTTACAGGATAGGCCATTAGTGGCCACTTTATGTATCAGGTCACTGCTATCCTATAGGTTTCTGACAAGGGGATCAGTGGGTCGCTTCCCATCCCGGGATATTTAGGCCGTGTGTCAATGTTAGAACACAGGTCTTCCATTGTTCATTTTCTGAAGTAGATAGAATGGGCCAACTTTTGGATCTGATTTGACCTTGTCTCTGATACTGGAGGGGACTCTGTGTATAATTCCTTTAAGCTGCATTGCGTAAGGTTTTTGTGGGGTCTAAAATAAGTGTACCATAGTGGTTCTCCATTTCAGACACCTGTATTTAATCACTGGGATTCATAATAACTACAGGTCCACCTCCGTCTGCTGGTTTGATGAAAGGAGATAGCAACTAACATCAGCAAATAAGAGTGAGAGAGTAACAGAGCTATGAGAAGCAGAGAGACAGAGAAGAGAGTAGGAGAGAGCCACCAGCAGCAGAGGGACAGAGGAGGGGTGAAAGTAACCCATCAGTTACCAGCCTACAATATGGAGGAGAAGGCAACCCAGAGCTATCATGAATAACAAAGATTGAGCAGAGTAACAGAGTTGTAGTGGCAGAGCATAGAGTAACAGAGAGACGGGAGGCAAGAGAGTGACAGAATAACAGTGTGACATCAACCATAGAGAGGAGAGAGTAATAGAGAGCTATGAGGAGTTAAGAGTCCATACTTTAGTACCTCAGCATTATTAGTTCTAACATTAATAGGACACATATGGCCATTCTATGTGCCTCTTTACAGGTGGGACTGACCAATCCGTGGTCACCAGACACATCTCCTCACCTCTAGGCACTGAGTATATGACAGATGCATTGAACGTGTCTCCAGCACCCAAGGTGTGTTCAACGGTCTCAGGTGCCTCATTACAGATGAGACCAGCTCTATCTGGGATTTACCGAGCCTTGCAGATCACTGCTCCTCACCTCTAGACATTGAGTATATGACAGATGCATTGAACGTGTCTCCAGCACCCAGGGTGTCTACAATGGTCTCAGGTGCCTCATTACAGATGAGACCAGCTCTATCTGGGATTTACTGAGCCTTGCAGATCACTGCTCCTCACCTCTAGACATTGAGTATATGACAGATGCATTGAACGTGTCTCCAGCACCCAGGGTGTCTACAATGGTTTCTGGTGGAAACGAAGCAGAACGAAGTACAATTCCATCAGGACCTAGAGCAGCCGCTCCGTCCTCTGCCCAAGCGCAGACCAGGAATGCACTATAGACATACAAAGGTAGAACATGAGAATGTGGAGGTGCTGGTCTCTGAAATGGAAGTCTGATCAATGGCATACTTACCCTTTTCTCACACGTGGATACAGCCCTTTTACTGCTTCAGGTCCAGAGTGGAACCCAAAATGTTTTGCCACATCTTTACTGACAAAAACCTGTTGGGAAAGAACACAAGAGAGTAGGACATGACATGTAATTTATTGGGATTTCATCTTTCTTTTTTCTTTCTCTGTCTCTCTATATCTCTCTCTCTCTCTCTCTCTCTATCTCTTTCAGTCTTTCACCATCTCTCTCTGTCTCTCCCTCTCTCCCTATAAGGAATGAAGTGCATCCTGTGCCTATCTGAACCAAAGTGTAGCCTGTGCCTATAAGGACCAAAGTGCAGCCTGTGCTTAACAGGACCAAAGTGTAGATTGTGCCTTTAAGAACCAAAGTGCACACTGTGCTTACTTGGACACATGTAGCCTGTGCATATAAGAATCAAAGGACAGCCTGTGCTTATAAGAACCAAATTGCCTTCTGTGCTTACGGGGACCCAAGTGCAGCCTGTGCCTATAATGACAAAAATTCAGCCTGTGCTTATAAAGCTGCTGAGTACAAAATTCCTAGAACAATGATCTCTACGATACTGAAATATAAGTAAGAAAAGATCACAGGCATTGGAGGAAGTGGAGGAATTGTTGTACATTTGGATTAATGAAAAACAGTTAGTGGGTAATATAAAAGAAAGTAAAACAATTGCATGCCGATCTGGTCAAAGAAGCACCTACAAAAATTGGTGAGAGCAGTGAAGAATTTAAAGCCAGTCATGGTTGGTTTGAGAATTTTAAAAAAGAGAACTGGCATTCACAGCGTGGTGAGGCATGGAGAGGCGGCCAGTGCCGAAACCTTTGCTAGGGAGGTCAGAAACGATGTAGAGGCTTAAGCCTCTACTAGTCTATCACAGTGTCTCAAAAGAGAGATTGTCAAATAATAACATTTGCAGGAAAAAGAACTGCCGCTGATGGCCCTGTTAATAATGGACAATGCTCCTGCTCACCCTCCATGCTTGGAGGACAACTTTCTGGAGGACTTTAATTTTATAAATGTGAAGTTCTTGCCCTCAAACACAACTCCTCTGATCCAGCCCATGGACCAGCAGAAATTTTAAGAAACTTTATACCAAGGCCCTCATCTAGAGGAGCTTTGAGGTGACCTTGGATATGTGCATGAGTAGCTGAGCCATGTAGTGGAGCCAAGACATATAGAAGAAATAAGGTGAGGAGTGCTGAAATGCATAAATCTAAACAAAACTACTTCATTCCTTAACTATACAGCAGGTTAACTAACTGATCTTCCTTAATTTTATCAGAAGCAGATTGTTCTTTCTTCTGTGGATCTTAGCAGTGTTTTGATGTGGCCAAAAGAAGCAAGTGTGTGTGCTTTTCTTACCAGATCACCGTGCTGAAACAGCTGATATAAATCTCCCTTCACCTTCTCTATCTCCACAGATATATAAATGCGATGTTTGGTGTCACAGGTCTTGTTGTGTTCCTCCACCCTACTGATCATCTTCACCTGTTCATCTGCATTCCGGCCCTGATAAAACATTCATATAAGATTGGAAATGTGAGAAATAAAGCACCGACCCATAAATATGCACACACAAGACAGAAAGAGAATAAATCTCAAGCACTTCACTCAGTGGGTATTATTAAAAGTAAAGGAATTCAACTACAACGGGGAACATGTCAAGATTGTCTCCTATCACCAGCTCTATTTGCTATTGCAATGGAACCATTGGTAGCTACAGTAAGAAATAATATTGATATTATTGGAATTAAAATAAATCAAACTAAGTATATGATCCGTCTATTAGCGGATAACATTTTCTTAATGATCATTAAACCCCATGTTGTTTAGCAGTTCGGTCATGTCCAATTCTCCATGTCCCTTCTGATCTCCATCAAGTTCATGTTCATTGCTTCAGTGACTATCCATCTCCGCCTCTGTTGTCTGCTTCTTCTTGTGCCTTCAATCTTTCCCAGCATCAGAGTCCTGTCTTCTCATGATATGGGCAAAATATTTGCGCTTCAGCCTCATGATCATACCTTCTAGTGAACAGTTTATCTTGATTTAGTGATTGTTGCTTTATTGGATCCTCTAAGTATTCTCTCCAATGCCACAATTCAAAGACTTCGATTCTAGAAATCTTTATGGTCCAGCTCTCATATCCGTAGGTTACTGCTGGGAATACCATAGTTTTAACTATGTGGACCATTGTTGGGGTAATATCTTTACTTTTCAATAGCTTTTCCAGAATTGCCCTAGCTTCCTTCCTCGGAATTTTAAAAATTTGACATCATTAGCACACACATACAGTACATTTCCTCTTGTAGGACATATTGTGTCAGTAAAGATGTCCCTTCTTCTTAAAATACTATATTTATTTAGAGCCCAGTAAAGTAGACATCCCCCAACTACAAAATTCCTTTATATGGCACCATACACATGCGAGAGCCAATAAATCCAGAATGTAGACTAAATAAACAAAAGGTGGCTCCTCTGTTCTTAATTTACAAACTTACTATATATATAGAAGTTTATATTTAACAATTAATGATTTGGCCTATCACTGATATCCCTCCTTTTTGGGTGGATATTAATAAATTACCTCCATCCTAACAGAAATATTAACTTCATATGATGGCAAAAGAATATTATCAAATAGAGCCCCTTCACAAGCCTTTAATTATATTAACTATTTATTGATCTAGAGGAAGCGAAATAAAAAAGAAACATTGAACCATTTTCAATTGTATCATAATAGGAAAAAATCCTTCCTCATCCATAATATTGGAAATCTTATTACTCCATGGATCAATACCCCTCCTATCAAACAAATCCTTGTATGCTCATTTTATTAAAAAAAATATCCAACTCCTTTTTAATTAATTATTGAAACGGTCACAACCTTCTTTGGTCGAGAGTTCCACAGTCTTACTGCTCTTACTGTGAATAACCCTTTTTTATTCTCTAACCTCAAATGGTGCCCTGAAAACATCTTGGCAAAAAAGTTCACCTACCTATGCCGATTTACATCTCTGGCGCCCCTAGGTACAACTTTCTTAGCGGTTTAGTTTCGTTTTTAGATGGAGGACAATTTCCATAGGGTGATGAGAGGAACCATGGCTTCAATCTAGCAACATGGAAATGCCCAATTATCCATGGCTGAAGATTGAGGACCTGGGCATCAGTAATTATCACTGGAGGTCATCAGTGGGATAGCGAATGTATATTCCCCCAGCCCTGACAGTTTAATTATTTTTTTATTTTATTAAGTATTTTTGATTTTTGGTACTTTAGTGTTATGAGCTATAGTGGTCTATTATTGACATATATGATACTCATAGGGATATCATGGGAATATATATGGACCTCAAGGGAATTTTTTAGTGATACCAGGGAGAAGGGCCCCAGTGCACCACCTGCATCAGCAATAGCTCCACCTCTGGTCTCAAAAAAAAAAAAATATGAACAGATTCTACAATGTTTTTTAATTGTGATACCTGAAATTCATATGCTTATAACATCATATATGTATTTGAAATAAAATACTATAACTCTATGTATCATATATTCTTTTTTACAGAGATATTAGATTTCAAATATATATAGTAGTACAGACTATTCAGATCTAATTTTATATACCTGGATCTAAACAGGTTCTTAGCGATGCTATTGGAGCCGGAACTATGATCCAGATGGAAACCTGCTCAAGTTACTATACTGACTATTAGATCTTTAGGGAGGGCTTTCGGGTCGTCAGTCTAGAACCTGAATGAACAGACAATCTCTTGTGATGCTCTGGCCTTGATTACAACTTGGAGATGTTGCTATCCACATTCATCTGATCCTTATTTCTGTTTGCTTTTCGGCTGCCTTCACTGCTGCCACTAACATTATATATACGTTTTGTAATTCCGATTTCTGTAATAATTGGTCACTGCTTCTTTCTGATGCCATGTTCAAATGTAAGTGTTATTAACATTTATAATGGAAATGCTGACACTGGTCACTAATTTGGGACATTGCTGTGCATTTTGAGCATATACTTGACCTTTATTGCCCTTTACCTCTCAGTATGCTTTATTAGTGTTACTACCTTTATACAAGTGGTTTGTGGCCCTGATTTCTTCTGCCATATTTAGGCCACTACACTGTTGGTTATTATTCTCAAATATGAACGCCATCAGCACTCTCTGGGCCGAACATACTGGATTTTTGAGCTCTGTACTTAAAATGAATATCACTACTTTATAGCCAATTATACTCAGTGTTGTATGCTTTCTTACTACTATTCCTCCCAATGTAATGTCTATGTTTATTTCTCTCTCAGAGTGGAATGGGTTAAAAAGGGTTTGTTTTCATCACCAGCTGAAGGTTATATACAGTATATGCACTCTCGTGCGGATATCGCCCCACACACATATTCCCATTAACTCCTTTTACGTATTTGTTATTACTTCCTAAAGTTTAACATTGTTTATTACAATTTATCATCAAACTTGTTTGTTCTATATAATGATTTGTTTCCGTATTAGGGCTTTAATATGATAGGGTGGTAGGGGAGGAAGAAATATAAGAAAAAAAGAGAAAAGGGAAAGGTATCAATAGTCAAGATGCTTTATTATAATACCTGGGGAAATTCATTGTATGACGCGGTTTGGTTAAATCTACGTAGAAGCCAATGTACTGTATTTCTAGCTGTTAAATTATATTTTTGTTTTATTGCACAATATACTTGTATCATGTAACCTGAATGAAAACTTAATGAAAAAATTATATATAACCTAGGGACCTATGACCTTCTATTCTGAAGTTGTCCCTGACCTCTCACCTCCCAGTGTATCCACTTGTATTGGGTCAGGTCCACTTTCTCAAAGTCTTCAGCACTGACATCTGGGAGGTTCCTACACAGGGACAGGACAGGAAGTGAGAGGAAGATAAGGAGGGTACAGAGGGTGGGGTGAGAGAAAAGTCTTCTAGCATACAGTATCTAAAGTCACATGTATTGAGGCACTGTCAACTGTCCACCTCTAAGTACACCCTGAGACGCTGCCTAATGCCCACCTCTACCTAAACATGGAGACACTGTTTACTGTCCATTTCTAGGTACACATTGTGATGTTGTCTACTGTCCATTTCTAGGTACACCCTGACATTGTCTGCTGTCCATTTCTAGGTACACCAGATTTAGTCTACTGTTCTTTTCTACAGTATGTACTCTGCGACATTGTCTTCACTCCATTTCTAGGCACACCCTGACATTGTCTGCTGTCCATTTCTAGGAATACCATACATTGTCTACTGTCCTTTTCTAGGTACACCCTGAAGTTATCTACTGTCCATTTCTAGGTACACCCTGATGTTGTCTGCTGTCCATTTCTAGGTACACCCTGATGTTGTCTGCTGTCCATTTCTAGGAACACCCTGACGTCTGCTGTCCATTTCTAGGTACACCCTGATGTTGTCTGCTGTCCATTTCTAGGTACACCCTGATGTTGTCTGCTGTCCATTTCAAAGGTACACCCTGATGTTGTCTGCTGTCCATTTCTAGGTACACCCTGATGTTGTCTACTGTCCATTTCTAGGAACACCCTGACGTCTGCTGTCCATTTCTAGGTACACCCTGAAGTTATCTACTGTCCATTTCTAGGTACACCCTGATGTTGTCTACTGTCCATTTCTAGGAACACCAGATGTTATCTGCTGTCCATTTCTAGGTACACCCTAACGTTGTCTACTGTCCATTTCTAGGTACACCCTGACATTGTCTACTGTACATTTCTAGGTACACCCTGACATTGTCTGCTGTCCATTTCTAGGAACACCAGATGTTGTCTGCTGTCCATTTCTAGGTACACCCTGACATTGTCTGCTGTCCATTTCTAGGAACACCAGATGTTGTCTGCTGTCCATTTCTAGGTACACCCTGATGTTGTCTACTGTCCATTTCTAGGAACACCAGATGTTGTCTGCTGTCCATTTCTAGGTACACCCTAACGTTGTCTACTGTCCATTTCTAGGTACACCCTGACATTGTCTACTGTACATTTCTAGGTACACCCTGACATTGTCTGCTGTCCATTTCTAGGAATACCATACATTGTCTACTGTCCTTTTCTAGGTACACCCTGATGTTGTCTACTGTCCATTTCTAGGAACACCAGATGTTATCTGCTGTCCATTTCTAGGTACACCCTAACGTTATCTACTGTCCATTTCTAGGTACACCCTGATGTTGTCTACTGTCCATTTCTAGGTACACCCTGATGTTGTCTGCTGTCCATTTCTAGGTACACCCTGATGTTGTCTACTGTCCATTTCTAGGAACACCCTGACGTCTGCTGTCCATTTCTAGGTACACCCTGATGTTGTCTACTGTCCATTTCTAGGTACACCCTGATGTTGTCTACTGTCCATTTCTAGGAACACCAGATGTTATCTGCTGTCCATTTCTAGGTACACCCTAACGTTGTCTACTGTCCATTTCTAGGTACACCCTGACATTGTCTACTGTACATTTCTAGGTACACCCTGACATTGTCTGCTGTCCATTTCTAGGAACACCAGATGTTGTCTGCTGTCCATTTCTAGGTACACCCTGACATTGTCTGCTGTCCATTTCTAGGAACACCAGATGTTGTCTGCTGTCCATTTCTAGGTACACCCTGATGTTGTCTACTGTCCATTTCTAGGAACACCAGATGTTGTCTGCTGTCCATTTCTAGGTACACCCTAACGTTGTCTACTGTCCATTTCTAGGTACACCCTGACATTGTCTACTGTACATTTCTAGGTACACCCTGACATTGTCTGCTGTCCATTTCTAGGAATACCATACATTGTCTACTGTCCTTTTCTAGGTACACCCTGATGTTGTCTACTGTCCATTTCTAGGAACACCAGATGTTATCTGCTGTCCATTTCTAGGTACACCCTGATGTTGTCTACTGTCCATTTCTAGGTACACCCTGATGTTGTCTGCTGTCCATTTCTAGGTACACCCTGATGTTGTCTACTGTCCATTTCTAGGAACACCCTGACGTCTGCTGTCCATTTCTAGGTACACCCTGATGTTGTCTACTGTCCATTTCTAGGTACACCCTGATGTTGTCTACTGTCCATTTCTAGGAACACCAGATGTTATCTGCTGTCCATTTCTAGGTACACCCTAACGTTGTCTACTGTCCATTTCTAGGTACACCCTGACATTGTCTACTGTACATTTCTAGGTACACCCTGACATTGTCTGCTGTCCATTTCTAGGAACACCAGATGTTGTCTGCTGTCCATTTCTAGGTACACCCTAACGTTGTCTACTGTCCATTTCTAGGTACACCCTGACATTGTCTACTGTACATTTCTAGGTACACCCTGACATTGTCTGCTGTCCATTTCTAGGAATACCAGACGTTGTCTGTTGTCCATTTCTAGGTACACCCTGATGTTGTCTACTGTCCATTTCTAGGTACACCCTGACGTTGTCTGCTGTCCATTTCTAGGTACACCCTGACATTGTCTGCTGTCCATTTCTAGGAATACCAGACGTTGTCTGCTGTCCATTTCTAGGTACTCCCTGATGTTGTCTACTGTCCATTTCTAGGTACACCCTGACATTGTCTGCTGTCCATTTCTGGGAATACCCTGATGTTGTCTGCTGTCCATTTCTAGGTACACCCTGACATTGTCTACTGTCCATTTCTAGGTACACCCTGACATTCTCTGCTGTCCATTTCTAGGAATACCAGACGTTGTCTGCTGTCCATTTCTAGGTACACCCTGACATTGTCTGCTGTCCATTTCTAGGTACACCCTGACATTGTCTGCTGTCCATTTCTAGGTACACCCTGATTTTGTCTACTGTTCATTTCTAGGTACACCCTGACATTGTCTGCTGTCCATTTCTAGGTACACCCTGACATTGTCTACTATCCTTTTATAGGTACACCCTGACGTTGTCTACTGTCCATTTCTAAGTACTCCCTGTGCCATTGTCTAGACAGATCTTCTCAGAGATTTGAAGTGTAGGAGCTTAAATAACTTCCATTAACGTTGATACAAAGGGTGTTCCTTGATCTTTCAGAATTTTCTTTGATATTGCAAACCGTTGAATAAAGTTGCATGAGTTCTTAAATCACATTCTTTGAAGTTGCTGTGCACAGTGGTATATATTCTAGATGTCCCACAAGATCCATTGCTATCCTCTCATTGGTAATGGTATAAATGGGACCCACAGTTTAGGTTGAAGTGTGTTCTGCAATACATGATGCGCAATACTGAGCCTCTGCTCCACATATACTTGGCCAATAAAAGTGCTTCAAACTTCTTTGCCACTTCCAAGATTTCCTTCAAACAGGTTTCGATGAGCCAGGTCTAGCGCTTTCCTTCTCTGTTTTATGGACCATAAGATGCTCCAAAACCCTAGCACCTGAAGGGACAATTTGTTAAAGAAGATAATTCTGTAGAATGAAGTAAGTGCCTTGGTTCCTCTCTTTTCCAGGATCATGTACCCAATTTATTTTCTATGAGCTTATGCTCAAATTAGCTCAAGTTGTGGGTCAAAAACGTAATCTCCTGCAAATTGAGGAAAACTGTGAGATCAAATCTTCCTCTTCAGGTTGTCCTGTACTGGCCATTTTTTATCATTATGAGCCATAGTGCCTTCTCTGTCAGCTTATCTTCTCTTTTTCAACCTGACTGGCAGCTGAAGCTCTTCTCCTTATTTCTGAACCTTTTTGGCATTTCTTCTTTCCCATTTTGTTTTACGGTCCTTCCCTGGTCTAGAGAACAGATCACTGTCCAAACATAACAGATATGACCAGATTCTGGGCAGTCTGGGGTTTCTATACAATCTTTTTTACATTATCCTACAAATAAACAAAAAGGAGGCCTTCAATATCAAGAAAATCCCCACCTAGCACAACAGGATAAGACAGGTTAGTGACCACTGGTGATTGTCATCTTCTTCCCATGCACCTCCATTTTTGCCGTACCTGTAGGGTAGAGATTCACTATTCTATGTATGCCTATTTTATTAGGTGTTTTTATTTCCCTATGCTTTCTGATTTTTGCCTCAAGGGTCACTGCATTTCCTGAGCTGATTAATGCTCTGATTTCTTTACCATTAACCTTTATAGTTTTGGTAAACTGGTGAAACTTTTCTGCCATTCCCACCATGTTGATCAGATTACGGTTGTTGCTCTCCCCTGTGACATTGCATTGGTTACCTCTTGTTTGGATAAGGGGTCACTCTGTTCCCCAGTTCTCCACAATAAAAAACCTTTGGAGTTGCTTAATGGGGTCTAATTTCTAACAAGTAATCTTTCTGGGGTATTTTCTAGCAGATATTTTCCAGATTCTGGATTCACATTTTCTTGCCTGAATCCAGGCTTTCTATCCACATTATTGGTTTGGGCCTTCCACGTTTTTAACCATCTTTCAGTGCTGTATCCTGTATAACATGAGAGCCTGGTATCTTCCTGCCAGTGTAACAAACGTCTCTGGCTCATTTTGTCCCATCCATTCTCGCAAGCCTGAAGGGAGATTTCGTAAATAGAGATCAATCACCAGTTGTTCAATGATTCTCCCTGCCATTATTATGCTCGATGTAGCAGATCAAAAAAAAATCGATTAGTGAGGGGTCTTACTGTCCCAACAATTACTGGAATCTCTGCTCTGACACCTCCAAACTCTGGTCATGATCTCTATTGACATAATCCATTGCTTGTTCTACATCCAGATCAAAGTAGTCTTTCTGAGCTTCACCACATTAATTACAGGCAATAAGGAGTGTCTTTGGGTCAAGCGTCCATGGTGGCAAAGGTCAGGAGGTATGCTTCCATATCATCCTCACTAATCATATCCTGTTTGAAAAGATTTGTTTTAATCCTGACACAGGTCGCCAAAGTCACAGTAGTTTGCCTCAGGGGTTGCAGTTGGGCTAAAGATAATTGGTTTATTTCCAGGTGACATCTTCTGTCTTCTGTGGCTTGGGCCAGTTGTGCTGTCAAGGCTTGTGTCATATGGTCTCTGTCGGCTGCATATCTCAGCAACTGCTGTGTAGTTTCTTGCTGACATGCAGAGGCTTGTACCAGGGCTTTCATACGTTCCTCCATCATAAACCCACTTCTAACACCAGTCTCCTCTGAGTTTGTGCCAATGTGATGGATGAGCACAATACCAGAGGTTGTAGATACTTTACCAAGTATCTATAGGCTCTTGTATTGGTTGTAGATACTTGGTGATACAAATTAACAAACCAAAACAAATCAATAAAAATAATAAGCCTAGCTTCCACTGAAGCGTGACCTTAACTGATAAACTGTCTTCCTAACTAACCAGCTCTCACTTGCTAGAGCAAAACAAACAGTCCAATAGCTTGTTTAACTTCAGTCTCCTGTATATTGTTCAGATTTCCAAGTCTCTACTCTGCTCCAAGTGTTAATAACCTAGAGGCTGCTGTCTCACTGTGTATGTCTTTGTCCAGGTCAGTCAAATGGCAAACAATCAGTCCATAAGCAGAGCCTCCCACACTCTAGTCTTAAAATGGATGGAGCTTATTAAACTAAGGAGTGAGTTTAACTACTTAAGTCCTCCTTAGGGAACAGAGCTGTCTACTTACTTGTCTAGGTTCAGATGAGACAGTGTCTACCACACACCAGGGGTTGAGGTTGCTTGAAGAGAGGTCACTTGGAAAAAGGCAACTATATGCAAGGCTATGCGGCATGAGGCTGGGAAACTAGGTCTTTTGATCTTTCCTATGTCATTAAGTGGAAAGCTACTGTGTGTGAGATAACTGGTCAGAAGGCAGTTGTTTGTGAAGGGACTGGGCCACAGTTATCTGTTCCCTTTCTAAAACAGCCATATATGTATCCCACCCCTCTGGGAGTGCATGGTTAATCCTTACGTGTCATACAGTGTGACGGTTCTGGACCCATTGGAGGTATTCACCAGGCAGCAGGCACACGGTGTATCTCCCCGATTCTGCCAGCTAACATTGGATGTATCGATCCCCCTCTGTTTAAAGTCTGATACGATGAAACTATGTGGTAAGGAGGTATGAGGAGGGCCATTATATTCAAGGCATAGAGTGTGTATATCTATCTGCCTGTAACATATATGATGCTTCTCCCAGTACAAACATGGCATGAGGGCTATCAGTACACACAGCTGACCTGTTCATGTGCAGAATGGTTCGACTTCCATTTGTTATGTTGCTGATGACTACGGACGCCGGGAAGGAACATCCCACATGAGAGATAGCATGTCTCACATCTATGCCATAATCTCTCAGACTGTCCAGTGTAAAGCTGCCAGGAAGGGGAGAGAGGGGCTGAGGTAGGGGCAATTAAAGTAAATTTAAAGGAAAGACCAAGAAACGGAAATGAAGCAGGTATATGAAGAGAGAGAAATATTACAATACCAAGAAAACCACCAAGCCACCATCTAACTCACATCCACATGGAATACCAAGAAAACCACCAAACCACCATCTAACTCACATCCACATGGAATACCAAGAAAACCACCAAACCACCATCTAATGCACATCCACATGGAATACCAAGGAATACACCAAACCACCATCTAACTCACATCCACATGGAATACCAAGAAAAACCCCAAACCACCATCTAACTCACATCCACATGGAATACCAAGAAAGACACCAAACCACCATCTAACGCACATGCACATGGAATACGAAGAAAGAAACTAAACCACCATCTAACGCATATCCACATGGAATACAAAGAAAGACACCAAACCACCATTTAACGCACATTCACATGGAATAAGAAGAAAGACACCAAACCACCATCTAACGCACATTCACATGGAATACGAAGAAAGACACCAAACCACCATCTAACGCACATTCACATGGAATAAGAAGAAAGACACCAAACCAATAAGAAGAATAAGAAGAAAGACACCAAACCACCATCTAACGCACATCCACATGGAATACCAAGGAATACACGAAACCACCATCTAACGCATATCCACATGGAATACCAAGAAAGACACCAAACCAAAGTTGAGACATCATCATAATTGAGTTAAACACTATTTTTAAACATCTCAATTTTAAAGGAAAATAGTTTTTAAAGAAGTTAAAATAAAAGTTACATTTTAAACAAATTAGTTGTGGTATATAACAAATATGATAACCACAAAAGGTGGGCTACTCATTTTTTAGAGTTGACTGTATCAAGCTAAAAATATCAGAATTGATATAAAAAAGTAACACCTTATGGTTAAAAGACAATAAACCTAAAAAGGTTAAAAAAAGTTGTCACTAAAAAGAAAAAGATAATTGGTGATTATAAATCAAACACATGAAAATGAGACAGCACTAAGCCCAGCTCTCTCTTCATGGACACTACCCACTACTACCATCCATACTCACAAGAAGTGTAATGATCTCCTGTCACACCCAAAGACATCACCAACAAATGAGATGTTAGTGAGCCTGGCTCATCTCTCCATAGACACAGACCAGAGTATGAGACACACAGAGATAAGATGTGAGACAGAGTGATAGGATAAGGCAAAGAGAGACAGCAACCAGGGTATGAGACACACAGATAAGATGTGAGACAGAGTGATAGGATAAGGTAAAGAGAGACAGCAACCAGAGTATGAGACACACAGAGATAAGATGTGAGACAGGGTGATAGGATAAGGCAAAGAGAGACAGCAACCAGGGTATGAGACACACAGAGATAAGATGTGAGACAGGGTGATAGGATAAGGCAAAGAGAGAGAGCAACCAGGGTAAGAGACACACAGATAAGATGTGAGACAGAGTGATAGGATAAGGTAAAGAGAGACAGCAACCAGGGTATGAGATACACAGATAAGATGTGAGACAGAGTGATAGGATAATGTAAAGAGAGACAGCAACCAGAGTATGAGACACACAGAGATAAGATGTGAGACAGAGTGATAGAATAAGGCAAAGAGAGACAGCAACCAGGGTATGAGACACACAGAGATAAGATGTGAGACAGGGTGATAGGATAAGGCAAAGAGAGAGAGCAACCAGGGTAAGAGACACACAGATAAGATGTGAGACAGAGTGATAGGATAAGGTAAAGAGAGACAGCAACCAGAGTATGAGACACACAGAGATAAGATGTGAGACAGGGTGATAGGATAAGGCAAAGAGAGAGAGCAACCAGGGTAAGAGACACACAGATAAGATGTGAGACAGAGTGATAGGATAAGGTAAAGAGAGACAGCAACCAGAGTATGAGACACACAGAGATAAGATGTGAGACAGGGTGATAGGATAAGGCAAAGAGAGACAGCAACCAGGGTAAGAGACACACAGATAAGATGTGAGACAGGGTGATAGGATAAGGCAAAGAGAGACAGCAACCAGGGTATGAGACACACAGAGATAAGATGTGAGACAGGGTGATAGGATAAGGCAAAGAGAGACAGCAACCAGGGTATGAGACACACAGAGATAAGATGTGAGACAGGGTGATAGGATAAGGTAAAGAGAGACAGCAACCAGGGTATGAGACACACAGAGATAAGATGTGAGACAGAGTGATAGGATAAGGTAAAGAGAGACAGCAACCAGGGTATGAGACACACAGAGATAAGATGTGAGACAGAGTGATAGGATAAGGCAAAGAGAGACAGCAACCAGGGTAAGAGACACACAGAGATAAGATGTGAGACAGAGTGATAGGATAAGGCAAAGAGAGACAGCAACCAGGGTATGAGACACACAGAGATAAGATGTGAGACAGGGTGATAGGATAAGGCAAAGAGAGACAGCAACCAGGGTAAGAGACACCTGGAGGTGATTAAAGTGTTGATGGAAGTTGATTGTCATTGATTGGTTGGATATTACGGGTGGAGGCAGCGAGTGCTCACTCAGTATAGAAATAAATACACATACATTTAGAGTAAGGATATATAGTAGGGATATACAGTGGGGCTATACAGTGGGGCTACACAGTGGGGATATACAGTAGGGATATACCGTGGGGCTATACAGGAGGGCTATGCAGGAGGGCTACACAGGAGGGCTACACAGTAGGGCTATAAAGTGGGGCTATACAGGAGGGCTATACAGTGGGGCTACACAGTGGGGCTATACAGTAGGGATATACCGTGGGGCTATACAGGAGGGCTACACAGTAGGGCTATAATGTGGGGCTATACAGGAGGGCTATACAGTAGGGATATACAGTGGGGCTAAACAGTAGGGATATACAGTAGGGATATACAGTGGGGCTAAACAGTGGGGCTATACAGGAGGGCTACACAGGAGGGCTATACAGTGCTGCTATGCAGGAGGGCTATACAGTGGGGCTATACAGTGGGGCTATACAGGAGGGCTACACAATAGGGCTACACAGTAGGGCTATACAGTGGGGCTATACAGTGGGGCTATACAGGAGGGCTATACAGGAGGGCTATACAGGAGGGCTATACAGGAGGGCTATACAGTGGGGCTATACAGTGGGGCTATACAGGAGGGCTATACAGGAGGGCTATACAGGAGGGCTATACAGTGGGGCTATACAGTGGGGCTATACAGGAGGGCTATACAGGAGGGCTATACAGGAGGGCTATACAGGAGGGCTATACAGGAGGGCTATACAGTAGGGCTATACAGGAGGGCTATACAGGAGGGCTACACAGTGCTGCTATGCAGGAGGGCTACACAATAGGGCTACACAGTAGGGCTATACAGTGGGGCTATACAGGAGGGCTATACAGTGGGGCTATACAGGAGGGCTACACAGGAGGGCTACACAGTGCTGCTATGCAGGAGGGCTACACAATAGGGCTACACAGTAGGGCTATACAGTGGGGCTATACAGGAGGGCTATACAGTGGGGCTATATAATAGTATAGACATAAATACACATACATTTAGAGTAAGGATATATAGTAGGATTATACAGTGGGGCTATACAGGAGGGATATACAGTAGGGCTACACAGTAGGGCTACACAGGAGGGCTACACAGTAGGGCTACACAGGAGGGCTACACAGTAGGGCTATACAGGAGGGCTATATAATAGGGCTATACAGGAGGGCTATACAGTGGGGCTATACAGGAGGGCTACACAGGAGGGCTATACAGTGCTGCTATGCAGGAGGGCTACACAGTAGGGCTATACAGTGGGGCTATACAGGAGGGCTATACAGGAGGGCTATACAGGAGGGCTATACAGGAGGGCTATACAGGAGGGCTATACAGGAGGGCTATACAGGAGGGCTATATAATAGTATAGACATAAATACACATACATTTAGAGTAAGGATATATAGTAGGATTATACAGTGGGGCTATACAGTGGGGCTACACAGGAGGGCTACACAGTAGGACTATAAAGTGGGGCTATACAGGAGGGCTATACAGTAGGGATATACAGGAGGGCTACACAGTAGGGCTATACAGTGGGGCTATACAGTAGGGCTATACAATAGGGCTACACAGGAGGGCTACACAGTAGGGCTATACAGTGGGGCTATACAGTAGGGCTATACAATAGGGCTACACAGGAGGGCTACACAGTAGGGCTATACAGTGGGGCTATACAGTAGGGCTATACAGTGGGGCTATACAGGAGGGCTATACAGTGGGGCTATACAGGAGGGCTATATAATAGGGCTATACAGGAGGGCTATACAGTAGGGCTATACAGTGGGGCTACACAGGAGGGCTATATAATAGGGCTATACAGGAGGGCTATACAGGAGGGCTATACAGGAGGGCTATACAGGAGGGCTATATAATAGGGCTATACAGGAGGGCTATACAGGAGGGCTATACAGGAGGGCTATACAGGAGGGCTATATAATAGGGCTATATAATAGGGCTATACAGGAGGGCTATACAGTGGGGCTATACAGTAGGGCTATACAGTGGGGCTATACAGGAGGGCTATACAGTGGGGCTATACAGGAGGGCTATATAATAGGGCTATACAGGAGGGCTATACAGTAGGGCTATACAGTGGGGCTATACAGTGGGGCTATACAGTAGGGCTATACAGTGGGGCTATACAGTGGGGCTATACAGGAGGGCTATATAATAGGGCTATACAGGAGGGCTATACAGGAGGGCTATACAGGAGGGCTATACAGGAGGGCTATACAGGAGGGCTATATAATAGGGCTATACAGTGGGGCTATACAGTGGGGCTATACAGTAGGGCTATACAGTGGGGCTATACAGTGGGGCTATACAGGAGGGCTATATAATAGGGCTATACAGTAGTGAGGGCTATACAGGAGGGCTATACAGTGGGGCTATACAGGAGGGCTACACAGGAGGGCTACACAGTGCTGCTATGCAGGAGGGCTACACAATAGGGCTACACAGTGGGGCTATACAGTAGGGCTATACAGTGGGGCTATACAGTGGGGCTATACAGTGGGGCTATACAGGAGGGATATATAATAGGGCTATACAGTAGTGAGGGCATCTATAAGGAACAAAGACGTATAACATTTGGAGACTATGGGAAGGATTTATATGTTACAGTATTATATGTCCCTCCAGTAAGCGGGTTATATTGGACAGTATCATACGGTGCAGACAGTGAGTATATGAGACACACATGACCGCACTCACACACTGGTACCGATGGCGGGCTTATCCAATTTCTTTTTTTGATCTTTTTTCTGTCTGTCAGGTGGGAGGACATTCTGGTGCCGTTCAGTAGAGTCCAGTGTCAGACCAGCATTAAGTGGACAGGACACCGTGCAGCTTGCTAAATATATTAACCCTTTAGCAGCACATTGTGTTACTGAGGTTCTGGCGGGGGGGGGGGGGGGGGGGGGTGAGACGCCTGGGGATATTCTCTCCTGAAGGGACCATACATTACAAATCCCCTCTAAATGCCTAAATACTATGTTCACTTCAATAATATATTTCATATTTCTAGAAACTCTGAAGAACCTAAAGGATAAAGCTGACATCGGTTGCAGCAAAGAGAGTTTAGGGCCATATGCAGGGTGCTTGTGATGTTTGGTCCTTGAGACCGCTGGGGTACTACAGGGTGTTATTGTGTCTATCTGTAGGGACAGTGAAGACCCCTCCTAGATATATAAATGTCCGACCCTTCCCTCCCACTGGACAGGACAGAGCAGAGATCATTCTGAGAGTGGACGAAGTAGCCATCAGTACACACTATAATACATGTGATATATGATTGTTACTGGACATCTGATACTCAGTACTCACTTGGCCATGTGTCCTGGAGCCAGGGAACCCATAAATGCACAAGGGGCCCCCAGGAGGGCGAGGACAGTGCATGAATTAGAGGCATTGCCACCCCGCTGCCAGCGCTGAGAGAGACATCTAGAGAGAACAAAGCATGAAGAGTGTGGGCAAAGAGAGAGAAGGAGGGAGGGAGAGAGAGAGGGGGGGGGAAGGAAAGAGAGAGAGAGGGGGGAAGGAGAGAGAGAGAGAGAGAGAGAGAGAGGGGGGGGGAGGGAGGGAGGGAGAGAGAGACAAAGGGAAATAGAGGAAGTAAGAGAGAGAGAGAGAGGGAGGGAGACAGTGAGGGGGAGGGAGAGAGAGAGAGAGAGAGGGGGGAAGGAGAGAGAGAGAGGGAGGAGGGAGAGAGAGGGGGGGGGGGGGAAGGAGAGAGAGAGAGGGGGGAAGGAGAGAGAGAGAGGGGGGAGGGAGAGAGAGAGGGGGGGGGGGAGGAGAGAGAGAGAGGGGGGAAGGAGAGAGAGAGAGGGGGGAGGGAGAGAGAGAGAGAGGGGGGAGGGAGAGAGAGAGAGAGAGGGGGGAGGGAGGGAGAGAGAGAGAGAGAGAGGGGGGGGGGGAGGGAGGGAGGCAGAGAGGGAGGGAGAGAGAGACGAAGGGAAATAGAGGAAGTAAGAGAGAGAGAGAGAGGGAGGGAGACAGTGAGGGGGAGGGAGAGAGAGAGAGAGAGAGGGGGGAAAGGAGAGAGAGAGGGGGAGGGAGAGAGAGAGGGGGGGAGGAGAGAGAGAGAGGGGGGGAGGGAGAGAGGGGGGAGGGAGGGAGGCAGAGAGGGAGGTAGAGAGAGACGAAGGGAAATAGAGGAAGTAAGAGAGAGAGAGAGAGAGGGAGGGAGACAGTGAGGGGGAGGGAGAGAGAGAGAGGGGGGGAGGGAGGGAGAGAGAGAGAGAGGGGGAGGGAGGGAGAGAGAGAGAGAGGGGGAGGGAGGGAGAGAGAGAGAGAGAGGGGGAGGGAGAGAGAGAGAGAGAGAGGGAGGGAGAGAGAGAGAGAGAGAGAGAGGGGGAGGGAGGGAGAGAGAGAGAGAGGGGGAGGGAGGGAGGGAGAGAGAGAGAGGAAGGGAGGAGGAGAGTAAGAGGGAGACGTTGGGAGGGAGAGAGAGAGAGAGGAAGGAAGAGAGAGAGGGAGGGAGAGAGGGGGAGAGAGAGAGGGAGGGAGAGAGGGGGAGAGAGAGAGGGAGGAAGAGAGGGGGAGAGAGAGAGGGAGGGGAGAGTAAGAGAGAGAGGGTGGGGATAGAGGGGGAGAGAGAGAAGTAGAGAGAAAGAGAGAGGGTGGGGGGAGAGAGGGGGAGAGAGAGAAGTAGGGAGAAAGAGAGAGATATGGATAGGGAGCGAGAGAGAGAGGGGGGAGAGAGAGAAAGGGGGGAGGGAGAGAGGGAGGGAGAGAGGGAGGGAGAGAGAGAGACGAAGGGAGAGAGAGGAAGAAAGAGTGAGAGAGAGAGAGGGAGACAGTGAGAGAGGGAGGGAGGGGGAGAGGGAAGGAGGGAGAGAGAGAGAGCAAGGGAGGAAGAGAGAGGGAAAGAGAGAGGGGAGGGAGAGAGAGAGGGGGAGGGAGGGAGAGAGAGAGATGGGGGGAGAGGGAGGAAGGGAGAGAGACGGAGGAAGGGAGGGGGAGAGTAAGAGGGAGACATTGGGAGGGAGAGAGAGAGAGGAAGGAAGAGAGAGGGAGAGAGGGGGGGAGAGAGAGGGAGGGGAGAGTAAGAGAGAGAGGGTGGGGAGAGAGGGGGGAGAGAGAGAAGTAGGGAGAAAGAGAGAGGGTGGGGGAAAGAGAGGGGGAGAGAGAGAAGTAGAGAGAAAGAGAGAGATATGGATAGGGAGCGAGAGAGAGAGATGGATAGGGAGGGAGAGAGAGAGAGAAGGAGGGAGGGAGAGAGGGGAGAGAGTGAGGCAGAGAGAGAAGGAGGGAGGGAGAGAGAGAGAGGGAGGGAGGGGGAGAGAGAGAGTAAGGGAGGGGGAGAGAGAGGAAGGAAGGGAGGGGAGAGAGGAAGGAAGGGAGGGGGAGAGAGAGGGAGGGAGAGTAAGAGAGAGGGAGGGAGAGAGAGGGAGGGAGGGAGAGAAAGAGAGAGGGAGAGAAAGAGGGAGGGAGGGAGAGAAAGAGAGAGGGAGAGAAAGAGAGAGGGAGGGAGAGAAAGAGAAAGGGAGGGATGGAGAAAGAGGAAGAGAGAGAGAGGGGTGAAGAGAGGGGGAGAGTAAGGGAGAGAGAGAGAGAGGGAGAGAGAGAGAGAGGAAGGGAGAGAGAGAGGAAGAGAGAGGGGGTGGGCAGAGGGGGCGAGAGAGAAGTAGGGAGAAAGTGAGAAATATAGATAGGGAGCGAGAGAGATACATGGATAGGGAGGGAGAAAGAGAGAGAAGGAGGGAGGGAGAGAGGAGGAGAGAGTGAGGCAGAGAGAGAAGGAGGGAGGGAGAGAGAGAGGGAGGGAGTGGGAGAGAGAGAGAGGAAGGGAGGGGAGAGAAAGGGAGGAAGGGAGTGGGAGATAGAGGGAGGAAGGGAGGGGGAGGTAGAGGGAGGGAGAGAGAGAAAGAGAGAGGGAGGGGGAGAAAGAGAGAGGGAGAGAGAGAGAGAAAGTGGAAGGGAGGGGGAGAGTATGAGAGAGAGGGAGAGGGAGAGAGAGAGGGAGGGAGAGAAAGAGAGAGGGAGGGAAGAGAGAGAGGGTGGGAGAGAGAGAGGAAGGAAGAGAGAGAGGAAGGAAGAGAGAGAGGGAGGAAGAGAGGGGGAGAGAGAGAGGGAGGAGGAGAGGGGGAGAGTAAGAGAGAGAGAGGGTGGGAAGAGAGGGGGAGAGAGAAGTAGGGAGAAAGAGAGAGGGTGGGGGGAGAGAGGGGGAGAGAGAAGTATGGAGAAAGAGATTTGGATAGGGAGCGAGAGAGAGATGGAGGGAGGGAGAGAGGGGGAGAGAGTGAGGCAGAGAGAAAAGGAGGGAAGGAGAGATAGAGGGAGGGAGGGGGAGAGAGAGAAAGGGAAGGGGAGAGAGAGAGGAAGGGCAGAGAGAGAGAGAGTGAGGGAGGAAGAGAAAAAGAGGGATGGAGAGAAAGAGAGAGAGGGTGGGGGGAGAGAAGAGGAGCAAGAGAAGTAGGGAGAAAGAGAGAGATATGGATAGGGAGCGAGAGAAAGATAGGGAGAGAGAGATTGGTTGAGGGGAGAGAGGGGTGAGAGTGAGGCAAAGAGAGAAGAGAAGAAGGGCAGGGAGAGGGAGGGAGAGAGAGAGGGAGGGAGGGAGAGAGAGAGGGGGGAGGGAGGGAGAGTATGAGAGAGAGAGGGGGAGGGAATGAGGGAGGCAGAGAAAGAGGGAGGGAGGGAGAGAAAGAGGGAGGGAGGGTGAGAGAGAGAGAGGGTGGGGGAGAGAGGGGGAGAAAGAGAAGTAGGGAGAAAGAGAGAGATATGGATAGTGAGCAAGAGAGAGATAGGGAGAGAGAGAGAGAGTGAGGGGAGAGAGGGGAGAGAGTGAAACAGAGAGAGAAGTAGGGAGAAAGAGAGAGGAAGTGAGAGAGTGATGGGGATAGAGCGAGAGAGAGAGAGAGAAAGAGAGTGTGGGGGAGAGAGGGGGAGAGAGTGAAGCAGAGAGAGAAGTAGGGAGAGAGAGATATGGATAGGGAGCGAGAGAGAGATGTATAGGAAGGGAGAGAGAGAGAGAAGGAGGGATGGAGAGAGGGGGAGAGAGTGAGGCAGAGAGAAAAGGAGGGAGGGAGAGATAGAGGGAGGGAGAGAGAGAGGAAGGGGAGAGAGAGAGGAAGGGAGGGGGAGAGAGAGGGAGGGAGGAAGAGAAAAAGAGGGAGGGAGAGAAAGATAGAGAGGGTGGGGGGAGAGAAGAGGAGCAAGAGAAGTAGGGAGAAAGAGAGAGATATGGATAGGGAGCGAGAGAGAGATAGGGAGAGAGAGAGAGATTGGGTGAGGGGAGAGAGGGGCGAAAGTGAGGCAAAGAGAGAAGAAGGGAGAGAGAGAGGGAGGGAGAGAGAGTGAGGGGGGAAAGGGAGGGGAGAGTAGGAGAGAGAGAGAGAGGGAGGGAGGGAATGAGGGAGGGAGAGAAAGAGGGAGGGAGGGAATGAGGGAGGGAGAGAAAGAGGGAGGGAGGGTGAGGGAGGGAGAGAAAGAGGGAGGGAGGGTGAGAGAGAGAGAGTGGGGGAGAGAGGGGGAAAAAGAGAAGTAGGGAGAAAGAGAGAGAGATGGATAGGGAGCGAGAGAGAGATAGGGAGAGAGAGAGGGTGAGGGGAGAGAGGGGAGAGAGTGAAACAGAGAGACAAGTAGGGAGAAAGAGATAGAGGAAGGGAGGGGGAGAGAGATAGAGGAAGGGAGGGGGTGAGAGATAGAGTAAAGGAGGGGGAGAGAGATAGAGGAAGGAGGGGGAGAGAGAAGGAGGAAGGGAGGGGAGA